>OX418223.1:52035463-52097664 GCA_948455865.1 Conomelus anceps | reverse complement strand
TTTAGTGGTTGTAAAGTTCACTAATATTAGGTTGTAAAGTTCACCCGTAGTTTTGACTGTAAACCCGTGAGCGGCTCACCTGGCCGTGACACTGATCTTGACCATTCAATGTAAACTTGATGGAGGATGAAAAGGAGAAGGTGGTCCAGAAGAAGAAGATGGAGGTGCAAAAGGACATGGAGAAGATGGAGAATTTTATTATGCACTCAAGGAAAACGCAAATGGAATCGATAATTTCGATAGGTGCATCGATTTGATTGATCGGTCGATTGATGCGTATTCCATTTTTTAACAGAGAATCACAGAATTCCAGTTCCGCCGTAAATGTGATACATGCTTCTTCTTTTTCTTCTTCTACTTATTCTTTTCCTTCTCCATCTTCTTCTTTTTTCTTGCATCTTCTTACATCTTCTTCTTTTTCTTCTCCCTCCTTTTTCTGCTTCTTGTTACTCTTCTTCTTCTCTTCATATTATCTCCCTTTTTCTTTTTCTTCTTCTCCTCCTTCTTCTTCTTATTCTTTGTATTCTCATCCTTTTTTTCTTATTCTTGTTCTTCCTTTTCTTAATCTTCTTCCTCTTTTTTTCTTGCATCTTCTTTTTCTTTTTGTTCCTCATCTTCTCCTTCCTTGTTCTCTTCCTTTTTATTTTTCTTATTCTTTGTCTTCTCATCCTTTTTTTTCTTATTCTTGTTCTTCCTTTTCTTAATCTTCTTCCTCTTTTTTTCTTGCATCTTCTTTTTCTTCTTGTTCCTCATCTTCTCCTTCCTTGTTCTCTTCCTTTTTATTTTTCTTATTCTTTGTCTTCTCATCCTTTTTTTTCTTATTCTTGTTCTTCCTTTTCTTATCTTTGTTCCTTTTTTCATGCATCTTCTTCTCCTTCTTCTTTTTCTCCTTGTTCCTCATCTTCTCTTCCATAGTATCTTCCGTTTTCTTTTTCTTCTTCACCTCCTTCTCATTCTTTGTCTTCTCATCCTTTTTTTCCTTATTCTTGTTCTCCCTTTTCTTATTCTTCCTCTTTCTTCTTACTCCTTCTTCTTCCTCCTTCTCTTCCATATTATTGTTTTTTCTTTTTCTTTTCCCTCTTCTTGTTCCTCTTTGTTCTTCCTTTTTCTCCTCCTCCATATTCTTCTTCTTCTTAGGTTTTCTTTTTCTACTCCTTCTTCTACTTATTCTTTATCTTCTACTCCTCATCTTTTATCTCATTCTTATTCTTCTTCCTTTTCTTATTTATCTTCTTTCTTTTTCTTCTCCCCGCCCTTTTTTTCTTCTTGTTTTCTTCCTCCATATTATCTTCTTCTGTCTTCTTCTTCTTATTCCTCTTCCTCCTTCTTCTTTTTCTTTTCCTTCTTTTTCTTATTTTCCTACTCTTACTTCTTCTCTTCTCGTACTCTTCCTTCTTCTCCTCCTCCTCCTCCTCCTTCTTCTTCTTATACCTCTTAACATTCATCTTCTCCTTCTGTTCCACCTCCTCCTCCTACTCCTCTTGTGTTTATTATTCTTCTTCTCCTCGTCTTCTTCCTATTCTTCCTCTTCCTCTTCTCATTCATCTTCTCCTGTTCCAACTCCTCCTACTCCTCTTGTTTTTATTCTTCTTCTTCTCCTCGTCTTCTTCTTATTCTTCCTCCTCCTCTTCTCATTAATCTTCTCCTTCTGTTCCACCTCCTCCTCCGAGTGGGCTTCTCCCTGTCTCTGAGGAGACATCTATTGGAGAAAATGGCAGCGTCTGTCCGGCCTTGAGGCAACTGCATGATCAATGATACTATAATCCTTTAAGTTAGATTAGGTTATTATCTATAAACTAAATTATTTATCTATTCATTTTTATAATACTTTTTTTAATCCACAAATTATTTTCAATATGCTTTCATTTTATGTTCTAATGTATAAATGTAAAATTGTTTAAATTTAAATTTACCTCATTTGAATTGATTTATCTTACTTAGATAACCCATATCAGACGATTTCATCTAAATCAATTTAAACTAGTAGGACATGTTGAGGTAAAAGGTTAAGTGTAAGAATGGCCTCAATGGCCAAGACTTCGCCTCTTTGTGTAATTCATCTCTCAGATCCAAGCTCTATTTTCATTATGTTTTTTTATTTTAACAATTTCTGCTGTACTATACCTCTGAATATATATTTGTTGTATTTATAAACTTTTCTACTCAAACTATTCAACCATTATGTTTACGATTCAAAATCAACTGTACTTAACTTCAACTAGTGGATCTGAGAGTTGCTAATATTAATAATACTTTATCATTCAAATACATTGTAAATTTACACAAATAAAGTCATCTGAATCTGAATCCTCCTACTCCTGTTTTTATTCTTATTCTTCTCGTCTTCTTCCTCTTCCACTTCTCATTCATCTTCTCCTTCTTTCACACCTCCTCCTCCTACTCCTCTTGTTTTTATTCTTATTCTTTTCGTCTTCTTCTTATTCTTCCTCTTCATTTTCTCTTCTTCTTCCTCCTACTCCTCTTGTTTTTATTCTTCTTCTCCTCGTCTTCTTATTCCTCTTCTCGTTTTCTTCCTCCTCCTACTCCTCTTGTTTTCTATCCTTCTTCTCCCCGTCATCTTCTTATTCTTCTCCTCCTCCTCCTCCTCCTCCTCCTTCTTTCTTTTCTCCAGCTGCTGGAAAGTGAGTGACCCCAGCCGGTGACCCCGAATATTTATCGGAGACAATATAAATTCAATCCAGCCGGCACACTCCAGCTCTCCAGCGCCTTCTCCAGGCATCGCATCGTGTAGCAGCAACTCATCACACTCACAACTAACTCTTCTCCACGTATAGTAGGAATTTCAGTAGTTGTCCGAGTCCGAATGCCGTTTAATCGGCCTAGTTCCGAGTTCGAATTCGAAATCCGAGTTCTGATGCCACTGCCATTTCAACAAAACTATTTGCATACTGAACTGTGCGCTGTCCGCATTTGAAACTCGCCTGGCTAGAGTCGTTTATCTTCCTAATGGCTGCAGCGAAGCCTTGCAACATTCTCAACGACCATTCCAACTTTCGCAGAATGCGATTGACTACCTCAATAAAATGTTCGACTGCTAATTTCATTTGGCACGAAAATATTTCCGGAAAATCTTCCTATCGTAATTGACACAAATGTGCAGTATAAAGGTGCGACCACATAATTATCAAGGAAGCTTCTCTGTGCTGTAGTTTTAGTTTGATTGAGATTGATAATGGTATAACAACCAAAACTAGTTTCTCAATATTTTTTAATAAATGTGGTTGCGACAATTTCGTCTTATTATTTCAAGCATAAGCGTATCCAGAAACTTTTCAAGCTTGTCCTCTCACCTACATACAGCACTCCTTGACTACCCCCCCCCCCCCCCCCCCCACCAACAATCAAATCCTAAAACTTTTATTCACTTTGTAACTACAGCAAGTATCAAAGCAGACGTAGCCTAATTTACCAATTTATTAATTAAGTATTATACTGTACTACTTATTACACAACACATATACTAATGTTTTTTTAAAGATGTTAAATTTCCTAACTCCATGTTTTTAAAAAGACAACATAATTTTCGACAACCATCCCGTGTGAGATGAAAGGCGACGGGAATAGGTGAAGACAACCATACATTAAAAGGGTGCATTCTATGAGTATGAAATGAAGAAACCAAGTACCCTGATGTGTATATTATTGAGAGGGTACTAGAGAAGAAAGGTAACGAATCGTATGTGAAATGGTTGGGCTTTGATTCGAAATACAATTATTTATGGATTGATGATAATAATAGTGTTGTCTGAAAATATAATTATATTGTCTCTGTATTGAAAAATGAAGTTGAAACAGTACAGATCAAAACTACCACTGATCAACTTTGATAAATATTTAAATGAAAAGAACAGAAAGCAACAAATGAGACAGTGTACTTTTGCCAAATAGTGTAAGATGAATTTATTGTGTGTGGACCAGCCAATGTTGGAAAAACCAATACCGTTTTAAATTTATTATTTGCAGAAAATGGTGTTAAATCTTTACATTTATATGTACTTACCAAATCTCACCAGCAAGACTAGTATGAACTTCTCAAAGAAATTATGAGTCAAGTCCCTGAGATTGGATTCAATTTGTTTCAACATTATGAAGAAATCCCACGCCTGATTGATTTCTGAACTATCACAACTACTGTTTGAGGATGAAGTCGATGTTTCTTTAATTATTAATGTTTTAGCTGTTTTTGCGTAAAAGTGATAGATTATAAGCGAATATTTTCTTTTTTCAGCAAACAAACTTGAAACGATAAATCAAAAATCCAATTGAAAAATTAAAAACTAATACTAAACGGCAGTAATTATGTTATTCACTATTAAAACTTGTATAAATGCACGATTGTATGGCTTTGTACCAGGACCGAGAACGAAATTATTAATTTTAATGAAAAATAAGACGAAATTGTCACAACCACATTTATTAGAACTTCGAGAAACTAGTTTCGGTTGTTACACCATTATCAATCTCAATCAAACTGAAAAACTGAAGTACAGAGAAGCCTTATATATACTATACATGAAATGATACTATTGGCTAAGAGGGAAAGAGGCTGACCTAATCGGACGTTGTGATTGGTTGTCAAGTCACGCCCCCTGGTGGGAGGAGTAACAAGCAAAAATACGATTCAAATCAATAACTAAACAATGTGAACATCAAGAAAGTAACAAAAAATTTGTAATAAGGTTAGAATTTAATCAAATTAAAATAAAAAATTCTTTTAAAAAATTAGAAGCTCACTGAAATGCAATCAAGGTCAACTGAGAAATACACATAAGAATTGCTTTTTAAAAATAGGCTGGAATTATAATGAAACCAAGTTAGTTGTATTGAATTGGTTAAAATAAATTTGGTCATTTAAATTAGTTATGGAATCGTTTTCAGCTTTTCTTCATTTTCTTCAAACATTTTCTTCAGCCTTGAACTTGTGTCCATTATTAATGAGATGTTCTGCAAAATTTGAATCTCCTTTTTGGGTTTTCCAATCCCTGATATGTTCATTTATTGTTGTCATATGTTGACCTTGATTGCATTTCAGTGAGCTTCTAATTTTTTAAAAGAATTTTTTATTTTAATTTGATTAAATTCTAACCTTATTACAAATTTTTTGTTACTTTCTTGATGTTCACATTGTTTAGTTATTGATTTGACTCGTATTTTTGCTTGTTACTCCTCCCACCAGGGGGCGTGACTTGACAACCAATCACAACATCCGATTAAGGTCAGCCTCTTTCCCTCTTAGCCAATAGTATCATTTCATGTATAGTATATATAAGGCTTCTCTGTACTTCAGTTTTTCAGTTTGATTGAGATTGATAATGGTGTAACAACCGAAACTAGTTTCTCGAAGTTTTAATAAATGTGGTTGTGACAATTTCGTCTTATTTTTCATTATGGATACCTTCCACAATATCACCTTCGCCATTACTAAGAAAGTTAAAGAAGCGAGTCAAGCAGAACAGGTGAAGTTATACTTCAAACTTAAACTGAAGTTTGGTTTAGCAGAGAGGAATATATTTTTCAATAGACAGTGCCTTAAATTAGGATTAGTACCGAAGTTTGTTTCAATAAAATCCAACAACAAGTCCATAATTGCGCAAAAAAGTATTGAACAAGCACAGAATTTTTGGATAAAGAAAGAAATTAGCTGGTGGTACAAAAGAAGGGATAGCTTATCGTTCTACATTTTCATCTTACATTCGCAACTGACGAAAAAACTACACAAAATTGAATGGGATTTCTTAGATTATAAGTGCAGGGACGAAATCTATAAGAAATTGAAAGAAAAAACCGTTACACAGAACTTGAAATTACAGAAACTTGTTGAAGAACAACGTCCAAAACCGAATAATACAAATCATCACCATAAGTTTGCTGATAGAGTTAAAAATTTCACTAATGTCTCGTTTTCACCTTCAGAACAAGAATTGCTAGGACAAGGTACTAAATTCAACAGTTATAGTAGTTTAGGGAGCAAACAAACAGAACTTCTAGCATGCAGCATTGATAGGAATTGGAGAGTGTCACAGAATCGTATATTAACCAACAGATGTGCTGACATAATTTTACAAGAACAGGCAAGACAAGTTTTACCCAATATTCAACGTACAGAGGACATCGTGAAGAAGATTAAGAAGAAAGTCAAAGACAACGATTTGATCATAGTCAAAGCAGACAAAGGAGGCACCACGGTTATATTAGAGAAAACTGAATACATAGGTAAAGTTAACGAATTCATTTCAGATAATAATTTCATTGAGATTAACTCCAATCCAACCAACAACATTAATAAATTAGTTAAAAGTAAGCTGGCAGGTATCACAAAGTTAATTGATAAACAGGAAATCAAATATTTAACATTTATGAACCCATACCCACCCAGATTATTTGGTCAGCCCAAACTTCACAAGAATAATATTCCGATAAGACCAGTAGTGTCATTTATTAATTCTCCATGTTCGAAATTGGCCCACAAACTCAACAGTAGCTTCAGATCGTTAACGGGATTCCAACCTAAATTTGGAATCAAAAATTCATTGGAGTTGGTCAATAAAATCAAAAATATTCCTGTTCATTCATCTTATAAACTTGTTTCTTTTGATGTAACTAATCTCTTTACAAATATACCAATTGAAGAAAGTCTTAACAGAGCTGAAGAGATCATGGAAACTACAATTAATGATCCTATTAGTAGAACTGAGCTGTTAGGATTGATGAAGTTATGTACTGAATATAACTATTTCAAGTTTGACAATAAATTTTATGAACAGAAAGATGGGTTAGCGATGGGTTCACCCCTTTCACCACTACTAGCTGAATTATTTATGGATAGCCTTGAACATAGAATTTTTGAAAATAATAATTTTAAGAATAGGATTGCTTATTGGTACAGATATGTAGATGATATTATTTGTTTGTGGAAGGGTAGTAATAGACAATTAGATAATTTCCTTAGCTATTTGAATCGTTTACACCATAAGATTAAATTCACCATAGAGTTAGAAGAGAATAGTGTTTTAAATTTTCTAGATTTAAGAATTGACCATAGCACAGGAACCCACAATTTCTCTATTTTTAGAAAAGTAACTCATACCGATGTAATCATACCTCATCACTCATGTCACCCAATATCACACAAACTTGCAGCCTTCAATAGTATGATTTATAGAGCTTTAACCATTCCAATGAGCAATCATCACTTTGAAAAAGAGATTAGTACAATTAAACAGATAGCTATTACAAATGGATATGAGGAAATCATTGTCAATAAAATGTTAAATAAAATAAATAGGAGACTAGCAGTAAGTACTAGCATTGCTGTAACGGAAACTGGGGAAAGGTCATGGATAACGGTGCCTTACCTTGGCCCAGTTTCTGATAAATTAGGAAAACAACTGAAAAAGAACGGTTTTGATGTAGCTTTTCAAACCAAACCAATTTTAAAGAGCTTATTTGGGTGTAGTAAAGACAAAATTGATATCTGGGATAAAAGTGGGGTTTATAAATTGAATTGCGGTGATTGTAATGCTTGTTATGTGGGTCAGACTGGTAGAAGTTTCAAATGTAGAGTAAATGAACATATCAGGGATTGGAAAACCCAAAAAGGAGATTCAAATTTTGCAGAACATCTCATTAATAATGGACACAAGTTCAAGGCTGAAGAAAATGTTGAATTTCTGCATTTGATTGGCAAAGGCAGACAATTGAACATTTTAGAAGCTTTGGAGATAACTAAGTTGGTAAAAAACGATTCCATAACTAATTTAAATGACCAAATTTATTTTAACCAATTCAATACAACTAACTTGGTTTCATTATAATTCCAGCCTATTTTTAAAAAGCAATTCTTATGTGTATTTCTCAGTTGACCTTGATTGCATTTCAGTGAGCTTCTAATTTTTTAAAAGAATTTTTTATTTTAATTTGATTAAATTCTAACCTTATTACAAATTTTTTGTTACTTTCTTGATGTTCACATTGTTTAGTTATTGATTTGACTCGTATTTTTGCTTGTTACTCCTCCCACCAGGGGGCGTGACTTGACAACCAATCACAACATCCGATTAAGGTCAGCCTCTTTCCCTCTTAGCCAATAGTATCATTTCATGTATAGTATATATAAGGCTTCTCTGTACTTCAGTTTTTCAGTTTGATTGAGATTGATAATGGTGTAACAACCGAAACTAGTTTCTCGAAGTTTTAATAAATGTGGTTGTGACAATTTCGTCTTATTTTTCATTATGGATACCTTCCACAATATCACCTTCGCCATTACTAAGATTATTAATTTTACTTCAACACCGACCGTAATCCACGCAGAAACTGAACTTCTGGACAGTTTAAAAGCTCAAACAGAAGTCTATAAAATCATTTTGTTATTTTTTCATGGAAAAAGAATTCACAATGTCAACATTTGCGAGCTATGCTACTAAAATAGGTTTTTTCTAGACTAATGACTTCTCACAGTTTTGTTGTGTAATTCTTACCCACTCTTTCTCGATAATGTACCATACATTAAAGTTCTCTCCTCTATCGTATGAAGATAGACTAAACATGCTACAATAACAGCCGCCATGCTCAGTTCTCAACACTCCAATATTGTAATATTAACTCCGTCTAGATTAAATTTTGTTCACTAGAATTATTATCACTGGTATAGAATTATTCTCAAGAACCTTTCCTACAGCAAAAAAGCATTCTATCTAGTGCTTAGTCATCTCAAATGGGGGGGGGGGGATCCGGACCCGGGGACCCCCCCTTGAATACGCCCCTGATTTCAAGGAAGAAATATAATTCTAGCATTTTACCTGGTCTTGCCCAGGAATCCATTTTGTGGGGGGGGGGGGGGATAGATAACTTTTGCTTGCTAGCTTTCATGTTTGTGGCGAAGGTGATATTGTGGAAGATATCCATAATGAATAATATGACTTCAAGTTGGCACAACCACATTTATTGAAAACTGTTAGATACTAGTTTCGGTTGTTACACCATCATCAATCTCAATCAAACTAGAACTAAAGTACAGAGTAGCTTAATAAACACAGAATTATACTATTGGCTGAGGGTGAAAGTGTCTCTCATTGCTAGACCTTCATTGAAGGTCTGTGATTGGCTGAAGGCCCTAACAAGTCACGCCCACTGGTGGGAGGAGCAACAAGGAATAATCAGTGCCAAAAGAACCAAAAGGTTTCATGGTATCAGCTGTTCTATGAGCTCCCTGCATTCAAACACATTTTGATACAGTTAAGCCGCGTCTCCACCAATCGAACATGTCTGCCGAACATTGTTGGCGAATGCAAGAAACGGGCAAACATTAAAAATATGGGTCACCGAACATTCTTCTCCTCTTTCCTCTCCTCTTCTTCCTTCTTATCCTCCATCTCCTTTCCTTTTCTACTTGTACTTCTTCCGTTCCATCCTGTGTATCATGTCACTAGCTGATAGTTGAACAGCTTTCCGTTTGACATTTTGCCTCATCATCTGACATGGAATCAGAATTAAAACATTTCCTATTAATCTATCAAAGTCAATCATCTCCCTCCCTCTTTTCTCTCTCACTCTCTATCTCTCTCTCTCTCTCTTCCCCCCTCTCTTTCTTTCTTTCTAAACCATTTGATAAAACTAACACAGGAATATTATTTGGTATCAAGCTATATCACGTAGTACATCGACATGAAAGATTGGATATTGAAAGTATGTACATATATTGAGAGAGAAGGGCGAACAGCATAAGATATGTACTTTGTATACTAATCTTTAATTTAATCCTTGGTGCTCGATGTCTGTCTTACATGTTTATGTCAGGATTAGTGTCATTGGCCGGCTTATGATCTACTTTCTCCATGTTTAAATGGAGATTAGTTCTATGTTTATTTGATATGTTTCGTTCTAATTAAATGAGGCAGTAGTTTTATCACCTGGTAATCTTGAGCTCTGAGAAGATGTAGTTGTTTTGAAGGGGATTCGTTCCTATTCATATTTCTTTTTTTCTTATTATTATTATTACTAGTACTTCCGTGAACTGTAGACCTCGTGCCCAAGAAGAATAAGGGTGCTTGCACAGAGGAATACCCGCTGGAGAATGAGGAAGGAGATTAAGGAGAAAATGAAAAATAAGAAGACAAAGAAAGAAGAAGAAATCAGAAAAGAAGATGTAGAAGGAGAAAAAGAGAGAAGAAAAATAAGAAGGCAGAGGAAAAAGAGAAGACAACGATGATGAAAGAGAGGGGAAGGAGAAAATAGTGGATGATGATGAAAAGAAATTAAAACAACAGAAGAAGAAGAAGAGAAAGAAAAGTACAAGAAAACGAAGGAGACGGACGAAGACGATGATGGAAGAGAAGGAGAAGAGTAAGAGTGGATAAAAAGGAGGTAAAAAGAGATGACAAAAGATGAGACAAAGAAGGCGAAACATGAGATGAGGAAATATGAGAAGAAAAAGGAGGAGATGGGAAAAAGTATATTCCGATTCTTCTCCTCCTCCTCCTCCTTCATCCTCTTCTCTTCTACCTCTACCACTTCTCCATCTGCTTCTCCTTCTCCTTCTTCTTCCGTCTAGTTTTGTGTTTCTATCCTTTTTCACAACTGTCCGTCCAATTTTATGTATTAACGTGTTTTTTTTAATTTTAGTTTCTCTTATTTCTTCTTTCATCCAATCCTGTTTTGTAACCACTTCGACGACTGTTCGTTCACCATTCTACATTTATGGTCTGGTTCCAAGGTGCTATGTGTAGTGGAGGATTGTGGGCGATTGTTGGCAACGGGAATTTTCCGTTTTTCGCTGTCGTAATCTGAAATCTGTAGATGACAAAAACGGAAGTTGCAGCCCCGCCCCGTAAAGTAGACGTCTTTCTTAAAGGCGGACAACCGAAACGTCCTTGAAGTCTCTATAATGTTGTTAAATATTCACTCTTCCTTTTGCAAATTAAGAGAAAGAGGGAAGAGTAAGAGGAGGGTTGAGTGTGAGGAAGAGTTAGAGAGGATTAAGAGAGATAGAAGTAGAGTGGGAGTGAGAGTGAAAGATACTAAGTGAGAAATTGTGGGAGAGTGTGAGTAAGAGAGTGAGTAAATCACTTCCTGGTGGTTTGGAACCCCTCTAAACTTTATGTCCAACTCACCAATCACCATCATCCAATTCATTGTCCACACTCAAGTCTCATACCCATGTGGGTGTCATTCTTAAAAACAAAAAGGGGGTCCGGAGTCCTCCCCCGGTAAAATTTTGAAAAATAACCTCTGAAACTACATTATGAGCGTTTCTAGACATAAATCCATCTATTTTAACAAACATCATGGTTCAAAGTGGATTCTATCTAGTGCTTGAGTCATCGCCAAGGCGGGGGGGGGGGGGGTCCGTACCCGGCCCCCCCTTGGCTACGCCTATTAGTAAAGAGTATAGGAGAGAGCATATACGGTCTGTTACCTCCAGGTAAGGTCACAGTGGTAGGCAGAGTGTATCAGCCCTATATCTATATATTTTGCCTGTTTATTCATAATACTCTATAAAAGTACTTCATCTATATATATGTCTTATCATTATTATTAACATAATCATCATATCTATATAGTTTGCCTGTTTATTCACGATCTACTCTATATGTACTTCATCTGTATATGTCTTATCATCATCATGATCATGGTCTGCATCACTTGTGCAGAGGTGTAGAAAAAGTGCCCGGGATTCGAACCTGGTTCCCCCACACTAACTTTTCTACATACCGTATCTATTATGTTTCTTTTCACTGTCGATCCTATATCGGCCAGTGCTGATTTCGATTCACTCTCGTGAACAGTTTTTCCATTAGTTCCCAGTGTGAAGAAAAACGTTTCGTGAATTTTTTTATTTGGGTGACATTGTGTGAACGGTTGGCTTGTTAATTTAATTTGAAAATATGTAGGAGAGTTTTTAGTTTGCATTGTTGATGTATTTTTTAACTTGGCGTAATAGACTTGATAAATTCTTCTTGTGAAGATCCCATCTTATTTGCTAACTTGTGAATTTGCTGACATTAACTTTTCGGTTGGGTTATTTGGATTTGATATCATGTAGGAGAGTTTTTAGTTCGAGTTTTTCATGTATTTTTTAACTTGGCGTAATACACTTGCTAAATACACTTGATCCCATCTTATTTGCTAATTTGTGAATATTTTAGTTGGTTTAATTGAAAATCCCATTCGAATTTCACTAAAAATTCTTGTTTTTCTCAAGATGCTTCAATTTATTTGGTAAACGATAGGGGAAAATAAAGCGACAAAATCAATTTTAATTCCATAGTCATATTTCACTTGCATTATCAGGGGAAAATTATTCTATTCTTGTTTGAAAAAGTAACATTTTCTTGTAACTTTCAAATTCAAATAATTAATTTCTTTGTCCAAGTTATAACGAAAATAAACGTATTGCATAAGTACGCTGTATTATACTATATTCAAAATATAGCAGACCAGTTTGAACAATAATTATATTTGAAATATATGCGACAAGTTTATTCAATTATATTTATAATATATTAGACAAGTTTACTTAATTATATTTCATATTGATGAGAGTTTTTAAATCATAGTTTGAATGCCATTTACTGGTTGGTTGGCTATTACATGGTTTTGAACAAACATTCTGGTAAATCCTGTATCTTTCTGGTTGGTTTCATCTGCAAGGGAACTTGAACAAAATTTGTAAGTATAGTTTCTCTTACTTCATAAGTTACTGATCATTTACATTTCATTATTATAATAGCATTATTTCATCCTCTTTGTCTTCTCATTTTTGTACGTTTGTTTTTGTTGTCAATTTTCTTCTTTATCTTGATAATCGTCGTCGTCGTCTTCTTCTTCTCCTCCTCCATCATTTTATTCCTACTCTATTTCTTTTTTCTTGTTCTTTTTCCTTCATTTCTTCTTTCTCCTGCTCCTTCTTCATCATCTTTTTTCTTCTTCCTTCTTCATTTTTTTCTATTGATTCTTATTCTTCATCTGCTCCTCCTCCTCTTCTTCCAACTTTTTTCTCCTCATCTTCCTTCTCCTTGCCACCTCTTTTTTCTGCTACTTCTTTCACCTTCCACCTCCTCCTCTTCCGTCAACATTTTTCCTCCTTCTCTTCCTCCCCATCTTATCCTGCTCCTAATCACATCCTCCTCTTCTTTCCTCCTCCTCCCACTCCTTCCCACCACTTCTTCTTTGATCCTCCTCCCTCTCCTTCCCGCCTCCTCTTCCTCACCACTTTCTCCCTTCTCCTCCTCCTCATCCTCCTCTCCATCCTACTTCTTTACTCTTTCTCCTTTTCCTCCTCCTTGACGTGTTTTAATCCCATCAATCTCAACTTCATCATCATTCTCATTTTTCTCTTGTATTTCATAAGTCCATTATATCAATTATTTCCCAGTTATTTTTTCTTCTTTTTTGGTTTTTTTTTTGCTACATAAATTTCATGAGTTATGTTTTATTATTTGCAAATCTGTTTTTTTTTTTTAATTAATCTTTATACCTTATTTCTACGTTAATTACTTTTATGTATTGTAATATATCCTTTTGGTTATATTTATTAGTGTTTGCCATAGGTCTTATTAAACCTGGCAGTGTAAGATGTAATAAATAAATATCACATATCCTCCTCCTTTCCTCCTCTTTTCCGCCTCCTCTTCCTCCTCCTCCTATCCTTCCTACTTCTTTCCTCCTCCTGCTCCTCTTCTTTCTCCTTCTTTCCACCTCCTTCAATTTCTTCCCTCCTCTTCCTCCCAATCTTCTCCCTCCTCCTCGTCTTCCTGATGCTCCTCTCCCTTCTACTTCTTTCTTCCTCTTCCTCCTCCGCTTCCTTCCCATCTTCTCCCTTCTCCACCTTTCGCTCCTACTTCTTTTCTCGTCCTCCTCCACCTCTTCTTCCTCCTCCTTCACCACCTCCTCTTCCTTCACCACCACCTCCTCCTCCTCTTCTTCCTCCTCCTTCACCACCACCTTCTCCTCGTTCCAACTCTTCCTCTCCCTCCAACTTCTTTCCACCTCGTCTTTCACCACCTGCTCTTCCTCCCATCTTCTCCTTTTCTTTCCCGTCCTTTTCCAACTCTTCCTTCTCCTTCTCTCCCTCTCCCTCATCCTCGTCCTCTTCATCCTCTTCTTCTTCTTATTATTATTATTATATTAAAATGGGAGGACTACTCCAAATCTCAATTTTTATGTCGGATCATTAGTAAGATTACTGTTCAATCTCATTTCCAACTGCTTTCTGTTCACTATACTTCCATGACACAATTGTCCCGCCAATTGGCATCCTGATAGGCCAATTTCAATGGCGCATAACATGTCTGCATTGAAAATAAAGTGATCCATCACTCGCAGTTGGTAGGCAGGTAGGTGAAAGTAGAGAAAGACTTCCACACTTGATGAGAATCCTATTTCGTTCGACAATAATTGTGATAATCTTCTGGTCGGCAGAAAGAAATTAGTGCGTTGAAATTATCATCGGGGATAACAGAGAACAGAATATGAGTGTAAGTTGAAATGTAAATGCATGCCCGCAGGCTCACAATATATGTATATTTATATACATCAAAGATACATGTATACCGTATGTATCGTAGAACGTGTCTAGTTATTGCTCAATTGAGCAATCCCATCTTATACGCATGCGCGGTGATATTCAAAGCCATCCCCGACGGGAAAGGTAGTCTAATCGTCTAATCTACTCCAGTCTACTCTAATCTACTGTTTTCTATTCCACTCCTGTCTAATCTACTCTTTTCTACGCTACTCCTGTATAACGGTAACGTAATTTCAACGGCACTGCCCAATTTTAAAGCACAAAGACTGTGTAAGTGTGTTTGTGTGAGTGGTTGTGAATGGTCATAACCTGAGAGGAATTTTCGGTAGATTAGGGTCAAGGGCAAGGTTATTTCCAGGGGGGGGGGGGTTGAGGGGCAAGTAGAAATGAAATTAGACTGGCTTTGTTAATAGTGTAAATAGCCTCAGGTCGGGGTTTTAATTATATGGATGTTCACTGCTTGTAATTGATGATAATAATACATAGATTGTGTTTACACCTGGTCTCTGCTAGTACAGACACCTAAACTGTACCGGCTTCTCTTTATGTTGTCAGATTGTTGTTTTTGGGCGGTTATTGATGAGTGTGTTGTTTACACCTTGTTTTCTATCTTTCTCAAACTCTCGTTTTTAAATCATGTTTTTGATCCTTCTATTTTTCTCATTGACCCTCATTTTTTCTTGGGTTTCTTCTTCCCTTTTCTTGGGTCTCTTCATACCTTTTCTTGATTTCAGCGTCTTCTCCCCCCCCCCGTCCCTTCGCTTCCTTTTTCTCCTTCACCAGCATTCATCTCTTTCTTTTTTTGTGAAATGAGTGATTGAAGGAGTAGGAGTCGAAGAAACGTGGACAGCAAACTGAAAAAGAAGAAGGTGGGCGGGAAGGAGTGGAATAAGAGAAAGAAAAAGAAGGAGAAGAAGATAAAGATACAGCTAAGTTATCCTATACAATAAACAGCTACTTGCTGTTATCTGTCGATGAAACTATACCGCTGGAAAATAAGGGATTGAAGGTGGTGAGAAGGAAGAAGAATGATGAGAATAATGAAAAAGGAGATAGAGTAGACAAAGACGAAAAAATTATGAAGAAGGAGGAGAAGATGTAGAAGACGGAGTACAAGGAGACAAAAGATGAAAAGACTGGATGAGGCAGGAGGAGACGAAGAGGAAGGAAAAAGCGAAAAGACGAAGAGGAAAAGGAAGAATAAGGAGAGGAAGAAAACGAAGATGAAAGAGAAGGAAACAGGAAGGAGAATAAATCTGAGAAAAAGAAAAACAAAAAGAAGATGAAAGAAAAGAAGCAGGAGGAGGTGAACAAGAAGAGTATGAAAGAGAAGTGAAAGAGGAAGAAGAAAAGTCAAACAAAATTTGTAAATAGGTTTGACACGTTCTAGATATCCCAATTCAATTGAATCGGACAGCCTGCTAGTATTTTAAAATATGCGTTAAAAGAATTGTAGTTTATAAAGTTGCGTTTTTGTTTTAAATCTCTCTTCATATTTATAAGGGATTTGGAAAGCGTAAACGTCAAAACCCAAAAAATTAATACCACATCTAAAACGAACAAAAGTTTATAACTCTTCTGAGCCACATTGCTATATGAAGCTATTGCCTGCCATTTTTGATCTGAGAAAGTTATGCTGACTAAAAAGGTGTTAACTTTCTGGAAGTCCTCTAAATTCTCGAAAAAATGTTGGACTTTGTTTCCGAAAATGGCGTGAAAGAGGTCGAGCGTGAATTTTCAAATATGGCTCTTGAGGCTAAATTTTTATTTTTTTAACGTGAAGCTGGCTCGTAAAATTTAAAGAGAAAACGCCAAACTACAGCACAAAGAGTCGATAAACGACCTCTCGAGAAACGAAACAAAGGAGATGGAGGAAGTGAAAGAGGAAAAGGAGATGGAAGAAGTGAAAGAGGAAAAGGAGATTAATGGGGTGAAGATACTAAGAAGAAAGAGAAGGAAGTCATGGAGAGAAATTGCTTCCCGGTAGGAAAGAATTTTTTTTAAATAAAAATAAGCGTATGGCTTTATTGGTGGGAAGACCCTTACGGGTAGTTCCACCTCGACGCTTCAGCCATGTTATTGGAAGCATGGTTACTTACAATTTTAGGTGGGTTCCGAACCACCGGGAAATGTTTTACAGTGAGTCTTTTTTGCTGTCCAATCCAATCGGTCACCCTTACAGAGAGGGCCCAAGAGAGCGTTGTTTATCTAACCTGATTGAACAAAAACTTGCTATGGCTATCACTTCCCTAGATAAAGAATAGAATTTAACTCATTCCCATTTCCATAAAATAAACGTTCTTTAAACAGATTACTATTCATATATATAATAGACAGAAAAAATATATTGAAAAACAATGAATACGTATTTTAAATTGTTACACTATTTTTCCCAGGCCCTCATTGGAAAAGCAGAAGCTTGTGATCTAGGAGAGATCTAGAATCTAGAGTGATCTATTTTAAATTGTTACACTTTTTTTTAGGTCCTCACTAGAAAAAAAAACGTTTGTGATCTAGGAGGGATCTAGAGTGATCTATATTAAACTGTTACACTATTTTTCCTAGACCCTCACCAGAAAATCAAAAAGCTTGTCATCTATGATGGAGAGGTGTTTTTTTTTTTTAAGTGCCCCACAGCCAAACAGGAATTGTCAATACAGATGTATAACTACAAAAGCAAAATCAATATAAAAGAGTCCCAATTTCCTATTTCAATTTATTCTATTCCATACATATACAAATTTACATCAATATTCAAAAATATAGTATCAAATAATACTACAAAATAGAATACAGATCTACAATATTATTTGTTCACTAGAAATATATGAAATAAAGTATGTACTTTTTCTGTATGTTTGTGGGTTTTTGGGTGTGTATGTTCGACGAAAACTTTCGAACGCTTTGACCAATCAACTTCAAATTTTAAACACATATTCTTGGATCCTTAATGCAGATCAAGTTCGTTTGCCAATGAAATTGGCCCACTCCTTCATCCTTTTTTAGGCGAAACAAAAGAATAGGTTCTCAGCCCTTCATTAATCTATATTATATAAAAATGAATGTCTGTATGTATGTATGTTCCCTATAGACTTCAAAACTACTTGACAGATCGGCATGAAACTTTGGGAATATGTTGTGTGAATATTGGGGATGGTTTCTGACCATAAATTTTAATAGGGGGATGATAATTATTATTAATTAATCCATTTTACAGACCTAACCTACTGAACTTGCCGGCCAAACAGCTTAAAGGAACAGCTGATAGAAGTCAACAGTTTTTAAACATATGGCAGGCCTCTTAGTGGCGTTATTTACGCTGTCTGGAACGCAAAGACTTTGCATGTGTAGGCTACCGTCGGAGCCTTGCAGTATGTAAGAAACATATGAGCCTTGCAGTATGTAAGAAACATATTTGTATGATGAAATGTAATTATGCCAGGTTGATGACATCTGTTAACCAATGCAGCTAGAAATTTATTGAAATGCAGCCTCAGCGGGAGGTGGCGAAAAATAAAATAAAAAACCTAGCTTCTACCCTTATAGTCGTAGGAGGTTTAAATTTGAAATGTTTCTTCATTCAAAGGTGGTGATTAAGAAAACAACGAAGGAGGCCTATATGATCAGTTGGAAGAGCCCTAGGACTAACTCTTCCCTAGAAGGTTAAAATTTTTGAATGAATTGAATTGAATTGAATTTATTGCCACATAAAAAAAAACAGAAACATTACAAATGTCATTGTACAAAATAAAACTAAATAATAATACACTTCTACATTATATTAATCTACATAACTACAAGATCTTTTGTATTAGTGATTACAATGTAATTATATGTAAAATATTTGAATATAAATTATATGTAATTAATTAATTATCTGTATATCGTCTGTAGCCCTACTATTATTTAGTTTTTATAATTATTATGGCATCACCAGCAAAAGGAAAAACCTTGTGCGCTGGTGAGAGTCGCATTTATAGTTTAATAAGTTTATTTATTTTTTTAAAATTTATTTAGTAGACAATATAGTCACTTGCATATAATTTTATTTATTGAATAAAATTTAAAGATGAGAAAAATTTTGATCTAATCCATGAATTAATGTTTCTGTTCATGTGAATTGTTTTATTATTAAGTCTGTTTCTCAGGTATTCGTTTTGTAGGATATTAATGTATTTACTGCTAATGTAGAGGAGCTGTCTTCTAAGTAGTGTTGAATTTGTGTAATAGACTTGATATTCGGTTGTTGAAATGTAATGTATTTGAAATGTAACCTCAGTGGGAGGTGGCGAATAATAAAATCAAAGATAATTTTTCATGAGAACGCAGCAACGCGCGTCGGGCCAGCTAGTATATCTATAAATTACTATATATAGCAAAAAGTATTGTTTTCACCATATGGAATTCGCAATAGATTTCAATATATTAGGTGAATGTAGGTGAATAAATGCGATCAGGCTTTTATAGAATCTCTATCAGCTGATATACTAATTTCATTGCATATGAATATATAAACAGCTGTTTTTATGTGGTAAAGTCTTTCTTGTGGAAAATAAATCTGTGTATCAGAGCAACGATAAACTTGAACTTCAAGTGATAGATGTGTTGTGAATTTTATCTAAATCAGTATCTTCAAAACAGCCGTTTTTCGTTACTACCTTCCCCTACGATAAGCTTCACAAATGAGTTTTCCTTTCCAAAACTAGTTGTTTGCAAGCGAGTTCTCCAGCCCGTTGGGTTTACTATAGTAGTTATAGCTCTAGATAAAGAAATATAAATAAATGAACAGTTATTATTCCAGCTAGTTACATAGTATGTAAAACTAAGTAGTACATATTACAATGGAATAACCCAAACACAAATACTGGTGCTACAGCTTGAAATAAACATTTATAGTGAAGTAGGGTGGGGCCTTTACAAATGATGCCTATAAAAGGAGCCGTTGTAAATAGTCTGACGCTAGGGAGATTCCACGCTATCAAGATCGACTGTCTGCCATTCATCACGTGTAGACACTCTATCTATCTACTAGTCACTAGTCTAAACGTCTTCGTATAAAAATATTAGTCTTCAGCACCAGTTCGGAATGGAATAGTAGTGTAGGGCCTCTACTCTGTTTAGTGCCGTCGTTTAAATGTTTGAAAAATAACAAGCGCCTTGATAAGTGACAACATATCGTTCATCCAATCGTTGTAGCGCTTTTAAAAGCAGCTAAACAGAGCACTCAGGCCCGAATGATGTGTTAGTTGGGGTGATTCATCACTCCTGGTTATCCAAGCAGTGTGGGTTACATTACAGAAAAAGTTTTCTTTGCAGTGGCGAAGGTGATATTGTGGAAGGTTCAAGGTATCCATAATGAATAATTAGTCGAAATTGTCACAACCACATTTATTAAAAAATTATTGAGAAACTAGTTTCGGTTGTTATACCATTATCAATCTCAATCAAACTAAAACTTAAGTACAGAGAAGCTTAATATATACTGAACATGGACTGATACTATCGGCTAAGCGAGAAAGAGGCTGACCTTCATCGAAGGTTGTGATTGGCTGACAAGTCACACCCCCTGGTGGGAGGAGTGACAAGCAAAAATACGAGTCAAATTAATAACTAAAAGCTGTGAACATCTAGAAAGCTACAAAGAAGAAAAATACTTAATAAGGCGAGAATTGAATCAAATAGGAAGGAGAAGATCAAGTTGTAGGAGAAGAAAAATGATAAAAGCCTAATCTAAATAAATACGAGTATGAGAGAGAACAAAGAAATGATTACAAACATAATCTTGAAAAGATAATCTGAAAAACGAACAAGAAAGAGGAGAATAGGAAGGAGAAGAAAAAAGAGTAAATCAAGAAGTAGGAGAAGAAAAATGAGAAGATCGAGAAGTAGGAGAGGGAAAATGAAAAGAGAGAGAAGAAAAAGGAGAAGAACAAGAAGTAGAAGTTTAAAATTAATAGAATTGCCTACCGTTCGATTTGAATTGTTTCTACAGGTCGTGACACTGAATGAAATTGACTTGGCTGAAATATTGAACCGCTGAAGGCTGGTGCTATTTTTATTAACAGCCGCCCCCGGCATTTTTAAAATGCAAACTGGTCCCGCCCTCTGAAAAATAATATATATATATATATATATATATATATATATATTCAACAAAAGGTTTGCTTTTGAATAGGCAGTTATAAAAACAGCAAGAAAAAGTAGTAGAGTGGAAGGAATACTTTCTTAATAGAGATATTGCCGTTATCGGCCCGGTGAGTAACTAATCCAGTGTAAACAAATTCGCAACTCGTGACTTTTTTCAACAGTCTCTAACCTCAAAGTTCAAAGCTCTTAATAAATATAATGTTCGCCAAAGAACTTGAAAACTTTTAGATTGGAAATCCTGTTCTGTAAACTTGAAATGGAGCTGTTAGTGTGCACTGATGTGTTAAACGCATGATGTTAATAGATTTTTTTTTCATTTTTTCTTAATTTGTAGCTTGATTCACATTTTTTTTAGGCTAATCAAATTTATTTCTTCAAATATACAAATAATTCAAACATTGCATAAGGTTATTACACCTTACAATTAAACAAATCAGAATAAATAGTTAAATAATAATAATAATGTACAGTACAGTACAGTACCTGAGAGCCATTATTTAATAGTAGTTTATGCAACGATTTTATTTTGACCCTTATTAAGGCACGAGTTAGATGTAAGTTATAACACGAGCGAATGCGAGTGTTATAAATATCTCACGAGTGCTTTAATGGCCAAATAAAATCGTTGCATATACTATTTTATCTACGACCACTAGTATACATTTAATTAAAGCAATTTCATTTTACCTGTGACTGTCAGAGATACCTAACCTCTCATCTCAAATACGAGAAGTTATAGTAGATTGTTAGGTTAGCAGCTTAGTTAGCAGTTTGATGAAATCAGCTGATAGTTTCACAATATTGAATTACGATATTGATTCCATCAAAAATGCTTCTGATTGGTCCAGAACCCGTGTTGTAATGTAGAACCTGTACTATAATGAGCTCATTATGCAACGGGTTTCAAAAAGCATTTCGAAAAGACAGCTGTTTTGGCATCAATTGTGAAACTGTAATGTATACATTATGTCATGGTCGTAGATAAAGAATGTTACTAATATTATGGAAATCATAAAAATTGTATATAATATTGGTTGAAAAATCCGTACAATTAGAAAAGGAGTCGTTTCACTTTAAACTAAATTAAAGTGAAATTCAGAATTCAGCATTCAAATAAATATTGATCAGCTAATTATTAAAAGTTTGAAAAATGCATGGATTTTTTTAAAAATGTATCAATATCTGAAAAAATGCATCGAATCTTCTATAAACATTGCAGCATTGTAATTATAATTTGTAATTTAAATTTTATTTAAATACAAAAACTAATATTAATCTGAGACATTAAAAAACGTTTTCGCCTTTATTACGATAGTTATAAAAATGCATGTTATAGATACCTAGTGATTTAATATGGTGCTGGTTCATTTCAGACGAAAATTTATTATTTCTTTTACGAGAAAAAATATTGTAATATTCATAAACTCAATATTTCAACTTGATTCATACAAATCTTCTTTTAATTTTTTGTGGCATTTATCGAGCTACTGACCTGAGTAACGTAACCGATTATTTTAATATTTGTTATAAGATAATGTTTAATTTAACTTGAAATAAATAATAACTGAAATAAATAATTTAATTTAATAAGAAATGTACTAATTACTGAGAAATGTTCTAATAATTATATTATTCGTTGTGTAAAAAAGTTGGCCAAAATTTAGGGTGCTTGTGCAGTAGAACATCCAATCATCGTAAAATAAAACACATGCTGTGGAATTGATGTTTTCACGCTGCTATCATGTACCATTCCAGATCATGTGGTTTATTTCGCGATGGTGGCTATCATCGAGTATGGGGTTCTTCACTGTGTCAGCACGTTTAATACCTCCAATTTTATTTTATGTACAAGATTCGGACTAAATTTTAAATCAAATCGTGGCTGTTTTGTCACGTATCCACATTATCTGATTTCACGAGTAAAATTGCAATTAATTAAAACGTAACCACGAAATCGAAACTTGCTTTGCGTGAATCTATATGGCGTGCAGTATTTAATTGTGCTCGCTTGCTGAATCTATACAAGACTGTAATGTACACAGGAAATAAATATGCATTAATTACAATTGAATAAACTATGTTCCACCTGTAGGAGGGAAGTGGTGATTATATTGTAGTTTTCTATAAATCAAGGATAGTTTTCTTCAGAAGAACGAGACTTTCGACTATCTGATCAGTTGATTATCTGAAATTGTGTTTCTATTTCTTTTCATCAATCTGTCATCGATATTTTCTTTCTAAGTTAGTTTGAAGTGACTGACAATTAAGCAAACTGACAAATATGCAGAAACAGAATTTATTAATTTCGAAGTCCTTTAAGTGCTCGTATTGTGAGGTACGAGCCGGCATGGCAAAGTTTAAAATGAATGCTGCTGTGCAGAAAGGTCTCCACAGTCTAGTGGTTAAGGCGCCCGACCGGCAATTGGGAGGTCCGTGGTTCGATTCCCTGACTGATATTATTGTACAGTTGCATTCATCGATTTCCATCATTCAATACTGATGTAAATATCTGCCATTGCAGAAGTCTTCAGAATAAATTAATAGCACTTGAAGGACTTCGAAATTAATAAATTCTCATTTTCTTTCTTTCTTAAAGCCTTATTATACAGAGCCACTACAGTCGCTATCGCGCGCGACCGCCACAGACGCTTAGGCAAGTCACTCTCAGCTATACATGCAATGTATATGTAGCTTATTATATTGGACCACTCCAGTCGCCGACGGGCGCCACAATTTCATAGCGGCCATGACAGTTCTGTACTAGCTTGTCATCATTTTGAGGTTATGTTTGTTTGAAGGCTAATGTTTTTACGGTATGTGATAAGTTTTAGATTTTAAATTACAGTTTTTATAGATCACCGTCAAGTTATTTAGGGAGACATGTTGCAGTTTTTATTAAATTGATGACATATTGAATTCAGAACGATGTTGGGCTTGCATGGTCGACTTCAGTCGCTTGCACAGGCGACGCTGTGGCAAGCCTCGGCGACTGCAGTGGCTTTGTCTAATAAGGGTCTAAGACTATCTCTTTAGACTTGGAACTCTGATTAACTGATAATCGGAAATGGCGTTCTCCATCTCTTTTCATCAATCTTTTCTTTCTTTCCTCTAGTTTCTCCTAGTTATCTAGCTCTCTCGGAAACACTTTCTCTCACACTCATATTTTGTTCTCTTTCGCTCGCCGATCGATATATCGACACAAATCTATCGACAGTCGTGCAATTATCGATTGAATTAATTAAAATACAGTTAACTTATACGGGCCAATTAACCGTTGTTAGCTTTTTCTCTGTTCCTCTTTACGACTTTCAATTATCCGGTCGGTTTAACAGAACTTTCCAATTCGCATCTTTATTGGCAATCTATTGTTGGTTTCTTATTTCCTCTCATTAATAATTATTTTTATTATCGTCATCTTCTGTGCAACAAAGGTTTCAACTTGTTTATTTGTTCGACAGTTTTATGTGTGTGCTCACTCGTAGAATAGTGAGAAATAAACGTTGAAATTAACGAAAAAATCTAATAAAAACGAGAGCAATGCAATAAAATAGAATCTCGATAGTTAATCGATAATAAAGTAATCGATACTTACAAGTTGAAATTACGAAAAGATCGAATAAAACCAAGAGCAATGCAATAAAATAGAATCTTGATAGTTAATCGAAGTACAGATTCGATAATGAAATTGTGCTATAATGAGTCAATTGTTCCAACTAGCTCAAATTGTTCCTTTTCACTGTAGTTACTGTACATTTTTTTAAAATTGTAATATTTATAGTATTTCAGATTGATTTACTTTTTTCCTATCTCCTGAGTTTTTACCTAGTTCCAAAATATTTCAAACAGCTGTTTTTCTATCTTCCCTTTTTTTCTTGCCTATTATTTGGGTTTTTTCCGTCTCTTTTCATTCGAATTGATTGGTGAAATGCTTTGCTTCTTTTTAATTGATTTTTTTGGAGAATGAAGCCCACATGGGTTAGAGACCTGTGCGTGGTCTCACTGCAGTTGGATGATGGTGACTGTTGAGTTGCACCTACAGTTTTAAGTGGGCTCCAAACCACCGTGAAGTGATTTTACAGCAGTCTTTTTTGCTGTCCAATCCAATCGGTCACCCTTATAAAGAGGGACCAGGAGTTCGTAGCTTATCTTTATCTGACTGAACAGATAACTGCTACGGCTCACGGCTATCACTTCTCTGAATAGCTTTTGATGCTTTCTCATCTCTAAATTTCCCTTTCTTTAAATTTTGAATTTTTCCTTTTATCAAATGCTTCATATTATCTTGTAATTTGGTGGATTTCTCAGGTTAAATGCTTATTTTTCCATTTCTCAAGGGAAATTCTAATTTTTTCATGTGAATTGTTTCATTTTTCAAGTGAATTGCTTTTTTATATAGGGCATTTCATGTTGAAGATTTTACACACTAGTTCCTGTTTTATTCGATTTCAATATATTTATCGTTTGTTTTTTCTATTTAAACTGTATTTTAATGTTTAATTTCTGTTTTTTTTTTTTCACAGGTAAGTGATCACATGGCAGCTTTTATTGAAAATTATTTCTCAATGTTCACTATTTTTGTTGGTAAGTCAACATTTTTCAATCTTTCCGTATACGAATATTGGAATAATTTGGCTGTTATGTGTTTTCAAATTCATACATTTAATTCACTGGAATATAATTCCAGATTTAATTAATTTCTAATAATAGGCTGTCTTTAATTTTTGTCGATACTTAGTTGAAATTGTATCTACAATATAATATGCATTTTATTTTCATTACATAACATGGAAATAGCTACTAGATAGGTACTTATAGTTGATACTAGTCTTCAATATTTGATACATTCCAGATGTAATCGAATTTTTTAAACGAGCTATTTTTTTGTATGTCCAATGAATCTCAAAAATCAAAGTTACTAAAAACGTTCCGTTTTTTGAGAACTAGAGAAATGAAGGGGTGTCGTATTTCAGTTCAGTAGCATTGAGTAGGCCATATTATTGACGGCTGATCAAGATATAGATTAAAATCTGTGATACGCAAAAAAACTTAAATTTTATGCTGACAAGTAGAGCTGAAATTTGCAAGTGAAGGGTAATTCTGAACAGAGTGACGTCATGACTTTGCTAATTTGAGCGAATTATGGAACAACCTTGTTTCTATTAACCTTGTTCAAAAATGGCTCTAACGATTTTGATGAAATAGCAAAATAGGGGCTTTTTGGTGCAAAAATACGATTGCGCTAGGTCTCATTCATTGAACGAGCGAAGCGAGTTCTTCCTTTTGACTTGAGGCTCGAGGCGTTGTGTGTTTGTTTGTATGTTCCACGATAACTTTCGAACGCCTTTATCAATCAACTTCAAATTTGAAACACAGATTCTTGGTATCTTTAGACAGGTCAAGTTCGTTTGCCAATAAAATTAACCGACTCCTTCATCCTTTTTGAGGCGAAACAAAAGGATAGTTTCTCACCCCTTCATTAATATATCTATATATTACTATATTTAAGAAAATAGTTGTTTTCACCATATGGAATTCGCAATAGATTTCAAAATATATCTTGATCTATCGTCAGCTGTGGGTGAATGAATGTGATCAGGCTTTTTATAGGATCTCTATAAGATGATATACTAATTTCATTGCCCTGATATATATGTTTATATAAACAGCTGTTTTTCATGTGGAAAATTTTCTCTATAGATTGATACACTAATACCATTGCCCTGATATATATAGGTATATGAGTACGTAGGTCTTTTTTGTGGAAAATAAATGTGTGTATCAGAGCAACAATGAAATTGAACTTCAAGTGATAGATGTCTTGTGAATTTTATCTAAATCATTATTTTCAAAACAGCCGTTTTTCGTTACCACCTTCCCCTACGATAAGCTTCCCAAATGAGTTTCCCTTTCCAAAATTAGTTGTTTGCAAGCGGGTTCTCCAGCCCGTTGGGCTCACTAGTATAAAAACTTGTTGAAGGACACAGAAAGGAGAAATCTATACTTAAAATAACGGCTGATGGAAAAAGCAAATTTAACTTGGCTCCTATATAGGAAAAATATGACTGGAGAAGCAAAGCTCAGCACATGATATTTCCCATGGTTTTACCATTTCGTTGGTGATTGCAAAACTAAATTTTTCTCATTATTTTGTTTAATCAAGTGAAAAGGTACTCTAGGCCGTTTTTCTCCTTCATTTATTTACCAAGGACTTACAATGAATTATATTTTATTATTCTCTGCATGGATAAGAAGAGATGTTGAAGCCTCGCTTCTATATGCGCTCCTTTCTGCCAACAGTAGACATTGAGTTGGCTCCCTATAAATGTGGGTTTATTTTACTGAATTTCAACCATAAATTGGCTGGAACTTTTTTTATGGACAGGGATTCATGTAGGTTTTTGTAGAAACAGTGATAAACCGTATTGAAAAAGAAATTAAAATTCATAAAATTCCTGGATTTCTTGTTCCATGACGAACTGCGTTGTTAATATTAACTTTTCATGTGAAATTTAACGACTTGCAGTCAAATATTTGTTAAGAATAAGTAAAACTCACTTAATCTGTAGGCCGAGCGCTTTCAAATCTTTGAGATCCATCTTCATAAAATGATAAAATGATCTAGGAACCCATGCCTCTGAAGATGGATCTCAAAGATTTGAAAGCGCTCGGCCTACAGATTAAGTGAGTTATACTTATTCTTAACAAATATTTGACTGCAAGTCGTTAAATTTCACATGAAAGTTAATAATTCATAAAACTTTCAGGCACATTAAACATTAACCCTCGGTACCCTGATATTCAGATTAATTTCTGATATCTTCAATTTTGGCCAAAACTAGCTTAAATGCTGCATTTACATTGATTTTTTATGCATTTTATCTTCATTACATAACGTGGGGATAGTTACTAGTTTACAATAGTTACAATATGTGTTTGAACTACTAGTAGGCGGTAAAACCAAACTAGGAAAACATGGCAAAAACTATTATAAACTATAATAGCGGTTGATTAATGGTCTACTTTTGTTGAGTCAGCAATTAATTTCATATTAGGGGACATATTAAAATGATGTTAGCAATTACAGAAAAGAATTGTCAGTGTTCTGCGTTTGCATTTGATCCATTTTTTGTAATTATTTGATTTGATAACTGAGTAATATGATTTGTGACCTTGAAACAATATTGAATAATGAGCTAAAGCTGTAAATAAGTGCATGTTTTAAAGGTTGTTTCATGTACTAGTTGTCCTTGATTGTATCAAATAGGTGATAGGTGATTATTTAGAGAGGAGTTAGGATAGAGAAGAGAGGAGTTGAAAGAGGATTTAGAGAGGAGTTCCTGGTTTACGAGTTTTTATACTACAGAAACTGCAAGTTTATCAAAACTTGTATTTAGTGAAAAATAACACTTGAGAGAGAACCGAAAATTATCAACTTGTTTACATTTTTTGCTCGATTGTTTAAACAGCTGGTTTTGTGTATGACGTAAATCAATTGTTTAAAAAATACTAAATATAGTGCTAAAAATACCTTAATTGAAAAGCCTTGTTTTGATTTAACTGATTTTTTGGTTGTAGCAAAGCTTGGAAAAATGGGATAGTTTTTTTTGTTTAGAGTGTTTCTTAAAATTACTTTTTTATTGCTGAAATGATTTAAAAGCCGCTGTGAGAACCAGAATTTCAGTCAATTATTTATGATATGATTTAGCTATTAGCTTTCTACGTCATACAACCGATTGTGTTACTTTTAGTTCTTGAAACTTGTTAGTTACCTGCAAATTTAGTTACTTCAATCTCGTTGATGATTTTGCCGGAGTATAGAGATTTTTCAGAGTATTGTCATTAAAAATAATGATAAGCTTATGGCTTTTAGTGGTGGGGAGTGCCTTATGGGTACTTCCACCTCGCTGTTTGAGCCACGTTATGGTGGACATACTATTTTAGGTGGGTTCCGAACCACCGGGTAAGTGATAATAAAGCTTAGAGCATCAAGTCATTAAGCACGTTCAACCATCCAAGCGCAGTTTAATTTATCAGTTTCCAGTAGTATTAATATTATTTAATAATTATTATTATTATTATTAATTACCATTTACAATTTTAATCGTATACGGTTAATAATTATTAGATTGCGTTATACATGTCGGATGTAGGGTATTTAAAAAAAAGAATAATAGTGGATTACACATCTAAGGTTTTTTTTTAAAAAGGGGAACATTAACTTTTCATGTGAAATTTAACGACTTGCAGTCAAATTGACTGCAAGTCGTTAAATTTTACATGAAAAGTTAATATTAACAACGCAGTTCGTCATGGAACTAGAAATCCGGGAACATTAACTTGAAAATATTATCTACAGGAATAGATTTCAGTGACTTACGAAATATATTTCATAAAAAACACAAAATAACCACACGTAAGTAATAGCCGTGAGCCGTAGTAGGTATCTGTTCAATCAGATTAGATAAGCAACGCTCTCCTGGGCCCTCTCTGTAAGGGTGCCCGATTGGCCAACAAAAAAGACTTCTCTGTTGTAAAATCACTTCCCGGTGGTTCGGAACCCATCTAAAATTGTAGGTCTACCATATTTGCAATAACATGGCTCAAGCGGTGAGGTGGAACTACCTGTAATGGCCTCCCATTCAATAAAAGTTATCGCATTTACTTTTTTTTAACCACATGTTAATCAATATCATAAGTGGCGGTTCTTTCCTTAAAAATACTTTACTTGTATTCAACAGTGAAATTTACTGAATTAGGTACATTAATTTTTAAAAACTTCATAATTGTTAACGTCAGACTTATCTAATTACCTTGTAAGTCGCCAGCGTTATTCTAACGGTATTTTTAAATAAGTGTTGTACGTTCCCATTAAAACATTTTCCCCTTCACGTTGAAAGTCGAGTGAAATTCATGTTTCTTCCCTTCTAATTGATGTTGTTCTGTTGAAAGTCAGCTGGAAATTCATGTTGATGTTGTCTCAGACGTCATGCTCTGATTGCAATGCCATACTGATCGGAAAATTGATGTTCGATAAATAATTAGGGGCAAGTGAAGTGAGCGTCTGGTAACCTAATTAGGCCAACAGAAGATGGTCTCCGCTTATTAATGCAAATGGGCCACTACAGTTTAATGCAGATGTTATATAACTATATACTGGCTATGTATAGTGTATAGTTGTATATATAGGCTATATACATACCTAATAAATATATAGGTATTGTCGGGTGTTTGTGTGTGTGTGTGTGTGTGTGTGGCCCACACAGGTTGATGCTAATGTTTTTCAAATGTTCTGTTGCTTGTAAGCTCATTAAGTAAATTAATCCTAATCAATTGTTGGTGGGGGGGGATATCGGGATACACCCCCCCCCCCCCCCGAAATGTTGTAGTCATCTTTCACAATACTAATAACTTGCAGATTAAATTAAAACAGTTAATACAAAAATAAACCTTAGTTTTATTTAGCACAAGAGTTTGTCGCAGGAATCGTTTGGATTGGCCAGCAAAAAAGACTTATCTGCTGTTGAATCACGTCATGGTGGTTCGGAACCCACCTGAAACTGTAGGTTCAACCCATCAATCACCATCATCCAACTCATTACCCACGCACGAGTCTCAGACCTATGTGGGCTTCATCATAAAAAAATTAAATATGTATTTCAACCGCCAATGCTAATACACTTCCAAAAAAGGAATTAGATAAGTTTGGAATTTTACTAATTTATTCAGTGATTGCTGAGTAATATATAATTATGAAAATTTAATTAATATTGCTTTATTATCTCATTCATCAGACATCTGAAATCTAATTTGAGGAATCAGCTGCCTCGCAAATAGAAAATACAGCCTTGTTGATGTGATACAGAGTGACCTTTTGTGAAAAACAGACATGAAATTGACTGCTATAATTGAATATTAAGGTTAGGTATAATGGTTAAGGTTAGCCTTGTTGATATAAAATAGTGGCTTTATGTGGAAAACAGACATGAAAAAACTACACAATTTTTTTTAATTTTTTTTTGAGGATAAAGCCCACATAGGTCTTAGACCTGTGCTTGGGTAATGAGTTGGATGATAGTGATTGATAAGTTGGACCTACAGTTTTAGGTGAGATCCGGCTCCCGGCTATCACTTCCCTAATTGATTTTAGGGTTAGGTCTAATGATTGTGTTTAATTTTGCGATGTTGATTATCATTGAGTACATGGAGTATGTTCCTCTGTGCAAGCTCCCTTCTTCTTTTGTGTAAGGTCTACTGTTCACAGAACTACTAGTATTAATATTATTAATTTTATTATTATTATTATTATTGGACGTGAAACTCCCAAAGTGGAAGACGCTGAGTGAAGATGGTTCATGTTTTAGACTTGATTTTGTTTGCCCACCAGCTTTTCAATTTTTGTGCGAATTCAGACTTTTTCTCTTCGTTATATCAATTATTATTGTTGTTGTTATTTAATTCGTCAGGTCCTTGGAATACCCCGTTGTATCGGTTTATTTATTTATCTACGACCATGTCATAATGTATACATTACAGTTTCACAATTGATGCCAAAACAGCTGTCTTTTCGAAATGCTTTTTGAAACCCGTTGCATAAAGAGTTCATTATAGTACGGGTTCTACATTATAACACGAGTTCTGGACCAATCAGAAGCATTTTTGATGGAATCAATATCGTAATTCAATATTGTGAAACTATCAGCTGATTTGATCAAACTGCTACACCAGCTGCTTTAACCTAACAATCTACTATAACTTCTCGTATTTGAGATGAGAGGTTAGGTATCTCTGACAGTCACAGGTAAAATGAAATTGTTTTAATTAAATGTATACTAGTGGTCGTAGATAAAATAGTGTATGCAACGATTTTATTTGGCCATTAAAGCACTCGTGAGATATTTATAACACTCGCATTCGCTCGTGTTATAACTTACATCTAACTCGTGCCTTAAGGCTGTGCAATAGGGTTTTGGTCATATTTTTTTTTCAAAGTCTCTTTGACTGGAGATTATTAGGCTACTGAAATGTAGTCTATTGCAATAAATAAAAAAAAAATTCATCAATTATTTTCTGAGATATGAGCACTTAAAGTTAATTTTTGGGGGCAACCAGTATCATGAACGGTTGTGAATAGAAAAGTGTAATTTCCAGGATCAATGTAACAAATTATTGTTTTTGTAATGAGGTATTTCATTTTTCAAAATTTTCATTTTTTTAAAAAATCATTTTTTTGAAACCTTAATTACAGAAAAACTTTATTCCCGATTGAAATACAAAATATGTCATTGAAATCCCTGATATCCCTTCTAGTAATAGAGAAATTATTGTAAATCCAAATTGAATCGTTGGGTAGCTACGTTGCCCCAAAGTTTTCTTGGATTCTCTTCAGTTTTACAGAGTCAACTTCCTCATGCGAATGCGCAAGCACGTTCACTCACACATATGCAAGGACTTGCTATGTTGCCAGTTTGAATCATATTCGTTCATCACTCACTCGCCCTTATCAATGCTCCCTCACGCGCAACACCGGCAATCGCCTGTCTACCGGATGGATTTTATTTGCAGTTCTTGAATAATTATGCGATCGACAAAAATAATTGCTTTGAATGACACGTCTCCAGTAGCACTCACATTTCCTTTCCGCTATATCACTCTCTTTCACCCTCATTCTTTTTCTCTCAAACAAACATATGCCAAATTGTGTCCGAAGGAAGGAACCGAATTTTTCTTTATTTATAAGATTTTTGCGATTGTTCCATATATTGTACCTTACTCTTGTGATTACATTATGGTTTATTGGGTAATTTACATAGTGAATGGGATTATAATAATATTGTAGGACTTCTTTGATAGATAATAAATAGGCTTCCAACGAAAACTGTAGTAGAAGTGTAATTGAAAAAGTTGCTCTACAAACAGAAATTTACTACAAATGATGAGATGAAATACTAAAAAAAAGAAAATATAAATATTACAATTGAGTAGTATATTATTATACTCAATATTATAATTGTGTTATATTATTTAACACAAAAATTAGGCAATGAAGAAAAAACATTTTTCATTTCAGTCTTAGATGTAAAATTTTATTAGCATCTAAGCTGTTTTACCTGCATCTGGGTGGTGTAACCATAGCGGATTTCAACTTCACATCTTGAAATAACGTCCGCGTAAATATTAATTACCTATTGCCACAGACGAACATTCAATGTCATCGTCTTTGGTAACTTGCTGTGATTATTATACAATTCATCAATCAACTTATCACATACATACCTTCACATTTTAAAATCAGTTTCAACAAAACAATATGTGAACATATTATACCGTACTATAAAATAAAATACAATTTCATAACGAAATGATCTTAGTATAAATAGAAATGAGAAAAAAAGCAGAATAATAATTATCATTTTGTTTCCATCAATTTTAGCTTTTTTTTATCTTGGTGCACTTTGAAAGACACATAATTGCACTTATTTGGCGGGCCGCTTAGCGCAGTTGATTGGTGCGTCGCAACTTCAGCTTGCTGTCGTTCAGCGGTCGTGGGTTCGAATCCCGCTCCTCCATCTGGCATTTATGTGTTATCATTCACCTCATTTTCCACGCACAAGTCTCGGACTCATGTGTGCATCATCAGCTATAAAACGAATATGCACTTTTAACATTTACTATCGATTTGTGTTACCTTACCTACTCTACATTTGTCTGACTGACTAATGACTATAATTTATCTGACAATACTGACTTCTTCAGCAAATTCGTTCTCTGACTGAATAAATACACTTTATCTTAATAATTATTCTATAATCACCAACTACATTTTTGAATTCGTTGAGAAAATAACTACTAAATGTTTTTCCTGATATCACTTGCTTATGAAACTTGGTTACTGTCCTAATTGATTCAGGTTTGATATACAGTGATTCAGGTTTTTCTACAGGTGACTTATTTTTCACAAAGGAGATAAAAATACCTGATTTTTGAAAATTGATTGTGAATGAACAATTGAACGGATATATTGTTATACATCAATCGACGTAGAATTTCATATTCTTCAATTTAAACTTTTGATAACTCAGAAAACTCTCTTTTAGAATACTTAGAGTGGATTAAAAGAACTTCCAGCTTTGTACCAATTTTTGTCCATCAAAAGCGTGGACAAAATTTGAGAGGGCTCTAGTGTCAAACGAAGGAAACAAATTTTTCTTTATAGAAAATTCTTGCGATTGTTCCATATACTGCATCTTAATCATAAAATATGATTACATTATTGGAGAGCTTACATTGTGACTGGAATTATATTATAGGACTTCTTTGATAGATAACAGAGAGCCTTTCAAAAAAAACTGTAGTGGAACTGTAAAAGGTTGGGGGTTTTCAGTTTTCAAGCAAAGAATAGTACCCCCCCCCCCCCCCAAACAACCGAATAGTGGGTCCAGGAGCCCGGGGAAACTATTACATTAAAACTTCACTATACAGGGGATGATACCTACTCACAACACACGCACAAGAAATAACTTGATTTACAATTATTCAAACACACAAAAGACTTTTCTTTAGAGAGCTTTAAAAATCTGCCATATCCAATTTTTAAGCATAGACTGAAACTTTTTTTGATGGATAATCCATTATTATATAGGTTTGAGGATTTTTATGAAAGGGCCAAGACTTTGTAGACAATTTATAGACAGCTATAGATAGGCAGGCTAATTTTGAATGTGATTTTGTGTTTTTATCTGTTTTAACGTTCTAGCAATGTTGTATGAGACAAAATTATTTTGATGTTAAATATGACAATTTGCAATGCTTTTGACGAACTCAGGAGTTGCTGCAATAAAGGTTTATCAGAAACTATTTCAATCAGAAACTATTTTTTATAATCATGAAATTATTAGGTGTATCTTTACTGAATTTTACTTTACTTTACTTTAAAAAATTGAGACATAAGTGAAAGACATACAAAAATTGAAAGATATACGTGATTCTTTGGAAATGAATGGAGAGTATAATTGCAAAAAAATAACTAAAATTATTTCAACTTAAGAAGATAATTAAGGAAATTAGAAAGGATATGATTGAATTAGGAGTAACCCTGGGTGAATTGAAAAATAAAAAACAAAATATTGAAAGTCACCCAACTAATGCTTTGCTTTGCCAATTGGCTTTGAAAATTACAAAAAATATTATAGTATGTTTTGAATATGAGGTAATAAAGTGTTATTTGTAAAACAGCCTTCTCCAGATTATAATAATCAATTTTATTCTTATATTTTATTAGTTATTTTTCCAAATTTAATAAATTTCCCCAAAATCTAAGATATTTTCCTCGGGCGCCAAAAACTCACGCTATGGCCCCCGTTTTTACTCAATCAGAAACTATTTTTTATAATCATGAAATTATCAGGTGTATCTTTACTGTATGTCTTACAATTTTACTCTTAATATGAACACTTATTTTGGTTGGCTAAAAAATCATAAAAACCTAAGAAAAGCATGTATACATTGAGTGTCGAAAGCTACAGAATAATAACGTTATACTTACAACACAATTAAATTTAATAGGCAAAAAATAATAAATTTTCAAAATAAATCAGTTAACAAAAAATTGGCTATATAGTCAGCTAATTTTAACTGACTAATGAGCGAATAGATTTTTTTTTCTTAAGAGCGTGAATCGCGACTTTATCGCTCGAGCCAAAACATTGGCGAGAAACTATTGCGAGAGCGATAAAGAAGCTTCACGCGCGAATTGCATACAATATTTCTCCTAAAACTGCAGTTCTGGATTCCAACACAATAAAAGCTTGTAGATTGTAACATCACAGACCATGTGCGGATTTGGTTAGCGTTCGCCATTGTTGAAGTTATGTGAATTTCATGGATTCCGTGATCCACCAGAAGGCATCAAAATCAAAATAGAAGCGTAAAGAAAACAGCTGGCGAGCATAAAGTACTTTTCCTACAACTGCTCGTAAAGTAGTTATTTACATACTGAAAACTAATTGTAAAATACCTCTTTACTGCTCCGCAAGCCGTAAAGTACTTTACGCTCGCCAGCTGTTTTCTTTACGCTTCTGTTTTGATTTTGATGTCTTCTCATTGGTGGATCACAGAATCCGTGAAATTCACATAACCTCAAAAAAGGCGAACGCTAACCAAATCCGCGCATGGTCTGTGATGTTACAAACTACAAGCTTTTATTATGTTGGAATCCAGAACTGCAGTTTTAGGAAAAATATTGTATGCAATTCGCGCGTGAAGCTTCTTTATCGCTCTCGCAAAATTACTGCGCTCCCCTACGCGTCGCGCAGTAAATGTTTTGGCTCGAGCGATAAAGTCGCGCTTCACGCTCTTAATGCATAAATAACTATTACCGGTTGCGGAGCAGTAAAGAGGTATTTTACAATTAGTTTTTAGTTTTCAGTACGTTAAGAACTACTTTACGAGCAGTTGTAGGAAAAATATTTTTAATGTTGCATTGTCCACATTAAATGTTGGTGGTTTTCAAGTAAGGAATAGTAACCCCCCCCCCCCCCCCCCACCATAATCGAATAGTGGGTCCAGGGACCCGGGGAAATTATTATATTTCCACATGGACTGCTTCAAATTTTGACCCTACCTTCCCTCTTTGTTTTACAATTTTTGATCTATGTGAAAAATAATTTGGAAATCTTCACTATATAGGGGGTGATACATACTCACAACACAAGAAATAACTTGATTACTCACCGTTACAATTATTCAAACACACAAAAGACTTTTCTTTTTAGAAGTGTAAAACTGTTCAATGCCATTCCAGAGAGCTTCAAAAATCTGCCAAATCCAATTTTTAAGCATAGAATGAAACTTCTTTTGATGAATAATCCATTATTATATAGGTTTGAGGATTTTTATGAAAGGGCCAAGACTTTGTAGACAGCTTTAAATGACACACTGCTATAGATAGGTAGGCTAATTTTGAATGTGATTTTGTGTTTTTATCTGTTTTAACGTTCTAGCAATGTTGTATGAGACAAAAAGGAAATTAGAAAGGATATGACTGAATTAGGAGTAACCCTGGGTGAATTGAAAAATAAAAAACAAAATATTGAAAGTCATGACCCAACTAATGCTTTGCTTTGCCATTATCAACACAAGAAAAAACTCCTTACATTAATGTCATAAAACAAAAATTAGTTTTATTATTGTAGAATTCTGTACAATATTAGGTTAAAAATAAAACATTGCACAAAACAATTTACAAACTACTCATGCCACCCGAAGTGAACAGAGGTCTCAAACTGAACAGGCTATCTAGCCGTCAGACATATCAGATTATTTTTGTGAATGAAAGCTCAGGTATTAGAATAACTGTGGCTTGGAAACTAAATTTGCTTTACTATATATTATGAGTAGTAGAACGACTCTGCCTCCCTCCCAAGAAGGCCTAGTCAGACCAGTTGAAGAGGGGAGTAGACGTGAGCCGAGAGATCTGGCAACGTTTCAGGGATATGGAAAGCTAGTTACAAACTAATCCACCAGAGTGATTCAAAACCGGACCAAACTCGATTCGACTCGATTGTAGACTCGTTTGTTTGTTGCCTTGAGTCGGGACTCGAGACTTGATCAGAGTCATGGTAGCTGGCGCACAGCCTTAATAAGGGTCAAAATAAAATCGTTGCATAAACTACTATTTTAATAGAAGAATTGTGATGGCGGTGGACTATGTGGTTAACTCTCCGTGTGGGCTCTGTGATAAACCCATTAAAGAAAATGCGGATGCAATTGGCTGTGATCTTTTTTGTGAAAAGTGGTTTCACTCTAAATGTGTCAAAGTCTCAAAAGATGATTTTGTAAAAATTCAATCCCTGGGTGATCATGTGAAGTGGCATTGTTCGGCTTGTGAGGATAGGTTATGTTCGGTAAGGAAGCTTAAAATCGACGACGTTTTATCTTTTTCAACTAAGGTAGATAAAATGGACATTAAACTTGAATCTTTTGAATCTTCCAATAAAGACTTATTAAGAAAAGTTGAGAATTTATTTGAAGAAAAGTTTCAAAAAATGTTTGACCTTAACAGAGATAGTTCTATTCGTGTTTCTCAATTCAATTCAAACAAAAGTGTTGAGGCTGCTGATCAATATCTGACTTGTCAAAGTGTTCCTAAAACAAGTGAAGAATCGTCTGCTCGTAAGAATTCGATTCTTAAAATCGATCTTGTTGACTATGGACGATCGACAATGGATGCTGTTCGACTTGACATGAACTGTGATGTTTTGAACAAACTTTCACCAAATAAAGTTAATTGTGGAGAATCTGATTCTTTTCCTACACTTATTTCTACATCCAGTGTATCAAATAAATCAAGATCTCATTCTGGAACTGACTGTTTACTGACTTGCAGTGCTGATAATAATAAAGCTTTAGATTTAGAAGGTGACAGTCTTACTGATGCTAATGAACATAACCCTACTGCCAACAACTGGACTGAGGTAGTGAAGAGACAAGGTAGGAAAGCTAAAAACTCATTTCCTGATAATAAAGCTCAACCTAATAAAGCTCAACCGGTTATAAGTTCTAAATTTTCTGGTAATGGAAATGGCAAGAAGAATAGGAATTTTATCACCGGTAACATGACTGGCATTGACTCTCTGAAAAGTATGGACCGTAGAGTGTTTCTGTTTGTTTCCAGATTCATTCCAGAAACAACTAGTGAGGACATTTCGGGCTTTTTAACCAAACAGGGTGTTAGTGACTCTCTGGTTGAAAAACTGGTTTCCAATCATCCTAATTCCTATTCGTCTTTTAAGGTTGGTGTTCCTGCCTCTGTGTTTGAAAAAGTATACAAGGCAGAATTTTGGCCTATGAACACTTATGTAGCAAGGTATTTTGCAAGGAAACAAATTGGCAATGACAATTTAAACTCAAAGGCCAACCTAAAAATACCCAACACCTAGCTGATAGGAGTTCTCTCAATGTGACTCAGTCTTGTTTGGTTGTTGTTCACTGGAATGCCCAGGGTTTGCTCAATAAATTGGATGAACTCATCTGCTTAAATTTTAAATTTGATGTGGACATACTTTGCTTATGTGAGCACTGGCTTGGTTCACTTGAACTTGGTGAAACTACAGTCTTGGGCTATAAGTGTATTAGCGCTTATTGTAGATCCTATGGTAAAAGAGGAGGCTCTGCTATATTTTTGAAAGATGGTTTATTGGGCACTGAAATCGAATACTTAACAGAACTCTCAGTGTTGCGTGTCTGCGAGATTTCAGCAGTGCTCATTACTGAGCTTAATGTCATCTGTATTGAGGTTTACAGAGTTCCTGATGATAGCAACTTTGAAATTTTTATTGAAATTATCTTCAACTTACTTGATAGAATTAATAATAGAAATAAATCAAAAGCTTCTGTGATTCTATGTGGTGATTTTAATATTGACGTTTTGAATAATTCTTCTTTTAAGTTAGTTTTTCAGAATATTTTAATTAGCTTTAATCTCAATTTAGTAATTAATGAAGTTACCAGACCAGCCTCTTCCCTGCATGGAATGGGGTCATGTATCGACAATGTTGCTACTTCTATACATGTAGACAGAATTGTAGCAGCTGCAGTTGAACCGATGTTGATGTCTGACCATTCTGCCATAGTTTTTAAGTGTTCTTTAGATCTGAGTGCTCATAAGACTGATGATCAAGTTGATCTTGGTAGAGTTATTAGACCCATGAATAAGACTGATGTTTGTTATTTTAAATCTTTACTGGCAGAAGTTAATTGGCTAGGTATTTACTTAATTGACTCAACTGAGGTCAAATTTTCTCATTTTCTTGACCGGTTCTTGTATATTGTAAACTGTGTGTTTCCTTTAAAGCATGTTTTCAACAATAAGGATTCACATTGCAATTTCAAGTGGTATAATAGTGAAATAAGACAAGTTAGAGAATTGTGCTTTATTATGTTCGAATTGTACAGAAATACAGGTTCAGTCAATTATAGATTAAATTATATAAATTATAAAAAACTTTATAGAAAAATGGTAAAAGAAGCCAAACTTAATTTTAACAATAATCGTATCCTTCTTGCAAGTGACAAACCCAAAGAATTGTGGTCAATAGTGAAAGAGAATTTGAATAGAAATGATGTCTCCAAGAGTGTTGACAGTAATTGTCATACATCGGATGGCTTTAATGATTTCTTTTTGAATAGTGTAAGTAATGTTGTTCTTGGTGTACCTGCTGCTGCTCACAGTGTTGATTACTATATGGAAAATCATAAAAATTCTTCAGCTGTACCTGTAACTACTACCTTTGCTTTCAGTCACACTAGTGTTGAGCAAGTTTATGAAACCATATTATCTTTAAAAAATAGTTCCTGTCTTGATGTGTATAATCTCAACTCTTTTTTTGTAAAACTTGCTTCTCCATTCATCTGTGAAATTTTATGCTGTTTATTTAATGATTGCATTGATCATGGGATATTCCCAAAATGTCTAAAATTTTCAAAGGTTATTCCGTTGTTTAAGAAAGGTTCTGCTTCTGATTATAATAATTTTAGACCTATATCAATAATTCCTGTGTTCTCTAAAATCTTTGAGAATATTCTGTACAAGCAGATTATTGAATATTTTGAGATCAACCATCTATTTAGTGACAGTCAATATGGGTTTAGACCTAAAAGAGGAACTGGAATGGCTATCTCAGAATTTATGAAGTGCTGCATGTATTCTATGGATGAAAGCCACAAGGTTAAAGGTAGTTTCTATGATATGTCCAAAGCATTTGATACTATATCGCATGAAATTTTAATTCAGAAACTTAGATTTTATGGTTTTGATGACGTAGCAATTAGTCTAATGTCATCTTACTTGAATGATAGGTATCAGTCTGTTTTTTACAATAATGCTTTCTCTAATTTCTTAGAAGTGAAATCAGGTGTCCCCCAGGGATCAACATTGGGGCCACTTCTGTTTATTATTTATGTGAATGATCTCCCTGCTGCCATAAGTACTGACTTTGTGAAGCCATTCATGTTTGCGGATGATCTGGCTGTACAGACTAAGTGTATTAATTTATTCAGTGAGCTCCATACATTTGTAAATCATATAATTGATGACTGGACTGCGGCAAATTCACTTTGTCTAAACAAAGAAAAAACTCAAATGTTGGAGTTTGGTTTCAATTTAAATACTAACAATTCTAAATTTTTAGGCATAGTTGTTCAAAGTAATCTTAAGTGGGAGTCACATAAATTTGTTGCACAGCAGACTGTCAAGAGGTATATTTTTGCTCAGCCGTTTAAAATTTATTGTCAACACTTTTGTTTTAACTACAGTTTATTTTTCATATGTACATAGTCATTTATCTTATGGAATTATTGCTTGGGGAAATGATACAAATGTAGGGAAACTATTTGTACTGCAAAAACGAGCCATAAGAATAATTGCTCGTGTTCCTAGTCGCACACATTGCAAACCAATTTTCAAGCAAATGAAAATATTGACAATTCATGCTATTTATGCATTTGAATGTTTATTATATATAAAGAAAAACTTGTCACGTATTCCTTTAAATAGCTCTGTCCATGGCCATTACACAAGGAACGCTTCATCGCTCAGACTGAATCGCTGTAATTACTCTTATACATTGAATGGATTTGTTGAGTATGGAACAAGGCTTTATAATTGTCTGCCAAATAATCTTAAGGTTAATGATATTGAATGTTTTAAAAAGAATATTAAAATTATCTTGTTGATAAATGTCCATACAAAAAGAATGAATTGTTTGATATGTGAACTACCATTAAACTATATGTAATTGTCTACCATTAACTATTTTCAGCTATATGTGATCTATCATTATATATATATTTAAACTGTTGATAATTTTACTGTGAAATGACTACGACTGTTTTGTCTTGTTATTTTGACTTTGTTGCACATTATGTGTTAATGTTGCAACAAAAATATATTTGAATTTGAATTTTTACCAAATTGTGATATTGATTGTTTTGAGAAAAATCTGAAATTTTTACTTGTCAATATATGTCCTTACAATAAGAATGACTTGCTAATGAATTTATGATGTATTGTTTAGCCAATGCTGTTATTTTACTCATTTTGTTGACTTTGTTATGCGTTTTGTAAAATGTTACAACAATAAAAGAATTTGAATTTGAATAGTAATAATAATTTCTCTGGTTGTGAGTACAGCACTACCAGAGGAGTTTTTTCACAATAAATTAAAAAAATTAACATTTTAGAAAATAAATTAAAGTCTTAAATCTAAAGTATTGCAGTTCTGAATTTTGTGGTTCCCACTTCTTTTTTCTGAGGATGAAGCCCACATAGGTCTGTAACCTGTGCGTGGGCAATGAGTTGGATGAGTTGCTAGTAACCCACTATTAAAGTAAAAGGTGATTATAGTTTGTAGCTGAACCCGCATTACAGTTCTTACATCCGTATACATGCACATCAAATATAACATACAATAGCTGCATACTGTATGCCAATAAGATTTTATTAGTTACTAGTAATAGAATTTATGATCATTTTGATGAAAGTTCATTAACTTTTAGAGAAGCGTCTTTGAAAATCAATTATACTGACTGTCAAAAGTAGGTTTATACTAGGAGTAATGTAGGCCTGCAATGCATACCTGGCCTACCCATACAACAAGAAAGTTGTCGTACACATTCTTACGACTAATATTATATGCTTAGCCATTTGCCAGCTGTCACTCTTCAATGTGAGAGTGTTTTCAAATATATTATAATTTGGTGGAACATTGTCTCTCTCTCCTTTTGCTTCTTCTTCTTCTTTTTTGTGTTACAATAGGCTCTAGCCTTGAAACAATTGTACAATAAATATTGTATTCTATTTTTCTTCCTCTCCTCAATGCATCTTCTTTTTTTTGCAACTTTTGATTGGGTTGGTCATTTGGATTGTGAACAGACACGCAGTTAATGTTGAGTTCATGCGATCGTGATGCTCAGTCACGAACACTCAAGAATGCGCTTGGATGGGTGACCAAGTCACATCGACTACCACTTTTTATTTTTTTTTCGGAGGATGAAGCCCACATAGGTTTGAGACCTGTGCGTGAGTTATGAATTGGATGATGGTGAGTTGGACCTACAGTTTTAGGTGGGTTCCGAACCACCGGGAAGTGATTTTATAGCAGAGAACAGAGTCTTTTTTGATTCTTATTCTGATTTTGCTTCTTCTACTTGTTTCCTCTCTTTTCTGCTGCTGCTACTGATCATTCTTTTTCATTTTCTTCTTCTCCTTTTTATTATTGTTTCTTCTTCATCATCATCATCTACTTTTGGTGTTGCTTCTTCTTCTTCTTCTTCTTCTTCTTCTTCTTCTTCTTCATCGCCTTTTGCTGTTGCTTCTCCCTTTTCTTCTTGTATGCCCTTTTCGTTTTTCTTCTTCTTTCTCTTTTTCTTCTTCTTTTGCTTATTTATCCTCTTTTTCTCTACTACTACTTCTTCTTCTTTATCTTCTTCTTCTTCTTCTTGCATGCTCTTTTGCTGCTTTTTCTTCTTTTTCCACTTAGTTGCATCTTATATACTTTTTCTTCTTCTTTTGCTTCTTCTTCCTCTTTTTCTTCTAGTCCTACCAATTCTTCCTTTTCTTGTATCTTCTCCTTTTTCTTCTTCCTCTTCTTCTTGCATGCTCTTTCCCTTCTTCATCCTTTTTTGCGGCTTTTTCTTCCACTTCTCCTTCTTCTTCTTTTTCCTTTTATTCTGCTACTACTATTACTATTTCTACTGATTCTTTTTCGTCGTCTTCTTCTTCCACTTCGCGCATCTTCTCCTTTTTCTTCTTCATCTTTTGCTTATTCTTCCTTTTTTCTTCTACTGCTGCTTCTTGTTTGTCACTTCTCATTTCTTTTCTTCTCCTTCTCCTTCTGCTGTAGTTTCTTCTGTTGCTTCTTCTTGCCTCTTATACCTCTCTTTCTTCTCTTCTCTCCTTTATCTTGCTTCTTCTACTCCTCCGAATACTTTTTCTTCTCTTTTTCTGCTGTTACTACTACTGATTCTCCTTTCTCTTCCTTTTTGTTGCTCTTTCTTCTTCTTCTATTTCCTTTTATTCTTGCATCTTCTTCTTCCTCTACTTCCTTTTATTCTTGTATCTTCTTCTTCCTCTATTTCCTTTTATTCTTGTATCTTCTTCTTCCTCTACTTCCTTTTATTCTTGTATCTTCTTCTTCCTCTATTTCCTTTTATTCTTGTATCTTCTTCTTCCTCTACTTCCTTTATTCTTGCATCTTCTTCCTCTTCTTCCTTTCATCCTGGCATCGTCTTTTTTATAATCTACTGTTGCATCTTCTTTTTCACTTTTCCGTTCTGTTCTTCTTTTATCTTCTTCCTCTTCTTCTCCTTCTGCTTTCACTTCTTGTTATTTTCTTCTTTATGCTCTTCTTCTCTTCCTTCTCTTCCAAGGTGCAAGATCACGATTTTTAAGTCATGCAACCTGCTGTATGATTATCTCCATGTATGATTCTTCTCTAAGCGTACTCATCAATGTTCATAAAAAGAGGATGGATGGATATGTGCCACATTATTGAAATAATATTAATACCAGCCTGTCATTTACATTGGTGTACCTTTCCTATGTCAATATACCTCACATCTTGAGTGAGATTGACCCTAATTTGTAATAATTGAGGAATCCCATTCAGGGCAGCTAATATACCAGGTGTCAAGAGTCTAGAATCTTCCTTTCTAGCGCTATAGCACAGACAGACGGACGGACAACGGCACGATTTCAATAAGACCCTGTCGGGTCCTTAATAAATTCACAATAATCACATTAATGGTCATGAAGTTAATGCTTTTTGATTTCAACTTTTTAAGTGAATTCAACGACTTGCAGTCAAATTTTTATTAAGAAGAGGTAGAATTTGTAGGCCTACAGAGTTAGTAAATTCTACTTATTCCTAATAAAAATTTGACTGCAAGTCGTTGAATTCACTTGAAAAGTCAATATTAACAACGCAGTTCGTCATGGAAAAAGAAATCCATGCTTTTTGATTGTTGAATATCATAGATACCCTCGGGCTTCCAGATTCACGAGGTTGCGCTTTATTCATTTATTCAGTCTTGACCTCCAAGTTTTTCAACTAAATTTACTATTTTCGTTCTTTTTCGGTCATTCCCAACAGTGCTAAATTTATAGTTTTTATAATCAAATGATCTTTTTTAAAGTGAAATCGTTAGTGTAATGTACTAAAGTGTTGAAGCCTACAGTGTCTAGTGGATTGAAGGTTATGTTATTTGGAAATTCTGACTTTTTAGTCTGTTCGAAATTAGTATTTACTTGTATTTAAATCAATATATGGCACCTCCTGAAAAACCTACTGGTTTAGGAGGACCTTTGTTATAATCATACTGTAAATAAATTTATTGATTGACTGATATTGATTGACTGATAGCTCATTCGAAATTCGCATTGATTGATTGCAAATTAAAAGAAGCAGTAAATGGCATGGTATCTCACAAAATGGCGGTCAAAATCATAGTTTTCGTTCTTTTCCTCAAGATTGATTGTTGATTAAAGCTATTTGATTTGTTAAATGTCATCAATAGCTCATTCGAAATTTGCATTGATTGATTGCAAACTAAAAGAAGGAGTAACTGGGATGATATTTTACAAAATGGCAGCCAAAATCATATTTTTAGTTATTTTCCTCAACACGTGCCATTCTAGGTGACCACTAATGTGCATCAGAGATTGGATTGAAAAAGAAATAGAAAAATTGAGACGTAAAAAGCCACAAAAACACCGGTTCTATCGCCATTACGGATAATGTACTGTTTTTCCTTTCTTTTTTTGGCATCTCTGTTCGTTCTATTATTAAAATGATGCGGGGAGCAAGAGAGATGAATACCATGAGTTTCATGGAAGGAAAGGTACTAGTATACCTATAGGTGGTAAAGTTGGGAAGTGATAACTGCGAATCGAAACAGATGAAGATTTGCCCCCCCTCCCCCTCTATAAGGGTGAAAGATTGGATTGTAAAATCACTTCCCGATGGTTCGGAACCCACCTAAACCTGTAGATCCAACTCATTACCCACGCATGTGTCTTAGACCTATGTGGGCTTTATCCTACTGAAAAAAGGAAAGTTACTTAGTTCTAAAAGGGATCTGCTAGACTGCTTATTCCTCACATCAAAATAATAAAAAAAGTACAACTTTACAATCATTAAAATGGATATTAACGAATAATACGAAAGGTCATGGATAACGGTACTTTATCTTGGCCCAGTATCTGATAAATTAGGGAAAGAATTGAAGGCTGAAGAAAATGTTGAATCTCTGCATTTGATTGGCAAAGGCAGACAATTGAACATATTAGAAGCTTTGGAGATAACTAGGTTGGTAAAGAAAGATTCCTATACTAGTTTAAATGACCAAATTTATTTTAACCAATTCAATACAGTAACTTGGTTTCATGATAATTCCAGCCTACATTTAAAAACGGTTCTTCCGTGTACTTCTCGGTTGACCTTGACTTCATTTCAGTGAGCTTCTAATTTTTTAGTTATAATTCAAGCCTGCTTTTCTCTTTGCGCAAACTATTCCATTATAATAGTTTATATTTATAACAGGTCTTATTCATTCCTGTGATTCACAAAACGTCACGTCACCATGCCTGCGTTTCTATATGCTTCAACTATTTAAGTAGAATAGTTGTTCATGTAAATAGAATAGTTCATATAAGAGGTCTTATTCATTCCTGTGTTTCACAAAAAGTTACGTCAAGTAGAATAGTAGAATAGTTGTTCAATTTAAGTAGAATAGTTGTTCATTTAAATAGAATAGTTCATATAAGAGGTCTTATTCATTCCTGTGTTTCACAAAAAGTTACGTCACCAAGCCTGCGTTTCTATATGTGCGTTTACATTATAACAGGTCTTATTCATTCCTGTGTTTCACAAAAATTCACGTCACCAAGCCTGAGTTTCTATATGTGCGTTAAGACTGGCAGTATAACTTAATTTAATCCGTATTATAATATATTCCTTGCTGGCTCAGGTCTGGTGCCAAGAGTTATCAAGTCGCATCTGAATAAGTTCAGGGCCTCTGACGTGACAACTGTTTTCAGGCAGCCGGGACCGACAGGCTTTACGTGTCCTCCGAAGCACCGATAAAACTCTGTCAATCATCGGGGATCGAACCTTGAGTAGATAGTTGTAGCTTGATAAGGTGTTTGGTCTCTACTGTTACTACCGGCAAAGTGAAAGGAGTTTTGGTTGATGCTTGGTGCAATGCACTTCAATTATGTGGAGTCCAGAACAACATGAGCACCTGATCTGATCTTGGCCTCTGATCAGAGATCAATGACGGCCAGTGGCTACTCGTGATCTTTCTCTTTCGTTCGCTCTTTCTCTTTTATTTTCTCCTTTCGTGGCTCGCTGTTGCCTCTCACTTCGAAGCCGAGGCAACTGATTGTCAATGTCTAGTTCAATGTGTGTAATGGGCCAACACAGTATGTGATAGTTTCATTTGTTATCTCGTGTATTTTTTCTTCTTTTTTTGAGGATGAATCCCACATAGAACTGAGACCAGTGTGTGGATAATGGTGATTGATGAGTTAGACTTACAGTTTTAGGTGGGTTCCAATCGTTTTTGCTGGCCATCTACCCTTACAAAGAGGGTCCAGGAGTTCGTAGCTAATCTTTATCTAATTGAACAGATACCTGCTACAGCTCACGGCTATCACTTCCCTTAGTATGACCTTTAGATCAAAACATATCTTTATTTTTAACTAGCTATTGTACCCGTCCTTCGTACGGATTAAGTTTAGAAATAAGACTAAATCTAAAATGTTTCGGCTTTTTTGATAGCAACGACCATGAAGTTGTTAGCAACTTAGTAAACAACTTAGAACGTAAACAATTCAGTGACAGTTATCAGAGAGAATATTTGAGAACAGCTGATTGATATATCATGATAAATTACGTGATTTGTTCTTATGTGGTAATAAAACTTAGAAGAAATGTATCCAAAATCGCACAATACTTGGTTTTTAAACGTTTATTATTCTGTTAAAAGAAAAGTTAATTTAGTTTTTTATAGCTAAAGACATTGTCAAAAAGGTTTTCAATACTGATAAATAACTTAAATCCCGATCGATGCTCTCGTTTTTCAGGAGAAGGCCGCGTAAAATGCCTTCGGGGCCGTGACAGACAGACAGAAAATGAGATAAGACTTGTTTCGGCATCTTTAATGTATAAAACGTAAAAATAACAAAAAAATATATAATTCTGATAAATGTACAGACGAAAATCTAATTTTATTTATATAGATTCTGAATAATACAGATGTTGCCTCAATCACTTTAATTTATAATACATGAGGTACTGCTGTTTCGACTTTCACGTCATTTTTTTTTTCAATCTAAACCGAGTCATGATTTCGTCAAAACGCAGTTATTTATATTTTTACGTTGTTTTATTTTATACATGCTGTGACTGAGGGCAGAGACGTATTTATGAACCAACCTTATTCAAGGTTTCCTTAGCACAAGGAAGACTAGGAAATCCCTTCCTTTCAAGGTTTTTCGAGTCTCACTTGATTAAGGAATGTGAAAAGTAGCAGGCAGGCATTTCCTTGAACTTACTGTTTTTTTTTAAATTTAGATAATTCTGACTATTTTTAAAATGACGATTGTTTTAACATTTGCAATGTTTATGGCAATAAATGATTGATTGATTAAAAAATCTTCAAGTGTTGGAAAGACATTGTTTTTTGATCTTCAAATATTGGGAGGCATTATTTTTTTGAAAGTATTTTCAAACGTTTTGGGGGAGGAACGACTCTAAATACACTATGGAAGTACGTTATGGAAAAGCAAAGAGTTTCTTGTTTTTCATCATATTCCTCTTCTTCTTCCTTCTCCTTTTTCGTTTTTCAAATTTTTACATATTTTGGGGAGGAGCGATTAGATACAGTACTGTATATCCATGGAAGAGCTAGTATTGATTGAAAAGCTATTATTAATTGATCTTCTTCGTCATAATCTTCTTCCTCTTCTCCTCCTCTTCTTTCCCCTTCTCCTTTTTCTCCTCCTCATCTTTCTCCTTCGCCTTTTCCTTTTCGTCTTCTTTCTCCTTCTCCTCTTCCTCCACGTACACCTCGTTTTCCTTCTCTTCCTCCTCCTCCCCTCCTCCTCATTCTCCTCCTTTTCCTCATCCTCCACCTTTTTCTCCTTCTCCTCTTTCTCCCCCATCATTCTCATTCTCCTCCTTTTATTCATCCTGCACCTTTTTCTCCTTCTCCTCATTCTCATCTTTTTCTAATCCTCTACCTTTTTCTCTTTCTCCCCCTCTTCCTCATTCTCCTCCTTTTGCTCATCCTGCACCTATTTCTCCTTCTCTTTTTCCTCCTCCTCATCTTTTCCTCATCCTCCACCTTTTCCTCTTTCTCCCCCTCCTCCCCATTCTCCTCCTTTTCCTCATCCTCCTCATTTTTCTCCTTCTCGTCTCTCTCTCTCTCTCTCCTCATTCTCCTCCTTTTCCTCATCCTCCACCTTTTTCTACTTCTCTTTCTCCCCCTCCTCCTTATTCTCCAACTTTTTCTCCTTCTCTTTCTCCCCCTCCTCATTCTCCTCCTTTTATTCATCCTGAACCTTTTTCTCCTCCTCTTTTTCCTCCTCCTCATTCTCATCTTTTCCTCATCCTGCACCTTTTTCTCCTTCTCCTCTTTTTCCTCCTCCTCCTCCTCCTCATCTTTTCCTCATCCTCCACCTTTTTATCTTTCTCCCCCTCCTCCTCCTCCTCCTCATCTTTTCCTCATCCTCCACCTTTTTATCTTTCTCCCCCTCCTCCTCATTCTCCTCCTTTTCCTCGTCCTCCACATTTTTCTCTTTCTCGTCTTTCTCTCTCCTCCTCATTCTCCTCCTTTTCCTCATCCTCCACCTTTTTCTCCTTCTCTTTCTCCCCCTCCTCCTCATTCCCCTCCTTTTCCTCATCCTCTACCTTTTCTACTTCTCTTTCTCCTCCTCATTCTCCAACTTTTCTCTTTCTCCACCTGCTCCTCCTTCTTGTCCTCCTCCAACTTCTTCTTTGTAGTAGATATCATGGTATACACCAATCTTCTTTCTACTTGCTTCAATTAGAAACCTTGTTTGTGTTATCCGTTATCTGTCACTTGCTCCTACTAGCGAAATAAATAATTAGCCAACAGACGTACAATAATTTAGAAGCTATTTAGATTACCATTGAGATAAGTGCAACAAACATATCTGCCTAGGCTAGTCGCCCATCCTTATCCACAATATTATTATTATAGGCTTCTCTATTATTGATTGTAGCAGCGGCAGCCATCTCGAAACGTGTAGGGCACCAATAGTTTGTTGTTTATATCAGTGGAAGATTAATCGATTCTCGAGTCTGCAAACTGGTTCAACGAATCTAAAATATGTACACTTCTATCTTGGGATATGGATAGCCGGCAGCCATAGTGGAAATTATCACGTGCCACTGCAACCCTCCAATATCCGGGTTCGATGTGTATGTGCAGTTAAATCGATCTCCTCCTACGATACTATCGATCGATACTTATCGATACTTGGCTTATTGATTCCTTTTTTTTTCAGCCGACTTCTATATTATAGTTTCATATAATATATGTTTATAAATAGTTTCGTACATGATAGATTTGGGTGATGATTTAGTAGTAAATTTATGGTGTCTGACATGCCTAACCCAGTTTGTATCTAAGCCTTGTTTACAAGCAACTCACCGTCGAAATCACCATCTGATTGTAAACTCGCCCAGTGTAATAGTGTTCACTAGCTAACTGTCTACAATAAATGTTGAGAACTGGGTTACTTTGATTGTAAACTCGCTCAGCATAATCGTGTTCATTAGCTAACTGTCTACGGAAAAAGTTGAAAACCTACCTTACTTGGTACTCGCTGGCTTGTCAGCTAGTAAACTCGCCCAATATAATTGAGGCTTAAGTATGTGAATTTTGGGGTTGTGTGGTAGAAGTTTTGAGGTTTGGGTATTGGAAATGAATTGTGGAGTAAATTGGGTCTGGTTATTTTGAGTTAAACTTTCTCCTTCGTCTAAATTGATGTGATATGATATTTGGTATGTAAATCTAAGTCTAAAAACATAGTGAAAATATTTTTCATGAAAAAATCTCGAAATTCTTCTACTTTGTCCATTTGAAAGCCTATGATCATACCAGAGACACTTCAACCATTTAGCTCCCAAATTGTACAACCTGCTTCCTGAAAACATCAAGAGCACAGCATCTGAAACAAGATTCAAATCTGCAGTCCACAAATGGATATTAAATACAGGAAGGCAAAACTTGGAAATAATTATCTCAAACAACATGTGAGCTCACTTACCTAATAATTCCGCACTAACCCCCCCCCCCCCACCCCCCCCCCCTCCCCTACTCTAGAACATGGGTAAACCATAGTTGAGTAGGGTAATTTCCAAAAATTATTTCTCAAAATTGCAGTTCTATAGTTATTAGATTCCCATTTAATTTGCTAATATATATTATATTGTTTTATAGTTTTAATTAATTATTGATTGGAAATAAAGTATTTATTTATTTATTTAATTATGAGGGATGTTTCAATATATTGTGTCTTAAGCACTGTCAATATCAACCATTTATTTTAAATCTCCTCAGTTGATATTGGTATAGGGCTTTATTCATTCAATAAAACTAGGAAATTTTAAATATTTTCAAGCTTTTTTAACCTATATTATCGAGCTCAAAAAAGTTGAAATTTAATTGTTCAACAGTTATCAACTGCTATTCTAATAAGCTGCAGTGTACGTTGCAGCTATGGATATGTTTTGTTTGATAATTTAATTCAATTATTGTTGAACTAGAGATCATAACTTGAAAAAATGCATTACTCACCTTCGTAAATTACTTGTGAAAATCTTCTCAACTTCGTAACTCAACTTCAAAATGGCTTCCACTTTCACTCAATAAACATGTTTTTACGAAAAGTTCAACATAACGAAAATAAAAACGGTAGTTTAACACAGAAATAGTAGTTGGAAATAGTTACAAAACGTTTTTAACGTTTGAGATAATTGAAATAAACATTGAACAGGCGAACTCTATTTGCATTTCATGCTCAATAAATAAATCTGAATAGACACCAATTCCCATACTATTGCAACTATTTAATAAATAAAATACCAATAGACTTCTTGAACAAAAAAATTACTAGGAGATTAAAAAGTGAAATAGATGAGTGGATAAAGACAAATATTTTTTTCAAAATACAATGAAACAGATTATCTTTTCGATATTGTTCAACAGTAGTTTAGCCTTGTTTAGGAAAATTAAGCATAAATACAAATTATCACTGTACTAGCCCAACATACTGTATTGTTTTCATGTGGCAATCATCAATCAATAGCAAATTTATTGTCTTCTGCATGTTTAGAGTTAGTTTTTACTCATTATTATTTGTTTTTCTGTAGTCCTTCACTACAATCATGTTTCAAATTTCATTTTTTCCACTGGAGTACCTACATAGATTTACTATTTTCAATCATGTTTGTTTTTACAGCTTTTTCTATTGTATTTATTTTAAAATTGTTTCTTTTCTTTTCTGCAACTCACTGCCAACACTCAAGCTAAGCTTTTGTTGGCAGTGCCAGAAATTTTCTTTTTCTTTTCAATTTAGTGTATGTTTTGTATATATGTACTCTACATTTGTTACTCGACTGTGCTTTTTTTCAAGATTGTTGTAAGAATTTTTTTGGCAATAAATTTCAATTTCAACTTATGTAGACCCACTTAAACCTATTGGGCAGTTTGCGTAGGATCAACCAAGAGTAAAATTAATAGGAATATCTTTTTCCCTATTTGTAAAAACTGGACAAGTTGTTAGTTGCCTACCTGCAATCGAAAAAACAGGGAAATAAAATTCAAACAGGATGTTAGTTAGTGCAAGTAAAATTTATAAAGTCATAAAGAGCACACACAAACACAACTCTATCCTACATAAATATGTCGACTGTATTTCGACTCAGCTAGAACTATTTATATGTAAATTTGAAATTTTAAAATCTTGTTTTTGGCCTGAAAAATTCATTCATCTGCCAGATTCAGTAGCTGCTAACAAGATGAAATAAAAACATTCCTTGTATAGTTGGACTGGGTGAAAGCTGTTTTGATAAATTGTAATGAGGCCTGTAATATTTTGTTGAGTTGTTTATTTTTTTGTATGAACACTCCGACTGTAGTAATAATTATTGTCAAGGTAGATTGAATGTGCTGATAGTCAAGTAGCAGTTGTGTTGACCTTTTCAGGTAGTATGTAGATCAGGCCATGTGGATTAGGAGAACATCGGTGATAGGGAGTCTGCACAAAAGAAGATCTCAATGTGAAAGGTGGATGAGGTATTCAGGAAAGGAATTCTAGGGAATAAAAATGAAAGTTATAAGGATAAATGAGCATAAAATGAGTCTGTTTTATTTTCAGAAGATGTTTCACATATTTACTTTCAGATGAAATCTCGATCTTTGTCTTTTTTTCATTGCAGCAATGCTCAAAATAATTTTTAAACTTGTTCCACTGTGAAGAGAAAGGGCTGTATTTATGAACGTATCTTAAGGCTTTCTTAATTCATGGTACACTTACAATGTCTTCCTTGACTTACCCCCGGTTGCAGAAACGTTCCTTCATTATAATTGCTCATCATTCGTTCCACTTTTATACCAAGCTGCCATTTGAAAGCATATGATTGATTATACCTATATACTTGCTAGCATTCGTATGATCTATATATCTTGAATGGTGGAGCACATGTAGGTATAGGCCATGGCCGATTTCGACTGTAAGTGACTCTTCAGACCTCAACATTATGTTTTAGTTCAAAGAGCGTACTACACAAACGAGGAGTGAGGTAGTTTGTGATTGCTTTCCTCACTGAGCTAACAGAATTGTATCAGCTTTGTAGTGGTGAAGGTTATATTGTGGAAGATATCCATAATGAATAATAAGACTTGAATTTGTCACAACCACATTTATTGAAAACAGTGAGATACTAGTTTCGGTTGTTACACCATTATCAATCTCAATCAATCTAAAACTAAAGTACAAAGTAGCTGAATACTTACTAAACACGGAATTGGCTAAGGGAAAAAGTGCCTCTAATAGGCTGACCTTCTTTGTAGGTTTGTGATTGGCTGAAGGCCAAAACAAGACACGCCCACTGGTGGGAGAAGCAACATTACAAGCAAAAATATGTGTCAAAATCAAGAACCAAAAACAGGAAACACAGAAAGCAACAAACAAGAACAAAACACAAGTAGGCTAAAATTAAAATGCCCTGACTGCATTTCAGTGAGCTTCAATTATTTCATTTTATTTATTTTTTTTAATTTTAGCCTACTTCTGTTTTAAGACAGGGTCTGGCTGCATAGGCAGTGGAGCACATATACCTATTATGAAATGTATAAAAATAGTACTGTACCATCATTCACGCACATTCGCCATCTTGTTAGAACTCAACATAACCTAAAACAAGCCTTATATTGATGACCAATACTAGTCACTAATGCTTGTATTTTATAATTCTAAAAGCTAGTTTACTCTCCAAACCGTATAATAATTTGTGATTTATTCACATTCAATTTATAACGAATTTAAATTACTAATTCACTAATTTATGTAATTCACTATGTTATTATTAATTATTATTATGTTATTATAAATTATTATTATTTATGTAATTCACTAATTTATGTACTATATTTCATGCTCTACTGATCTCGGAATTTGACATTTTTAGTTGACTCTGTTGGCTGCATTGTAATTTAGCGATGATTGCTCAAATAACAACACATTTATACCCAATAATGGCTCTCTTTTATACTGAATCATGTGTTGGATTACTGCCTGGTATAAAAGTGTTACAAACGATGAACTATCCTAATAGGACGTTCGTACGTTAGTATTATATTTCATTGCATCAATGCCTAAAAATAATTTTAAACAGGAGTAGGTCGTTGACGGTTTTTTCCTCAACGAAACGTGACTTGAATAACCAAATGTTAACTAGTTGATAAACTTAGTAACCTTGAAAGTGTCGACTAGTTGAGAACAAAATGCGTTTTCAACGAGCTGTCTACTGTCAACCGATAACGTTTTATTTATGAGCAATGTGCAAACAAAGCAAACAATGATATCCCGTCTACAGAACTCAAGACCCCATTCCAATTCATCGGTTTCATTGTGTTGTTCTATTACTATACACACACAGCCTATAACTTGTTTAACTGGTTCTACGCTACCAGTGCTGCTGCAGCGGAGAGACGTATGAATTAGTTTCCATTTCAGTTCATCGTTACTCCTTGACCGATGCTGAGCGCGTTCGTTGTAACAGTATTTTTCGGGATATTTTGTATGGGTAGCAATACAGTACGGTATGTGTATGTGTGAGATTTAATTAATTTCCAGTGAACAGCGCACTAGTGATTATTCGTTTGTGAGGGATTCACATTATTCGTATCATTAATTGATAAAGGTTATAACTTATATAGGATGGCAGGAAGAAAAAACTCTAGCTCATTGTGGCATCATTTTGAGAAGAACAGTGTTACCGGAAAAGCAGTGTGCAATATTTGCCAGGACAGTATCAGTTTTAAATCTACCACTGCTAATTTAAAAAGTCATTTGAAAAGGAAACACGTTTTAACTTATTCTTTGATGGCTCCATCTGAAGAGCCAATCAGCAAAGTGAAAAAACATGACCATCAACTGATCAGCATTTCAAAAGTTGCCCCTGATACCAGTGCTGGGTCATCTTCTGCTGCCTCTTCTGCGACAAAAATGTTGACTCCTCAGCCTAAGAATAAACGAGGACAAGGTGTGATGGACTGTTCTGCTTCTAAAAAAATGAGTGACGAACAAAAGAAACAAATTGACTCTTCGGCGACAAAGATGTTGACTCCTCAGCCTCAGAATAAACGAAGACAAGATATGATGGACTGTTCCGTTTCTAAAAAAATAATCGACGAACAAAACAAACAAATTGACTCTGATTTGTTGGATTTATTTATAGATGGGTTTCATTCGTTTTCTTTAGTAGATGAACGTGCCTTCAAAAAGTTTGTGCGATGGATACCAGGTTATAAACTTCCTACCAGAAAGACAATTTCAAATTCGTTGTTAGACGAGCTGTATTTGAAAACGCTACAAAATATCAGGGAACAATTAGATGGCGAAGTTCAGAACATTTGTATTACATGTGATTTGTGGACGTCAAGAGCTAATGAATCCTATATTGCAGTGACGGGTCATTATTTAAATAAAGACATTGAATTAAAAACAGTACTTCTTGGATGCCACCAATTTGAAGGAAAACTCACTGCAGATAATATTGCTACTGAAATGAAAGGAATCCTCGACGAATGGAATTTAGGGAACAAAGTGAACTTTGCTGTGAGTGATAATGCAACAAATATAGGGAAAGCGATAAGAGATATTCTAGGGTATCAACATTTTGGCTGTTTTGCACACACGCTTAATCTTGTGGTAAATGATGCTCTGGCTCCATTGAAAGTGTCTGTGGACAAAGCGAAAAGGATTGTTCAGCACTTCAGAAAGAGTACAGTTTCCTCCGAAAAACTTTTGGAATATCAGGTCGCACAAGGGAAGCCACCTAAAAAGTTGATACAACAAGTGGACACATGTTGGAATTCTACGTTTTTTATGCTTAGTCGCTTCGTTGAACTCGAAGAAGCTGTGCGATCTACGCTGGATCTTGTGAAAAGCAATCTACCAGTTATAAGTAATGAAGAGTGGATAGCGTTTTCCTTTCTTTGTCAAATTCTGAAGCCATTTGAAAATGTTACAAGTCTGATGAGTGGTGAAAAATATTTTATGGGAAGTCTTGTTATTGTTACCACTAGATGTCTAAAGGAGTCGTGCAATAAAATGTTGACAAAAAACGACCTGCCACCAATCATCAAGGACGTTGTGACTGCATTGAAACTAGGCCTTGAAAACAGGTTCAAGAACATAGAACAGAACAGTACGTTTGCTATATGCACATTTCTGGATCCAAGATTCAAAATTCAAGCTTTCTCAGATCAGAACGTGGGTAAGAAAACCAAAGAAATGATTGTGGAACTTGTAACAAGTACAAATAAGAAATCGTTTACGTCTGAAGAGAGTGCAGAAACTAACTCCACCACAGTCGAGGAAGAAGATAACTTGTGGACGATTCTGGATGACCTTGTTGGAACATGCATGGCTCATGCAACGCCTCTATCAAAAGCTATCAAAGAAGTGGACATGTATCTCGCTGATGAAATACTCCCAAGGAAAAATAAAAATGGAGAGTGGAACTGTCCTTTGCAGTGGTGGAGGAATCATCGTCAAGTCTATCCTAATTTAGCTGAACTATACATGCAAAAGTGCAATATTGTCGCCACTTCGATTCCCTGTGAGCGAATGCTTTCCAAAACGGGAAATATCATTGCTGACAGAAGAACAAGATTGACAACAAAAAAAGTTGAAAAATTGATGTTTCTAAATGTAAATTTGAGCGATGAGCGATTCAAAAATTACATGTAGCTTAGCCGTATTTTTTTCAAACTAACTTGTAATTAGTTATTTACTGAAAAAAATGCCAATATAATTTCACTGATTATTATCACTATTTCATTCAACCGTAGTACTGGTAACAACTTTAATTAGATTTTCGATAAATAAAATAACTTCTTTTAATTTCTGATAAATTTCAACATAATGATTATTGACATTAATGGAGTGACCCTTCTTATTATTTCAAATATGGTACATAATTTGTGGTGTAAAAAACATTATTCGTATTTCTGATAGAGCTCAACATATTAATTATTGTCATGAATGGAGTGAGCCTTCTTATTATTTCAAATGCGGTACATAATATTTTGTAGTGTAAAAAATAATATTCGTATAAGGAATAATTAAAAAAATATCATGTAAAATGTGCGATTGCTTAATAAATTGTAAATCATATTATTCAACGTCGATGTTCAATTTTTTGTGAATTAACCTCATTGAGCATTAAATACTTTAATTAATTTCCCAGACTAGTCAACGGTACAGCATGACTACAGTAGCCATGGAGCTATTATTATAATACAATTATATTATAATTATACGTATTATACAATTATAATAAATTAATTATACAATTATAATATTATACGTATTATTATAATAGAATTAATGTAAATTAATAGTACCCTGCTATCAGATAGAATTTTAGTGCCTGCAGAATTTTATTTCAACGTGAGAGTCAAGCATCGCATCTGGTTATGCTTATGCATCACATGCAGTAGAGAAATAGGAGTAGGAGTAAGAGTGCGAGAGAGAAATGAGAGAACACTGTACTGCTGACTCCAGACAATCGTCACACGAGCTACAATCCTGCGAATGTAGCCAGAGCAACAGGGGCAACAGCCTCGCCGAAGCAATTAAGAATCACAGAGCTGTCGCCGACGTTTTTCCTAATAAAAATACAAAAAAATTTAAGATATTCAATTTTTTTTAGTCTTGCTACTGTGCTCAGCCTCCTTATTCAAACCAACTTGAATTTTTCTATCACTAAAATTAACATTTTTATGCTATAAAAAAGATACCTTCATGGATGGATCACTTTGTATAACAGCAACTTATGCAGTTCAAATAAATATTCTATAAAAATGTGAATATTCATGCTAAAAAAATTCGCAAGTTCCTATGTATTCCCGACAATAAGCAGAGTACGGTACGATAAGATTAAAAAAATGTTTATGTTTTTTTGTTGCTAGCTGAGTTGAAAACGGAGATGACCTTGGATACAAGCGCGCGATTCTAGTAGAATCGGCTACATCGCAGCGAAGTGTAGCTCGTGGGAACTGCACAATCTGATCCTGTGCTTTACTAGAATCGCGCAACTCTCGATAATTGCTCTGGCTACAATCGCGCGATTGTTGCTCGTGTGAACCCGGCCTGAGGCCGGTTATCTTAAGGCTTCGTATCATCATTCCATTGAACAACTGTTGTGTGTTGATCAACTGTTTGCTAGTTACACTTGGATTTAACAAAGTCTAATAAGACAGTTGCGCTAGAAAAGAGTGCAATGACCGTTGTTGATATGTAAATGTAGTTGAAGCATCAACTGGTTTAGTTGAGGAGACAAAACAGTTGAATCGTTTATAACCAATAAACAGTTAATTCAACTAGTTTGTTGAATCAACGCTCATCAAAAAACTATGCTTTAGTTTCACTGTGAAAAGGGAAAGGACCGTATTATGAACTTATCTTTCTTAGCTCCCCTGAAATTTCAAGTCTCGTTAGGTTTCTTTCATTTTCTTATGTCAATTTGTAACCTTTAATTTATTGTGTTGTAAAGTTGTGGCAATAATTTAAGAGAAAATTCAAATCCAACCTATGAAAAGGAATCTTTGACTGAAGTCAAGTCGTTCCTGAATGCGAATGTTCATCAAGAATGTCTCGAAAGTTTAAAATTTCTAATCTTAGAGAACATTTTTTTTATTTATTGAGATGATGCCCACATGAGTCTGGAGACTTGTGCGTGGGTAACGTGGTTGAGTTGCGAATGATGAGAAACTAGAGCGGAGGCTGGTGTTCACCCCCCCTCCCCCTCCCACCATGGGGGAATTTTCGACATGTACATTTTTTTTGTACCTATTGACATGTACTTTAAGAATTTAGGTGTTTGCCCTATTTAAATTACAGCAAGTCCCACCCATTGGGCGAAAACCCCCCCAAAATCGGCTCATATTCAGTTTTTGGCCAATTACTCGAAAACTATTCGCCAAAACAAAAAAAAATTGTTCTCATCAAAGTGAAAGCCAATAGAATTCCTTACAAAATGAGTGGTCAATGTTGGTTTTTCACCCAGCGGTACTGGAGCTAGAGCTTGGCCAAAAAGGGGTATTTTTTGGACATTTTTCAAAATTGACGAAACCTGATTTCACTGAAAACACAACTCAAAATAAATGCATTTTATCGTGGAAACTCCTATATCATGTGAAAGTACAATCAATTTTGAACAAGCTGCATCTTTGTTTTTACAATTATTCATAAGAGGAGGGGGATAAGTGCAAAAAACCAATTTCATGTTCTACAGCCGCATTGACCCCCCTTATTATAACACCTTTTCAAGGCATTCCTAAGCCACTTTCCTCCTAAGCGCTACCTGAGCTATTAATGATAAGAAATCAGTCACTTGAGTCAAGAAAAGTGTATAAATACTACGAATGTTCATCAAGAATGTCTTGAAAGTTGAGAGTTTCTTATCTAGAGCATTGAAGACAAGTGAAGGACCAGCTGAAATAAATACGGCCCTGAAGCCGGTATCTATGGACTTTGTGGAGGCTACCTTTCAACAAATTTCAAAAACATTCCCTGTTTGGGAACGTTCCTTCAGTGTCCTTCGTGACTCAAGGGACTATTGAAATGCCTATTAAAATACATTACATTTATAGTTTCCCTCAAGTCAAGAGAAACTGAAGGAACAATTATAAATTCGGCCGTAAATGCTTTCAGTTTACTTTCTTTGTAGTGATATTGTGGAAGATATCCATAATGAATAATAAGACGATGTTGAATTTCTGCATTTGATTGGCAAAGGCAGACAATTTAACATTTTAGAAGCTTTTGAGATAACTAGGTTGGTAAAAAAACGATTCCAATACTATTTTAAATGACCAAATTTATTTTAACCAATTCAATGCAACTAACTTGGTATCATCATAATTCCAGCCTACATTTAAAAACAGTTCTTCCGTGTATTTCTCAGTTGACCTTCACTGCATTTCAGTGAGCTTCTAATTCTTTCGTTTTATTTGATTCAATTCTAGCCTTATTACGTATTTTTCTTCTTTGTTGCTTTCTAGATGTTCACAGTTTTTAGTTATCGATTTGACTCGTATTTTTGCTTGTTACTCCTCCCACCAGGGGGCGTGACTTGTCAGCCAATCATAACCTTCGATGAAGGTCAGCCTCTTTCTCGCTTATCTAATGGTATCATTCCATGTTCAGTATATATTAAGCTTCTCTGTACTTTAGTTTTAGTTTGATTGAAATTGATAATTGTGTAACAACCGAAAGTAGATTCTCAATATTTTTTAATAAATGTAGTTGTGACATTTATCCACTACTTTCAGTTTACCTTGAGGCCCCCTTTAGGAAGACTTGAAACTCGTGTTACTCCTTCCACCAGGGGGCGTGACTTGTCAGCCAATCACAATCGTTGATGAAGGTCAGCATCTTTCCCGCTTAGCCAATAGTATCATTCCATGTTCAGTATATATTAAGCTTCTCTGTACTTTAGTTTTAGTTTGATTGAAATTGATAATGGTGTAACAACCGAAAGTAGTTTCTCAATATTTTTTAATAAATGTGGTCGTGACAATTATCCATTATCCATTACTTTCAGTTTACCTTGAGTCCCCCTTTAGGAAGACTTGAAAAGCCTTGTTTATAGTGAATTTGTATCCCTTAAGTTGAGAAAGTTTCGAGGTAGGTTGATGAATACGGGTTCTAACTGTTTTTCCTTTTTTTCTACCAGAGCTAGACGCCTCCTTAAAAAGCTATAATTTCCCTTGAGACACCCTCCTATGTCGTGCTGTGTTTGTTTATTACTTTTATCCGTGTTCATTTATCAAAACGTGTTTATTATTCCTACGAACGCGTCTGGAAGTCTTCAGGGTCCTTGAGAGTTGAGTGCACAATATGGTAAACTAGAAGAGGTTCTGTGATTCCATCAAGCAGGATTTATTCGAATACCTTTGAATTTCCACCACATTCCTGGGATTTTCAGCTATATTGGAAAAGCTGTCCATCAATACCTGAGCTCTAAACAAGGTCACAGTTTGGAAACCTTTCTTTGGTATGTGGAAATGGAAAATTTGCATGGGCTAAAAACTGGAGAGGTGTGAGCGGTTTACGTCTGATATTTTTCCGGGGTTTATTTTTATTTTGTTTTCTTCTTCTTCTGTTTTATTGTGGTTTTCTTCGTACGGTACGAGTGAATTAGTAATCAATGGTCAAGGTTCAGATTTATTTTATTTTGTTGGCAATATTTCCTTTCTTTCATATTTGTTTTCATCTCACCGGTGAAAGCCAAGTTGATTGTCAAGGGCTTATTTGTAAACGTTTAAAGTCAAGGTCAAATACATTCTTGTGCTCCGACGCATGGAAAGGTTTATTTTACTAATAGTTTTCCAGTATTCTAATTGTATAATTTGACGCATTTTCTATACATACCGTATTGAGTCCGCACTAGTATATCGTGTTGTGCGATGTCTGTAGAGTAGTCCTGACTCCTGACAAGACGTGTCCTAATGGTCTATGGATCTGATCTCAGTCTATACGATCTGAAGACTACTATTCATAATTCTTGTACTGTAATTTGTAATATTATTGTTCATAATTCTTAGACTAATACAAGAATATAACTACTACTATTGGAACCGGAATACTATGAACTAATGTTTTGTAAGCTTTGGGAATGGGTTG
>OX418223.1:51745610-52035263 GCA_948455865.1 Conomelus anceps | reverse complement strand
CCTTGATAAAATTGCACTCAACATTTAGGTTATGTTAGGTTAAATATAATGTCAAGATGATTTTTGAGTGTGACGATTGTATTTCCTTGATAAAATTGCACTCAACATTTAGGTTATGTTAGGTTAAATATAAGGTCAAGATGATTTTTGAGTGTGACGATTGCATTTCCTTGATAAAATTGCACTCAACATTTAGGTTAAGTTAGGTTAAATATAAGGTCAATATGATTTTTGAGTGTGTTGATTGCATTTCCTTGATAAAATTGCACTCAACATTTAGTTTAAGTTAGGTTAAATATAAGGTCAAGATGATTTTCTAGTGTGACGATTGCATTTCCTTGATAAAATTGCACTCAACATTTAGGTTAAGTTAGGTTAAATATAAGGTCAAGATGATTTTTGAGTGTGACGATTGCATTTCCTTGATAAAATTGCACTCAACATTTAGGTTATGTTAGGTTCAATATAAGGTCAAGATGATTTTTGAGAGTGACGATTGCATTTCCTTGATAAAATTGCACTCAACATTTAGGTTAAGTTAGGTTAAATATAAGGTCAAGATGATTTTTGAGTGTGACGATTGCATTTCCTTGATAAAATTGCACTCAACATTCAGGTTATGTTAGGCTAAATATAAGGTCAAGATGATTTTTGAGTGTGACGGTTGCATTTCCTTGATAAAATTGCACTCAACATTCAGGTTATGTTAGGCTAAATATCAGGTCAAGATGATTTTTGAGTGTGACGGTTGCATTTCCTTGATAAAATTGCACTCAACATTTAGGTTATGTTAGGTTAAATATAAGGTCAAGATGATTTTTGAGTGTGACGATTGCATTTTCTTGATAAAATTGCACTCAACATTTAGGTTATGTTAGGTTAAATATAAGGTCAAGACGATTTTTGAGTGTGACAATTGCATTTCCTTGATAAAATTGCACTCAACATTTAGGGTATGTTAGGTTAAATATAAGGTTAAGATGATTTTTGAGTGTGACGATTGCATTTCCTTGATAAAATTGCACTCAACATTTAGGTTAAGTTAGGTTAAATATAAGGTCAAGATGATTTTTGAGTGTGACGATTGCATTTCCTTGATAAAATTGCACTCAACATTTAGGTTAAGTTAGGTTAAATATAAGGTCAAGATGATTTTTGAGTGTGACGATTGCATTTCCTTGATAAAATTGCACTCAACATTTAGGTTAAGTTAGGTTAAATATAAGGTCAAGATGATTTTTGAGTGTGACAATTGCATTTCCTTGATAAAATTGCACTCAACATTTAGGTTATGTTAGGTTAAATATAAGGTCAAGATGATTTTTGAGTGTGACGATTGCATTTCAATGATAAAATTGCACTCAACATTTAGGTTATGTTAGGTTAAATATAAGGTCAAGATGATTTTTGAGTGTGACGATTGCATTTCCTTGATAAAATTGCACTCAACATTTAGGTTAAGTTAGGATAAATATAAGGTCAAGATGATTTTTGAGTGTGACGATTGCATTTCCTTGATAAAATTGCACTCAACATTTAGGTTATGTTAGGTTAAATATAAGGTCAAGATGATTTTTGAGTGTGACGATTGCATTTCCTTGATAAAATTGCACTGAACATTTAGGTTAAGTTAGGTTAAATATAAGGTCAAGATGATTTTTGAGTGTGACGATTGCATTTCCTTGATAAAATTGCACTCAACATTTAGGTTATGTTAGGTTAAATATAAGGTCAAGATGATTTTTGAGTGTGATGATTGTATTTCCTTGATAAAATTGCACTCAACATTTAGGTTATGTTAGGTTAAATATAAGGTCAAGATGATTTTTGAGTGTGACGATTGCATTTCCTTGATAAAATTGCACTCAACATTTAGGTTAAGTTAGGTTAAATATAAGGTCAAGATGATTTTTGTGTGTGACGATTGCATTTCCTTGATAAAATTGCACTCAACATTTAGGTTATGTTAGGTTAAATATAAGGTCAAGATGATTTTTGAGTGTGACGATTGTATTACCTTGATAAAATTGCACTCAACATTTAGGTTATGTTAGGTTAAATATAAGGTCAAGATGATTTGTTGAGTGTGACGATTGCATTTCCTTGATAAAATTGCACTCAACATTTAGGTTATGTTAGGTTAAATATAAGGTCAAGATGATTTTTGAGTGCAACGATTGCATTTCCTTGATAAAATTGCACTCAACATTTAGGTTATGTTAGGTTAAATATAAGGTCAAGATTATTTTTGAGTGTGACAATAGCATTTCCTTGATAAAATTTCACTCAACATTTAGGTTAAGTTAGGTTAAATATAAGGTCAAGATGGTTTTTGAGTGTGACGATTGTATTTCCTTGATAAAATTGCACTCAACATTTAGGTTATGTTAGGTTAAATATAAGGTCAAGATGATTTTTGAGTGTGACGATTGCATTTCCTTGATAAAATTGCACTCAACATTTAGGTTAAGTTAGGTTAAATATAAGGTCAATATGATTTTTGAGTGTGTTGATTGCATTTCCTTGATAAAATTGCACTCAACATTTAGTTTAAGTTAGGTTAAATATAAGGTCAAGATGATTTTTGAGTGTGACGATTGCATTTCCTTGATAAAATTGCACTCAACATTTAGGTTAAGTTAGGTTAAATATAAGGTCAAGATGATTTTTGAGTGTGACGATTGCATTTCCTTGATAAAATTGCACTCAACATTTAGGTTATGTTAGGTTCAATATAAGGTCAAGATGATTTTTGAGTGTGACGATTGCATTTCCTTGATAAAATTGCACTCAACATTTAGGTTAAGTTAGGTTAAATATAAGGTCAAGATGATTTTTGAGTGTGACGATTGCATTTCCTTGATAAAATTGCACTCAACATTTAGGTTATGTTAGGTTAAATATAAGGTCAAGATGATTTTTGAGTGTGACGATTGCATTTCCTTGATAAAATTGCACTCAACATTCAGGTTATGTTAGGTTAAATATAAGGTCAAGTTGATTTTTGAGTGTGACGATTGCATTTCCTTGATAAAATTGCACTCAACATTTAGGTTATGTTAGGTTAAATATAAGGTCAAGATGATTTTTGAGTGTGACGATTGCATTTTCTTGATAAAATTGCACTCAACATTTAGGTTATGTTAGGTTAAATATAAGGTCAAGACGATTTTTGAGTGTGACGATTGCATTTCCTTGATAAAATTGCACTCAACATTTAGGGTATGTTAGGTTAAATATAAGGTCAAGATGATTTTTGAGTATGACGATTGCATTTCCTTGATAAAATTGCACTCAACATTTAGGTTATGTTAGGTTCAATATAAGGTCAAGATGATTTTTGAGTGTGACGATTGCATTTTTTTTTATAAAATTGCACTCAACATTTAGGTTATGTTAGGTTAAATATAAGGTCAAGATGATTTTTGAGTATGACGATTGTATTTCATGATAAAATTGCACTCAACATTAAGGTTAGGTTAGGTTAAATATTAGGTCAAGATGATTTTTGAGTGTGATGATTGCATTTCCTTGATAAAATTGCACTCAACATTTAGGTTAAGTTAGGTTAAATATAAGGTCAAGATGATTTTTGAGTGTGACGATTGCATTTCCTTGATAAAATTGCACTCAACATTTAGGTTATGTTAGGTTAAATATAAGGTCAAGATGATTTTTGAGTGTGACGATTGCATTTCCTTGATAAAATTGCACTCAACATTTAGGTTATGTTAGGTTCAATATAAGGTCAAGATGATTTTTGAGTGTGACGATTGCATTTCCTTGATAAAATTGCACTCAACATTTAGGTTAAGTTAGGTTAAATATAAGGTCAAGATGATTTTTGAGTGTGACGATTGCATTTCCTTGATAAAATTGCACTCAACATTTAGGTTATGTTAGGTTAAATATAAGGTCAAGATGATTTTTGAGTGTGACAATTGCATTTCCTTGATAAAATTGCACTGAACATTTAGGTTAAGTTAGGTTAAGTTAGGTTAAATATAAGGTCAAGATGATTTTTGAGTGTGACGATTGCATTTCCTTGATAAAATTGCACTCAACATTTAGGTTATGTTAGGTTAAATATAATGTCAAGATGATTTTTGAGTGTGACGATTGTATTTCCTTGATAAAATTGCACTCAACATTTAGGTTATGTTAGGTTAAATATAAGGTCAAGATGATTTTTGAGTGTGACGATTGCATTTCCTTGATAAAATTGCACTCAACATTTAGGTTAAGTTAGGTTAAATATAAGGTCAATATGATTTTTGAGTGTGTTGATTGCATTTCCTTGATAAAATTGCACTCAACATTTAGTTTAAGTTAGGTTAAATATAAGGTCAAGATGATTTTCTAGTGTGACGATTGCATTTCCTTGATAAAATTGCACTCAACATTTAGGTTAAGTTAGGTTAAATATAAGGTCAAGATGATTTTTGAGTGTGACGATTGCATTTCCTTGATAAAATTGCACTCAACATTTAGGTTATGTTAGGTTCAATATAAGGTCAAGATGATTTTTGAGAGTGACGATTGCATTTCCTTGATAAAATTGCACTCAACATTTAGGTTAAGTTAGGTTAAATATAAGGTCAAGATGATTTTTGAGTGTGACGATTGCATTTCCTTGATAAAATTGCACTCAACATTCAGGTTATGTTAGGCTAAATATAAGGTCAAGATGATTTTTGAGTGTGATGGTTGCATTTCCTTGATAAAATTGCACTCAACATTCAGGTTATGTTAGGCTAAATATAAGGTCAAGATGATTTTTGAGTGTGACGGTTGCATTTCCTTGATAAAATTGCACTCAACATTTAGGTTATGTTAGGTTAAATATAAGGTCAAGATGATTTTTGAGTGTGACGATTGCATTTTCTTGATAAAATTGCACTCAACATTTAGGTTATGTTAGGTTAAATATAAGGTCAAGACGATTTTTGAGTGTGACGATTGCATTTCCTTGATAAAATTGCACTCAACATTTAGGGTATGTTAGGTTAAATATAAGGTTAAGATGATTTTTGAGTGTGACGATTGCATTTCCTTGATAAAATTGCACTCAACATTTAGGTTAAGTTAGGTTAAATATAAGGTCAAGATGATTTTTGAGTGTGACGATTGCATTTCCTTGATAAAATTGCACTCAACATTTAGGTTAAGTTAGGTTAAATATAAGGTCAAGATGATTTTTGAGTGTGACGATTGCATTTCCTTGATAAAATTGCACTCAACATTTAGGTTAAGTTAGGTTAAATATAAGGTCAAGATGATTTTTGAGTGTGACAATTGCATTTCCTTGATAAAATTGCACTCAACATTTAGGTTATGTTAGGTTAAATATAAGGTCAAGATGATTTTTGAGTGTGACGATTGCATTTCAATGATAAAATTGCACTCAACATTTAGGTTATGTTAGGTTAAATATAAGGTCAAGATGATTTTTGAGTGTGACGATTGCATTTCCTTGATAAAATTGCACTCAACATTTAGGTTAAGTTAGGATAAATATAAGGTCAAGATGATTTTTGAGTGTGACGATTGCATTTCCTTGATAAAATTGCACTCAACATTTAGGTTATGTTAGGTTAAATATAAGGTCAAGATGATTTTTGAGTGTGACGATTGCATTTCCTTGATAAAATTGCACTGAACATTTAGGTTAAGTTAGGTTAAATATAAGGTCAAGATGATTTTTGAGTGTGACGATTGCATTTCCTTGATAAAATTGCACTCAACATTTAGGTTATGTTAGGTTAAATATAAGGTCAAGATGATTTTTGAGTGTGATGATTGTATTTCCTTGATAAAATTGCACTCAACATTTAGGTTATGTTAGGTTAAATATAAGGTCAAGATGATTTTTGAGTGTGACGATTGCATTTCCTTGATAAAATTGCACTCAACATTTAGGTTAAGTTAGGTTAAATATAAGGTCAAGATGATTTTTGTGTGTGACGATTGCATTTCCTTGATAAAATTGCACTCAACATTTAGGTTATGTTAGGTTAAATATAAGGTCAAGATGATTTTTGAGTGTGACGATTGTATTACCTTGATAAAATTGCACTCAACATTTAGGTTATGTTAGGTTAAATATAAGGTCAAGATGATTTGTTGAGTGTGACGATTGCATTTCCTTGATAAAATTGCACTCAACATTTAGGTTATGTTAGGTTAAATATAAGGTCAAGATGATTTTTGAGTGCAACGATTGCATTTCCTTGATAAAATTGCACTCAACATTTAGGTTATGTTAGGTTAAATATAAGGTCAAGATTATTTTTGAGTGTGACAATAGCATTTCCTTGATAAAATTTCACTCAACATTTAGGTTAAGTTAGGTTAAATATAAGGTCAAGATGGTTTTTGAGTGTGACGATTGTATTTCCTTGATAAAATTGCACTCAACATTTAGGTTATGTTAGGTTAAATATAAGGTCAAGATGATTTTTGAGTGTGACGATTGCATTTCCTTGATAAAATTGCACTCAACATTTAGGTTAAGTTAGGTTAAATATAAGGTCAATATGATTTTTGAGTGTGTTGATTGCATTTCCTTGATAAAATTGCACTCAACATTTAGTTTAAGTTAGGTTAAATATAAGGTCAAGATGATTTTTGAGTGTGACGATTGCATTTCCTTGATAAAATTGCACTCAACATTTAGGTTAAGTTAGGTTAAATATAAGGTCAAGATGATTTTTGAGTGTGACGATTGCATTTCCTTGATAAAATTGCACTCAACATTTAGGTTATGTTAGGTTCAATATAAGGTCAAGATGATTTTTGAGTGTGACGATTGCATTTCCTTGATAAAATTGCACTCAACATTTAGGTTAAGTTAGGTTAAATATAAGGTCAAGATGATTTTTGAGTGTGACGATTGCATTTCCTTGATAAAATTGCACTCAACATTTAGGTTATGTTAGGTTAAATATAAGGTCAAGATGATTTTTGAGTGTGACAATTGCATTTCCTTGATAAAATTGCACTCAACATTCAGGTTATGTTAGGTTAAATATAAGGTCAAGTTGATTTTTGAGTGTGACGATTGCATTTCCTTGATAAAATTGCACTCAACATTTAGGTTATGTTAGGTTAAATATAAGGTCAAGATGATTTTTGAGTGTGACGATTGCATTTTCTTGATAAAATTGCACTCAACATTTAGGTTATGTTAGGTTAAATATAAGGTCAAGACGATTTTTGAGTGTGACGATTGCATTTCCTTGATAAAATTGCACTCAACATTTAGGGTATGTTAGGTTAAATATAAGGTCAAGATGATTTTTGAGTATGACGATTGCATTTCCTTGATAAAATTGCACTCAACATTTAGGTTATGTTAGGTTCAATATAAGGTCAAGATGATTTTTGAGTGTGACGATTGCATTTTTTTTTATAAAATTGCACTCAACATTTAGGTTATGTTAGGTTAAATATAAGGTCAAGATGATTTTTGAGTATGACGATTGTATTTCATGATAAAATTGCACTCAACATTAAGGTTAGGTTAGGTTAAATATTAGGTCAAGATGATTTTTGAGTGTGATGATTGCATTTCCTTGATAAAATTGCACTCAACATTTAGGTTAAGTTAGGTTAAATATAAGGTCAAGATGATTTTTGAGTGTGACGATTGCATTTCCTTGATAAAATTGCACTCAACATTTAGGTTATGTTAGGTTAAATATAAGGTCAAGATGATTTTTGAGTGTGACGATTGCATTTCCTTGATAAAATTGCACTCAACATTTAGGTTATGTTAGGTTCAATATAAGGTCAAGATGATTTTTGAGTGTGACGATTGCATTTCCTTGATAAAATTGCACTCAACATTTAGGTTAAGTTAGGTTAAATATAAGGTCAAGATGATTTTTGAGTGTGATGATTGCATTTCCTTGATAAAATTGCACTCAACATTTAGGTTATGTTAGGTTAAATATAAGGTCAAGATGATTTTTGAGTGTGACGATTGCATTTCCTTGATAAAATTGCACTCAACATTTAGGTTATGTTAGGTTAAATATAATGTCAAGATGATTTTTGAGTGTGACGATTGTATTTCCTTGATAAAATTGCACTCAACATTTAGGTTATGTTAGGTTAAATATAAGGTCAAGATGATTTTTGAGTGTGACGATTGCATTTCCTTGATAAAATTGCACTCAACATTTAGGTTAAGTTAGGTTAAATATAAGGTCAATATGATTTTTGAGTGTGTTGATTGCATTTCCTTGATAAAATTGCACTCAACATTTAGTTTAAGTTAGGTTAAATATAAGGTCAAGATGATTTTCTAGTGTGACGATTGCATTTCCTTGATAAAATTGCACTCAACATTTAGGTTAAGTTAGGTTAAATATAAGGTCAAGATGATTTTTGAGTGTGACGATTGCATTTCCTTGATAAAATTGCACTCAACATTTAGGTTATGTTAGGTTCAATATAAGGTCAAGATGATTTTTGAGAGTGACGATTGCATTTCCTTGATAAAATTGCACTCAACATTTAGGTTAAGTTAGGTTAAATATAAGGTCAAGATGATTTTTGAGTGTGACGGTTGCATTTCCTTGATAAAATTGCACTCAACATTCAGGTTATGTTAGGCTAAATATAAGGTCAAGATGATTTTTGAGTGTGACGGTTGCATTTCCTTGATAAAATTGCACTCAACATTTAGGTTATGTTAGGTTAAATATAAGGTCAAGATGATTTTTGAGTGTGACGATTGCATTTTCTTGATAAAATTGCACTCAACATTTAGGTTATGTTAGGTTAAATATAAGGTCAAGACGATTTTTGAGTGTGACAATTGCATTTCCTTGATAAAATTGCACTCAACATTTAGGGTATGTTAGGTTAAATATAAGGTTAAGATGATTTTTGAGTGTGACGATTGCATTTCCTTGATAAAATTGCACTCAACATTTAGGTTAAGTTAGGTTAAATATAAGGTCAAGATGATTTTTGAGTGTGACGATTGCATTTCCTTGATAAAATTGCACTCAACATTTAGGTTAAGTTAGGTTAAATATAAGGTCAAGATGATTTTTGAGTGTGACGATTGCATTTCCTTGATAAAATTGCACTCAACATTTAGGTTAAGTTAGGTTAAATATAAGGTCAAGATGATTTTTGAGTGTGACAATTGCATTTCCTTGATAAAATTGAACTCAACATTTAGGTTATGTTAGGTTAAATATAAGGTCAAGATGTTTTTTGAGTGTGACGATTGCATTTCCTTGATAAAATTGCACTCAACATTTAGGTTAAGTTAGGTTAAATATAAGGTCAAGATGATTTTTGAGTGTGACGATTGCATTTTCTTGATAAAATTGCACTCAACATTTAGGTTATGTTAGGTTAAATATAAGGTCAAGACGATTTTTGAGTGTGACGATTGCATTTCCTTGATAAAATTGCACTCAACATTTAGGGTATGTTAGGTTAAATATAAGGTTAAGATGATTTTTGAGTGTGACGATTGCATTTCCTTGATAAAATTGCACTCAACATTTAGGTTAAGTTAGGTTAAATATAAGGTCAAGATGATTTTTGAGTGTGACGATTGCATTTCCTTGATAAAATTGCACTCAACATTTAGGTTAAGTTAGGTTAAATATAAGGTCAAGATGATTTTTGAGTGTGACGATTGCATTTCCTTGATAAAATTGCACTCAACATTTAGGTTAAGTTAGGTTAAATATAAGGTCAAGATGATTTTTGAGTGTGACAATTGCATTTCCTTGATAAAATTGAACTCAACATTTAGGTTATGTTAGGTTAAATATAAGGTCAAGATGTTTTTTGAGTGTGACGATTGCATTTCCTTGATAAAATTGCACTCAACATTTAGGTTAAGTTAGGTTAAATATAAGGTCAAGATGATTTTTGAGAGTGATGATTGCATTTCCTTGATAAAATTGCACTCAACATTTAGGTTATGTTAGGTTAAATATAAGGTCAAGATGATTTTTGAGTGTGATGATTGCTTTTCCGTGATAAAATTGCACTCAACATTTAGGTTAAGTTAGGTTAAATATAAGGTCAAGATGATTTTTGAGTGTGACGATTGCATTTCCTTGATAAAATTGAACTCAACATTTAGGTTATGTTAGGTTAAATATAAGGTCAAGATGATTTTTTTTTGTTTTCAGATGAGTAATTAACCAACTACGGAATTTGTGTAGAAGTCTGCTGTGACAACCATTGTGTCTTTGTAGATTATACTCAACTGTTGTTCCCGTTGTAAATAGGATCGCAGGTGGACGTGATGCATCGTGACTTTTAGTGGAACACTAAAGGAGAGTCATGGGTACTCCCTGGAATTTGTTTTTGAAAATAATCCCTCTTAAACCACATTTTCAGCAATTCGAGATGTATTTGATTCTCTTGTCAAAAATGATTGCATCTCAGAACTCAGAGCTTTCTAAAATTCCAAAATTTATTTTGTTTCTGGGTCTCTGCGGGGATCTATCCTCCTAATCCTTCCCCCCCCCCCTCCACCACAGTTAAGGCACTGTGATATATACTGAAACTCAGTACTGGTAAATCACAATTGCTCTCAAATCGTGTTCTCTTAATACTGTACTTTTTTTTTAAATTTATACCTTCATCCGCATTCTCATTTCACCTCACTCATCTGCAGCATGCACTTGTTTTCTTTCACTTTTCATCAACTTTAGCGTTTCCTCTTGTCGTGTTTTTATTCATGATCTTGATTACTGCGAATGGTTTTGCACGCTGAACGGCCTGTGCTATAGATTCTATACCTATATAATTACCTATATATTGTTGTTGAATAGCGATACTTGTATATCTATACATAGTCTGTGTTTATATAGTTTTGCCGGAGATGAAGGTTGAAACTCGTGACTGCACAACTCCTGCCGTATTGGAATGCTTCGCGTTTCAGCTGCTAATTTCCAACTGTATACAAGTGCAATTACCGTTGCTAGCTTATTTAAAAGATTATCTACACTTCTGTTTGAGTTTATTTTTTGCACTTGTTTCACTTTCCCTTGCTATCTCTATAAACTCTATTAAGACTCATTTTTGTTGTAGGGTTTTAAACTTTTTTTTCGGAGGATGAAGCCCACATAGATCAGAGACCTGTGCGTGGGTAATGAGTTGAATGATGGTGTATGATGAGTTGGACCTACAGTTTTAGGTGGGTTCTGAACTACGGGGAAGTGATTTTACAGCAGAGAACAGAGTCTTTTTTGCTGGCCAATCCAATCGGTCACTCTTACAAAGAACGCCCAGGAGTTTCGTAGCTTATCTCTGTTTGAACAGATACCTGCTATGGCATTCGGCTATCACTTCCCACATACAAAATACAATTGATGTTCTATTTAGATGTATAATGATACAGTAGAGTAAAACCAAGGTGCTTCGTCATATGTCGTTTTTTTAATGGAAGTGATTAAAGATAAGATAAAGATAAGCTACGAACTCGTGGGCCATCTTTGTTAGGGCGATTGCATTGGCCAACAAAAATGACTGTCCTCTACTGTAAAACTACTTCCCGGTGGTTCGGAACCCACCTAAAACTGTAGGAACAACTCATCAATCACCATCATCTAACTCATGAACCACGCACAGGTCTCATACCTATGTGGGCTTCATACTCAATAAAAAAAAATACAAACGTGGCCACAAGCTGAGATGAAAAGCTTAATCTCAAGCATGTTCCCATTTTCGTGATTCTCACGAGAATCAAGATGGCGAGCTGTTTGAAATTATAGGTTAGCTTCCAACTTATTATTAAAAGCAGACTATGTATAATACTATATATATATGAATATAATAGCAGATTATGTATAATTAATCGAATATATCACCAAAATATATTATTATGAAATATGTTTTGAACCACGTATATATAGTTATATTTATTTTGAAAGTAAAGTTTATATATTGTAGGGTATGCGGCCCTGTCCACTATCCATTTTTTTTTTCTTGGAGGATGAAGCCCACATATGTCTGAGACCTGTGCGTGAGTAATGAGTTGGATGACGGTGATTTATGAGTAGGATTTACAGTTTTAGGTGGGTTCCGAACCACCGGGAAGTAATTTTACAGCAGATAACAGTGTCCGAATCCGCGAGTTGGAAACGGAGGCTTAAGAAAGCAATAATTCGAATTTTACTGTGCAACCTGAAAAGAATACAAGATCAATTTATATTTTATAAAATTGCACTCAACATTTAGGTTAAGTTAGGTTAAATATAAGGTCAAGATGATTTTTGAGTGTGACGATTGCATTTTCTTGATAAAATTGCACTCAACATTTAGGTTATGTTAGGTTAAATATAAGGTCAAGACGATTTTTGAGTGTGACGATTGCATTTCCTTGATAAAATTGCACTCAACATTTAGGGTATGTTAGGTTAAATATAAGGTTAAGATGATTTTTGAGTGTGACGATTGCATTTCCTTGATAAAATTGCACTCAACATTTAGGTTAAGTTAGGTTAAATATAAGGTCAAGATGATTTTTGAGTGTGACGATTGCATTTCCTTGATAAAATTGCACTCAACATTTAGGTTAAGTTAGGTTAAATATAAGGTCAAGATGATTTTTGAGTGTGACGATTGCATTTCCTTGATAAAATTGCACTCAACATTTAGGTTAAGTTAGGTTAAATATAAGGTCAAGATGATTTTTGAGTGTGACAATTGCATTTCCTTGATAAAATTGAACTCAACATTTAGGTTATGTTAGGTTAAATATAAGGTCAAGATGTTTTTTGAGTGTGACGATTGCATTTCCTTGATAAAATTGCACTCAACATTTAGGTTAAGTTAGGTTAAATATAAGGTCAAGATGATTTTTGAGAGTGATGATTGCATTTCCTTGATAAAATTGCACTCAACATTTAGGTTATGTTAGGTTAAATATAAGGTCAAGATGATTTTTGAGTGTGATGATTGCTTTTCCGTGATAAAATTGCACTCAACATTTAGGTTAAGTTAGGTTAAATATAAGGTCAAGATGATTTTTGAGTGTGACGATTGCATTTCCTTGATAAAATTGAACTCAACATTTAGGTTATGTTAGGTTAAATATAAGGTCAAGATGATTTTTTTTTGTTTTCAGATGAGTAATTAACCAACTACGGAATTTGTGTAGAAGTCTGCTGTGACAACCATTGTGTCTTTGTAGATTATACTCAACTGTTGTTCCCGTTGTAAATAGGATCGCAGGTGGACGTGATGCATCGTGACTTTTAGTGGAACACTAAAGGAGAGTCATGGGTACTCCCTGGAATTTGTTTTTGAAAATAATCCCTCTTAAACCACATTTTCAGCAATTCGAGATGTATTTGATTCTCTTGTCAAAAATGATTGCATCTCAGAACTCAGAGCTTTCTAAAATTCCAAAATTTATTTTGTTTCTGGGTCTCTGCGGGGATCTATCCTCCTAATCCTTCCCCCCCCCCCTCCACCACAGTTAAGGCACTGTGATATATACTGAAACTCAGTACTGGTAAATCACAATTGCTCTCAAATCGTGTTCTCTTAATACTGTACTTTTTTTTTAAATTTATACCTTCATCCGCATTCTCATTTCACCTCACTCATCTGCAGCATGCACTTGTTTTCTTTCACTTTTCATCAACTTTAGCGTTTCCTCTTGTCGTGTTTTTATTCATGATCTTGATTACTGCGAATGGTTTTGCACGCTGAACGGCCTGTGCTATAGATTCTATACCTATATAATTACCTATATATTGTTGTTGAATAGCGATACTTGTATATCTATACATAGTCTGTGTTTATATAGTTTTGCCGGAGATGAAGGTTGAAACTCGTGACTGCACAACTCCTGCCGTATTGGAATGCTTCGCGTTTCAGCTGCTAATTTCCAACTGTATACAAGTGCAATTACCGTTGCTAGCTTATTTAAAAGATTATCTACACTTCTGTTTGAGTTTATTTTTTGCACTTGTTTCACTTTCCCTTGCTATCTCTATAAACTCTATTAAGACTCATTTTTGTTGTAGGGTTTTAAACTTTTTTTTCGGAGGATGAAGCCCACATAGATCAGAGACCTGTGCGTGGGTAATGAGTTGAATGATGGTGTATGATGAGTTGGACCTACAGTTTTAGGTGGGTTCTGAACTACGGGGAAGTGATTTTACAGCAGAGAACAGAGTCTTTTTTGCTGGCCAATCCAATCGGTCACTCTTACAAAGAACGCCCAGGAGTTTCGTAGCTTATCTCTGTTTGAACAGATACCTGCTATGGCATTCGGCTATCACTTCCCACATACAAAATACAATTGATGTTCTATTTAGATGTATAATGATACAGTAGAGTAAAACCAAGGTGCTTCGTCATATGTCGTTTTTTTAATGGAAGTGATTAAAGATAAGATAAAGATAAGCTACGAACTCGTGGGCCATCTTTGTTAGGGCGATTGCATTGGCCAACAAAAATGACTGTCCTCTACTGTAAAACTACTTCCCGGTGGTTCGGAACCCACCTAAAACTGTAGGAACAACTCATCAATCACCATCATCTAACTCATGAACCACGCACAGGTCTCATACCTATGTGGGCTTCATACTCAATAAAAAAAAATACAAACGTGGCCACAAGCTGAGATGAAAAGCTTAATCTCAAGCATGTTCCCATTTTCGTGATTCTCACGAGAATCAAGATGGCGAGCTGTTTGAAATTATAGGTTAGCTTCCAACTTATTATTAAAAGCAGACTATGTATAATACTATATATATATGAATATAATAGCAGATTATGTATAATTAATCGAATATATCACCAAAATATATTATTATGAAATATGTTTTGAACCACGTATATATAGTTATATTTATTTTGAAAGTAAAGTTTATATATTGTAGGGTATGCGGCCCTGTCCACTATCCATTTTTTTTTTCTTGGAGGATGAAGCCCACATATGTCTGAGACCTGTGCGTGAGTAATGAGTTGGATGACGGTGATTTATGAGTAGGATTTACAGTTTTAGGTGGGTTCCGAACCACCGGGAAGTAATTTTACAGCAGATAACAGTGTCCGAATCCGCGAGTTGGAAACGGAGGCTTAAGAAAGCAATAATTCGAATTTTACTGTGCAACCTGAAAAGAATACAAGATCAATTTATATTGATTTTCAAGTCTATTGAACTACTCCAATTTCTCCTGAGATTGCCCCTATCAAAAACTCTGATACCACTCAAAAAATGATCGTGTTTTTGAAAAAACCGTTAACAACATCAACTCTTTAACAAATTGAGTGATGGGAAAGAGCATATCTGGTGCTTCACAGTAATAATTTTCGTGCCGAACTTTTAAACCCATTTTCGTCGCCTTTCTCCTTATATATTTCCTGCTCTTTAGAAGAAGAAGAAGACATTAGTTCCCTTTGCGGTCCGTAGCCGACATTGAATACTGGCCGAATTCGTTGCCTAGTGTCGAGATAGCGTGGAAAAAACATCATGAAAGTCAGTCAGTGGTCACGCCGACGTCCTCATAAAAAAGTGCTACAGCTTTCTTCGTTTCAAAGTAATTAAACTCAAATATTTATCGTCGGTAATAAAGTTGGAACGAATGAGAAGGTAATGTAGAGAATAACTTATGAGAGAGAGAGAGAGAGAGAGAGTGTGAGGGGGGGTTTGAAAGAGAGGGAATTTTGACAGAATTTGGAGTAGTTAACTGGCGAAGTTTGTTACCAGCGTTCTTGTTGGTGCTCGTTCAGTATTTTTTTTGTTTTCAAATAATTTTTTTTGATATGTTTTAGAAATGAATAAGCCAAATACTGAAGATTTTAAAAGCAAATTCTTTTGAGTAATATAATAGAGTGGGAAAATATATATTTTTTTGAGGATGAAGCCCACATAGGTCTGAGACCTGTGCGTGGGTAATGAGTTGGATGATGGTGATTGATGAGCTGGACCTACAGTTTTAGGTGGGTTCCGAACCACCGGGAAGTGATTTAACAGCAGAGAACAGTTTCTGTTTTGCTGGCCAATCTACCGTTACAAAGAGCGCCTTTTTTTGAGGATGAAGCCCACATAGGTCTGAGACCTATGCATGGGTAATGAGCTGGATGATAATGATTGATAGACCTACAGTTTTAGGTAGGTTCCGAACCACCGGGAAGTGATTTTACAGCAGAGAGAACAGTGACTGTTTTGCTAGCCAATCTAATCGGTCACCGTTACAAAGAGCGCCTAGAAGAACGCAGCTTATCTCTATCTGATTGAACAGATACCTGCTACGGCTCACGGCTATCACTTCCCCTTCCTCTTGTTCCAATATTTGAAATTATGTATGTATCTGTGAGATTAGTGAGTAAATATTGAATTTTTCAATGTAGGCGGGAATTTAACCATCAGTTATTACAACCAATAGAAAAATAGAAAAGGGGATTTGACACAGAGTGATTTTCTATGAAACAGGGTAATGAACGTTGACCCCCCCCCCCCCCCCTCCAACTAGAATTTGTTTTAGAATTTATGATGAATATGTCCTTCAAATTTTTATTATATCTTCAGAAGCATTTCGTGTGCCTTTTGTCCTTTTATTTTTAACAAAATGTGAACATATTTATGTTGTCATAATCACGATATTCTAAATCCCAATCAACTGAAATATAGAGCACCTTCATATACATATATATATATATCCATCCAACACAGATTGGCCATTAGATAAACTAATGGTAGCTATAGCTGTGATAGGCCGAACTACTGATGCTTTCGTATATTTGTCAGTTATTTGGGTCTATTAGCCTCAGATTAGTCCAGTCAAATAAGCAAAAAGTAAAGAAAAAATTCCAACACGGCTGAAAATCGGGATATATGTCCAGAAAAACATGATGAATAACATACTAAAAGTCCTCAAGAACCCAGCTGTGCTTCGGGAGCCATCTTGAAAAAACTGTAAAAATGTCCGACATCATTTTGGATATTTTTCAAATTAACTAGACTAAGTGTCAGACAAAAAATGTTACTCTTCTCTTTTTTAAAGAAAATTAAATTTAAAAGAATTTATTACCAAGTCAGTTACACCCCTGTACCTTGAATAGGTCTCAAGTAAAATCTCCTTTCATTGTAGTGGCGAAGGTGATATTGTGGAAGGTATCCATAATGAATAATAAAATGAAATTGTCACAACCACATTTATTAAAAATATTGAGAAACTAGGTTTCGGTTGTTATACCATTATCAATATCAATCAAACTAAAACTAAAGTACAGTGCTTAATATAAACTAAATCTTATACAAACTAAAGCTTATTGCTTATATAAACTAAAGTGCTTAATATATACTAAACGAGGAATTATAGTATTGGCTAAGCGAGCAAGAGGCTGACCTTCATCGAAGGTTGTGATTGGCTGACAAGTCACGCCCCCTGATGGGAGGAGTAACATGCAAAAATATGAGTCAAATCAACAACTAAAAACTGTGAACATCTAGAAAGCAACAAAAAAGAAAAATACGTAATAAGGCTAGAATTGAATCAAATTAAAACCAAAATATTAGAAGCTCACTGAAATGCAGTCAAGGTCAACCGAGAAATACACGAGAGAACCGTTTCTTAAATGTAGGCTGGAATTATGATGAAACCAAGTTAGTAGTATTGAATTGGTTAAAATTTATTCCTGGTCATACATACCGATTTGTAGCAAGGCCACCTCTAACTATGTAGAGGTAGTAGCCTTGTTTGTAGTCGTTTCTTCAACGTTTTCCTTTAAAACCCGAAATTTAAGCTGGGCGCGCTTCGTAATGGTGACGGATTGGATTGGCCAGCAAAAAAGTCTGTTCTCTGCTGTAAAATCACTTCCCAGTGGTTCGGAACCCACCTAGAATTATAGGTCCAACTCCCCAATCACCATCATCCAATTCATTACTCACGCACAGGTCTCATACCTAGTGGGCTTCCCCTCCGAAAAAATTTAATTTGACTGGACACGATATTCGGTTTTGATTTTGACGCTCCATGTTTGTCGAGGAGGTTGTGTCAAATCAGTGATTTCGAAATAAATGCCTAATTAAATAAATAAATCTTAGAACTTTTTGAATATTATGTCTTCTAGAAAATGTTGATTATTTTTATTCTTGACTCTTTGAACAACTTTCATTGTTTTTACTTGCTCTATTATTTTCTATTTATTAGATTTTTTTACATATACTGTTAGTGTTTTCACTTTTCTTTGTTGAATTTATGAACTTTCAATTGTTCATACTGAACCACTCATATTTTGTGGCTTACCCATTTTACATCCTGTTAGCCGTGAAATTACTTACATTTCTAGTTGCGAGATCATTATGTTCTCTGTGACCAGTTGAAAGTCTGTACAGAAATAATTATTTTTTCCAGTTGTTTTCGGTTGAATGAAAACGAAACAAGTCTTAAAACGGTTTAGAATAGTCTCTAGTAGGATTTTAACTGCAGTTGTATTGTTTCTAACTACTCGCTAAGGTCAGTTACACTGAACATTGAACTAGATTGTAACTGGTGTTGCTTTTGAAAGCTCCAAAAAACGTCTAGAAATTCAATGTTGTTAAATTGTTTATTGCAAGCATGTTTTATTAAACAACATGCGAAGTTCAAGTTTACTTGTTAGTGCAATGAACCTTTTGGAAAAAAGACTTATAAATCATGTTAAATTTGTTATGGAGTTGTAAAACTGTTGAGTTGAAAGCTCCTTGTTTTAATATAATACGATTTCTCAATACTTTTAGATATTGCCTTCCAGTAATTTGAAACTCCCATGTTTTTCCATAAATCCTTAATCGCATTTCGTTCTCTTTATTATCTCTTTGTCATCTAAAGGGAACTCTTATTTTACAATTATTTTTCAATTTTTGATGAAATACCAACTCTAGTTTTGTTTTCGAAGGATGAATATGAAAATGTGACAACTCCCCAGTCAACTGACTGCGGTGAAGACAATAATGTATGGTAAATGGTAAATGGGATGATGAAGCACACATAGGTCTGAGACCTGTACGAGGGTAATGAATTGTATGATATTGATTGATGAGTTAGACATAGTTTTAGGTGGGTTCCGAACCACAGGTTTATTTCGTTTGCTGAAATTAATTTCAAACCCATTCTGTTCTTCTCAAGAATTGATTCATTTGTTATTAGTTCAATTTGTAATGTGTTGCTTTCAATTGATTGAAGTTGTTTAAGAAGTATTGCAACTTTTATAATTTTCTCCAATTAAGGCATGTTTACTTATTTTATTTTGAATCGTTTTCCATTTTTATTTTCGATGAAAATTACATTTTTCCAGAATCTTAGGTCTGGTTTCATGAACTAAAGATTTACTTAACTCAAGAAAATTCACACATTTTGAAATAATTCACTTACAGTTTTTCTTGAGTTGAAATAAATACTTGCCTAAATTACCATAATAATAAACAATGATGAGATAATAAACAGGGAAGTGATACCCGAGTGCCGTAGCAGGTATTTGTTCAAACAGCTACGAAAGCTACGAAACTCCTGGGCGCTCTTTGTAAGGGTAACCGATTAGATTGTCCAGAAAAAAGACTCTTCTCTGCTGTAAAATCACTTCCCGGTGGTTCGAACCCTACCTAAAACTGTTGATAATTCATCACTCACAATCATCCAACTCATTACCCACGCACAGGTCTCAGACCTATGTGGGTTTCATCCTACGAAAAAAATATATTCTCCCACTCTATTATATGACTCAAGCGAATTTGCTTCTAAATTCTTCAGTATTTGGATTATTTATTTCTAAAATATAACAATATTTCATTTGCTTAACCTTGGTAAACATATTTAGATTCTAATTACACCTGAAACATTGCGTAATCGTAATGCAAAAATGTTGTTTGGAATTTAGACAACAAAACCCTTTCAAGTTACTGTACTACCGTGCATTACTTTCAGTCTCTGGTAGCAGACATCTTGCCGATGTATAATCATAAACCTCTCCACAAGAGTTGATAAGAATGAGTGTCTTCCCAATAAATTCGGCAGTAAATTGAAGTGAAAATGTCAGAGTGACAGGATTTTCGATGTAGGTTAACAGTTATGTTCAGAAGAAGCACTCTTCCATATCCATTCCACTCTTGACCACGACTGATTGTAAATTATTGTGATTCCGGCTGCACAGGTGTAGAAATGAAGATATCAGTCAGCATGACCGCAAAGAATCTTTCAAGTTGGGCTCAAGCCCACTCTTGTTGTTGTGCAGAATGGGTTACCGTGCACAATCGTTAAACCGTTGCTCTGCTGTTCATCTTTCTTCTCTTTCACCTGCTGTTCTTCTTATTTCTCTTTCACCTGCTTTTCTTCTTGATTCTATAACTCTCTTTCTATAACCCTCTCTTTCATCCACATTCTTCTTCCTTCTCTTTCCCCTATTGTTCTTCTTCCTTCTCTTTCTCCTTCTGTTCTTCTCTTTAAACTGCTGTTATTCTTAGTTCTATAACTGTTCTTCCCTCTTTCATCCATATTCTTCTTGCTTCTCTTTCTTCTTATTCTTCCTCCTCTTTCTACTTCTGTTCTTCTCCCTTCACTTTCTCCTTTTGTTCTTCTCTTTAACCTGATGTTCTTCTTGATTTTATACCTGTTCTTCCCTCTCTTTCGTCCACATTCTTCTTCCTTCTCTTCCCATACTGTTCTTCTTCCTCCTCTTTCTTCTGCTGTTCTTCTTTCACCTCTTTCTCCTCCTGTTCTTCTCTTTCACCTGCTGTTCTTCTTGATTCTATTATTGTTCTTCTCTCCTCTTTCATGCACATTCTTTTTCCTTCTGTTTCCCTACTGTTCTTCCTCCTTCCGTTCTTCTTCCTTCTCTTTCTCCTTCTGTTCTTCTTCTCTTGCACTTACTGTTATTCTTCCTTATCACTTTCTACCCACTGTTCTCCTTCCTTCTCTCCTAGAGGAACAATTTCATAGTGATTTTCGTATAGGTGACCACTTAGGGTACTCGGCCCATGGCTTTTCAAGTACTGCAGTGATTAGATATCAAGTGAGATAAGAGTGCACATTAATCTTGTCTCTTCCACAATATGTCAAGATGTTCAATTTCCTCAGCTCTTTGCAGTTTAGTTGTATTATTATAGACGAAACATTGGATGTTATCGTCTTTGGTTGTACTCTGTCCTTCAATTTGGCAGTAGTACTAATCTCTGAATACCATTGATAGTGTCTTAAAACATCTTTATTTTTTTAACATTTTCTTTTTTCTGCCTAAAATGCATATTTTATTTATTCTCTCCTTTTATATCTTATTGTAAAATAATAGTGATAGCTGCGAGCCGTAGCAGGTATCTGTTCAATCAGATAGAGATAAGCTGCGTTCTCGTAGGACCTGTTTGTAACGGTGACCGATTAGATTGGCCAGCAAAAAGACACTGTTTTCTGCTGTAAAATCACTTGCCGGTGGTTCGGAACCCTCCTAAAGCTGTAGGTCCAACTCATCAATCACCATCATCTAACTGATTACCCATGCACAGGTCTAAAGTTAAGCGAACGAACAACTCGAAAGGGTTTTTAAAAAACAATCTTTATTCACATCCTAAACTAAAACACTACTCAGAGCACGGAGCGATGCGCTCGCTTCAAAAGAATATTCAGAACTGCCCAATTCTTACAGACTAATACAATAAAGTAGAAAATACATAGTCAGCAATAATGTTGATACAATGGGAGCAGAATATGACAGTGTACCTGTGTAACTTCTCCCCCCCTAAGATTGAAGCTGTCCTCAGCGATCAAACAGAATTTTGGGCTTGGAGACAGGGCCCAATAACAAATGTTGGGGTTTGTGTAGCCGAAGCTGCATTCGCGTTGCTTCTACAATTTTTTTTAAATAAAATGAAATTTCTAATAAAATGATACATGTGAACTAAAATAAAAGCACTAAACACTATAACAAAAAATATAATAAAACACCAAATGTAATAAATATCATTATTTCCGATACTAAGTTCTTCTATTACCTGTAAAGGTTCAATATTTATGTTTGCTTCATGAATTGTATCAAATGTAAAATTTGTTTTAAACTTTTTATTTGGGATTGCTGATGGGATAGATACATCACTTTCCCAATATTCGTGCATTTTAGAATAATAATTAAGCAACTGTTCAGAAATATTAAGAGATAAAATCTGAGTTGACTTTGGATGTAAAGTAAAGTTCTTTTTGTCTGATGTTATAGTAGCTTTGTCAATTTTATAAAGTAAATACTGATTTATAATAGGGATAAATTTTACGAAAGAAGCAGAATCATTAATCAATAATTGTTTACAATGCACTAATTCTTTATCACTTAACACTTCACTTATACACTGATTTTTTATCACTGTTGCATTATTGCAGTAATAATTATCACTTAGAAGTTCACAATTGCCGGTGAATATTTCGTTGTATCTCAGGATAAGGGAAGGATATTCATGAATAGTGGTAACCTCATTATTATGGTACACAGGATAGGATAATAAGAATAATGTTTCGTAAGTTGGTGATCGTAAAGGAAATTCGATAAAGTAGGAAATGTATTCGTTATAGATAGAACAATGAACCTTAGCCAATTGCCATAATACCTGTGGTTCGTCTGAAATTAATTTTACCTTAGAATCATCAATAATATTTGCTATTTCCTTACGAGATAAAATACTAGAATGTAATATATTTAATCTACAAAATTCTAGACTAGTATCTAAGTCACTTATTTTATTAAATAGTAACATTAACGAACTGAACAATAAAGAAAATTGCTGGTTCAGCTCTATACTTGTTGTTTCATTCGAGAGAGATTTAAAATAATTAATAATTTTCAAATTATTAGAATGAATTGTTTTGACATCCGAGTTGAATTCATCAATCAGCCTTTTGTTCACTGAGAACTGTTTCTCAATATTGTGTTGTAAGCTATATTCGTTTGATTGTACTTTGAATAGGATTTTGTCATAACGTTCTTTGTCGTTTGCATCCATATTTCCAGTGACCCAAGAAATAGCGGAACCAAGCCCGTTAAATAGGCCACGCTTAATTCTATTTCTGCTGAGGCTGACATGATCTAGCTTTGCTTCAGTGTATTTTAAATGCATTAGTATAACGTCCAGACGACCTTGATCCATATTGTGTTTATCTAGCATAGCTATTGTTCTCTTGATAGTATTTAATTCTAATTGTAACATGTGTACATTGATATTATGCATATAAGTGTACGTTTCATTTACAATAAAAGAATCCTGAATTCTTATTGGTACTATCCCAGAAGTTTTGCTGAGATCTAACATTTTATAAGGCGCTGCTGGGGCCAGCGATAGGAGAATTAGGAGAAGTATCATCACGTCCTGAAACAGATAATTTCCTAGGTTTCACAAGTTTTTTGGGGCGTTTCACTCTATTAGGGTGTATTTTAAATGGGCGTTTTTGTATCGCTCTAGGATTAGTAGCTAGTTGTTCATCTTTATTAAAATTAACTTTGAAAAATTTAGGTTTGGTTTTCTTGTTGAATGTCGTTTTTAAATAAGGCTCTTTATCAATCTCTATGTCTTTTTCACGTGTAGTATTAAGTCCTTCAGTACGTTTTTGTTTTTCTGTCTCAATTTTATTTTTGATCATTTTGTGTATCAGGTTTACACGTTCCAAGTATTTATGCGATTGTTCTTCTGTTATTAATTTTTCGGTAATTCCATTAACAAAAGGATTTTCTGTTATACCATAGGTGATTTCCATAGGGGTCATTTTTAAATTAGAATTTAGTGTGTTATTAAACGCTATTACTGCTAATTTCATATTTGTTTCGGTTGTATTTTTTTTATTTGCAAGTTGGATAGCATTGAGAATTTCAATAAGAGTTGAATGGGCTCTTTCTATTAATCCTTGTGAGTCTGGGTGACCAGGAGTAACATAATATGGTTCAATATTATACAATCTAAGGAAGTCGCGTAAGCCAGCGTTATCGAATTCACGGCCGTTATCCATTTGTATTGTTTTAGGTATCGGAAAAGCCGAAAAATAGTCATTTAAACGTTCCTGTATTTCTAATTGATTCAAGCTTTTGAGTGAATTAACTGTTAGTCTCTTAGAAAAGCAATCAATAATCGTCAGAAATTTTATTTTATCAAATTGAAAACAATCTATTTGGAGCTTTTCAAATGGTTTTTCGGGAGTGGGAGTGATTTTGTATGCAGCTTTAACGGGGCGTCTATCATACTTAACTTTTAGGCAAATAGCACACTTATTAATATAATCAGTTATGTCTCTGAGCATAGATGGCCAATAATATTTTCTTCTTATCTGATTGTAGGTTTCGTTTATTCCGCGATGATAAGTTTTACCTTCATGATAATTTGAAATTGTTTCTTTTTGTTCTTCGCCGATTGTTATATCTAAATTGATTTTTCTATACCTTCTAAGTTTTATTGAATCGAAAGTTTCTATCATTATATTTTTAAAGTTCTCGAAAATCTGTTCATACTCATTATGTAAAACACCATCTTTTGAGCAGAAAACTCCGTAAACTGTATTAGGTTTCAAGTATTCTATACATACATTTTTCATGTTATCATAATCAGAAGCATTCTTAAAATAAATAGTTAATCTTCGTTTACCAAAAATTTTTTGAAAGTGAGGGGATTGATCACCTCGTTCGAGTATAAGTTGGTTATGCTCAATATTAATTATTTTATCTTCATCAGCTAAAACTACTTGTTCGTTGGAGCTCTCTTGTGAGTGCATTGTCACTAAACTTTGATTGTCAATTATTTCAGCTTCTTGCTCGTTATTATTATTATTATCATCATTATTTACATTCTCATTACTAATATTATTATTATTTGTTTCTCTACTCTGATCTATCCGATCAATTATGTCGTCTATGTCACTGCTATGTATCGAGGGAGGAGCATCGTTATTATTGAATCGGATTAAGTCCTCAACGTTGACGTCTTCGAAACCAAGAAAGTCATCATCTGTAGTTTCCATCATATGCACTTGAAAAGGGCGTGACAAAGCGTCAGCTACCTTATTAGATTTACCTTCAACATATTTTATATCGAAATCAAATTCCTCAAGCAATAATTTCCATCTGATTAGTTTTGAATTGGGCTCTTTGATACTGTGGAGCCATTGAAGAGGTTTATGATCGTAGCCCAGGCAATGAATGTTTTGTGTCGTAACAAATTAGGGGAAAGCTGAATTTTTGCAGGATGTTAGTATACATAGTACTTACTCAAAAAAACCAAAGTCCCGACCCCCACCCCGCTTGCTTCCCCCACCACCCCCCTATCAACATTGCAAAAGCAGTACTTCAGTTAAAGGCTTATAACTCGGAAACTAATTAAGGTATCGTTGTGATTCTCATCTCATTTAATACTCAAAACTATTCTCTAAAAAATATGTCATATACATTTTCTATGTGGATAGCCTAGTTTTTCAGTAAAAATATAGTTTATAGAAAAAATGTCACCACGAACCACAAAAATCAACTTCAACTGATCATATCTTTTTTAATATCGCGTTATTGGTTGTGTCGTTCCTTACAAAACTTATAGATAATTTAATAAGCTTTAAAATGATGTGTCTATTGATTACTATAGTTCAAGTTATGGCGCCATAGTGAGTGATGAAATAGTAGCGGACACCGCGTCGCCGAACCCTACAGCACTGTGTATTGCATGGCGCTTGGCTATCCAGCCCAATCCAATAAATAATTATTGTCAGACAAGCAAGACTATATATGCCAATCAATAGTACACGTTTAAAAGTACATTTTCCGAGAAGTCCCCAAAAATCCCCCCTCAACTTTTTCCCCAAGCCCCCTCAAAGTTGAAAATGTTTCTAATTATTGGAAATTCGATATCTCTGTAACTAACTATCGAACAGAGTTGATTCTTCTTCCATAATATCAGTCATATAATGTTCTGCAATAAATGTTCTGTTCACTTTGCCGGTAAACCTGATAGTTTCTTTTATAAAAATTGAAATATCTTCAAAAGAGAATTCCATCAACTAGATTTTTCATTATTTAGGGGGACATTTTTGTATGTCAATTTTCAGAAAATAGCGTTAAATAGAAGTTATAGAACTTATTTCTATGAATCCAAAGATGTGTATAACAGCATACTGACGATTAGAGATGATGATTTGTTCGATGAGTGATGTAGTGAGGAGGGGAGTACCCCTTGGCTAACATCTGTCGCACTCCACCTTTATGTTCTCAGCTCTTCGAGGCTATTTCAATTCATATGTAGAATGTCACATTTGACCGATAATTTGGAATTCTGCTTGAAAGGGCAGTATAGGCTTTATACTACATTATTTTGTAAAATGATGATTTATCATTATAAATAGTTATAACTTGTAAACTACTGAAGAATAAATCGCAAAATTTGTCTCAAACTGTAGGTATCATCTTTTTCTTTCATACCCTCAGTAAGAGAACTGCTGAAAACACGTTTTAAATCAAGCTAAACAATTTCATATGTAGTAAAAATTTTGGTAATTTTCCAGGTTTTCCGATATTACAGCCACACTATGTGTCGAACATGAAATAAACAGGATTCCTTTCTTGTGGACAATACTATTACCCAAAACTGGGTACCAACGGCAGGCTTGTAGCATGAATAGAAAGTTATAATCATTCTTAAAGTTGAAATTGAAATTTTTTCATAATCTTTCAACATTTTGAATTACAATAACTCAAAATTCATGCATGATACAAAGATGCCACTGGTATGTTTCAGGGAATTGTATTGTCTAAAATAACTGTGTCCTATACATTTTTTGTCCAACACATTGTATGACTGTGCTGTCGGGAAAACCTACATATAGAATTGTTTAGTTTGATTTAAAATGTGTTTTCAGTGGTTCTCTTACTAAGGATATGACAGAAAAAGGTGTTACCTACAATTTGAGACGAATTTTGCAATTCGTTCTTCAGTAGTTTACGAGTTATAAACTATTTATAATGAAAATCGTCATTTTCCAAGTACACTTTAGGGCGGTAATGGGCAAACTACGACTCGTGAGCTAGCCCGGAACATAATTTCGAGTGAAGATTAAATCACACATGCAAAGTTATAAAAAATATATGAAAAATAATGTAAAAAATATATTTTTCTTTGCTAAATAAGGATAACGGTTATTTATTCATTTATCTTTTCGATTTCGCAGTACAATATTATCGCATCTCAGTTTGCTCTCAGTGTTTAGATATGAGTTAACTTACTAAAGAGTTGAGCTACCGCTTACAACGTAAAATCGACAGGGAAGGAAGAAAGACTCAAATTGCAATTACTGTATTATGACGATATAGGCCTAATTCTTGTTCATTGTTTCAAGAGGTTTCCTGTCTCTGTTGTCATTGGATGAAGTTTTCATATGTTGAAACGAATAGATGCTTGAAATTGATCATCAGTTACAAAATAAAGAAACTACTGTAGTTTCATTATTGATTATCAATGCCAAAAGGTCCACACATTAAAAAAGGTCCAACTGGAATGTTTAGTCTCAATGACATCACTTTTATCCAGAACAAAAATGAAGTTGAGCTTTTAGAGTAAATAGTGAAAAATACCAGACATAAGTATAACTACCGAAACATTAGAAAAAACTTTACTTGTTTTCAAACTGAATATAAAAGTGAAATTAAATGTAAAAGGCCATCTATAAATAGCATGATTGTTAGGGAGACATTCAAATGATATGAGCACTAAATGAACTTCATACTTTAATGTGCGTCAAAATGAGTGAAATGATGTCTAGAGCTGTTTAAATTACTGCTTTTAAACGCTAATTTACCAAAACCATTATGGAGAAGTACCCCCTGACACCTTTTGCTTTGATAAGATGGGTTAAAAATCAGATTGCTTCTAAAGCTAATCTCAGTTGGATTACTGCATCCCTTCGTGAGTTAAACAAGAGTCTTTCTACTACATCTCTAATTATTTAGGATAATATTCATTGGGACTTGAATTTTTATTTGATGATTGAATTGTAAAAAATGAGCACTAATCAATTTTTTGACCCGCCCACATAATTTCTCATTTCATCTAGCCTCCTCCTTCAAAAGTGTGCCCATGTCTGATAAAGGGGGGAGCCTATACTGCCCTTTCAAGTAGAATTCCAAATTATCTGTCAAATGTGGCCTCAAAGAGCTGAGAAAATAAAGGTATGGAGTGCGACAAACCGTTCCTGAGAGAAGGGCTCAACAATGTTAGCAAAGGGGCACCCCCCCCCCCTCTACACCACTCATCCTATCAAATCGTCATCTCTAATCGTAAGTATGCTGTTATACACATCTTTGGATTCATAGAAATAAGTTCTATAACTTCTATTTAACGCTATTTTCTGAAAATTGACATACAAAAATGTCCCCCTAAATAATGAAAAATCTAGTTGATGGAATTCTCTTTTGAAGATATTTCAATTTTTATAAAAGAAACTATCAGGTTTACTGGCAAAGTGAACAGAACATTTATTGCAGAACATTATATGACTGATATTATGGAAGAAGAATCAACTCTGTTCGATAGTTAGTTACAGAGATATCGAATTTCCAATAATTAGAAACATTTTCAACTTTGAGGGGGCTTGGGGAAAAAGTTGAGGGGGGATTTTTGGGGACTTCTCGGAAAATGTACTTTTAAACGTGTACTATTGATTGGCATATATAGTCTTGCTTGTCTGACAATAATTATTTATTGGATTGGGCTGGATAGCCAAGCGCCATGCAATACACAGTGCTGTAGGGTTCGGCGACGCGGTGTCCGCTACTATTTCATCACTCACTATGGCGCCATAACTTGAACTATAGTAATCAATAGACACATCATTTTAAAGCTTATTAAATTATCTATAAGTTTTGTAAGGAACGACACAACCAATAACGCGATATTAAAAAAGATATGATCAGTTGAAGTTGATTTTTGTGGTTCGTGGTGACATTTTTTCTATAAACTATATTTTTACTGAAAAACTAGGCTATCCACATAGAAAATGTATATGACATATTTTTTAGAGAATAGTTTTGAGTATTAAATGAGATGAGAATCACAACGATACCTTAATTAGTTTCCGAGTTATAAGCCTTTAACTGAAGTACTGCTTTTGCAATGTTGATAGGGGGGGTGGTGGGGGAAGCAAGCGGGGTGGGGGTCGGGACTTTGGTTTTTTTGAGTAAGTACTATGTATACTAACATCCTGCAGAAATTCAGCTTTCCCCTAATTTGTTACGACAATGGCCATTTTTTTGCATTCATTGCCTGGGCTATCGGTTTGAATTAGGAATTTTCGACCATACAAATAGGGTCTAAAGTGCTTACAACACCACACTATAGAGAGAAGTTCCTTTTCAATTGTTGATAGATTAACCTCATTTTTATTTAAAGTTCTTGAAGAGAATGCTACAGGTAGATCTTGTCCGTTAAACACTTGAGATAGTACACCTCCAATTGCAAAATTGCTAGCATCAGTGGTTACTATGAATTGTTTTGAAAAATCTGGCAATTGCAGTATTGGACTATTTTGTAACATGGTTTTCAAATTTTCGAATGCTTCTATATATTCCTTATTATTAATATTAATTTTTACATCTTTTCTCAACGCATGGGTGAGAGGTTTGGCGATTTTTGCATAATTTTGTATCATTTTTCTATAATAACCAGTAAGTCCTAAAAATTGTTTTATCTGTTTTTCGGTTTTTGGTATGGGAAAATCGTTAACTGCCTGCAACTTTGCAGGATTTGGTTGAATGCCGTTTTCGGAAATAATATGCCCTAAGTACAGTAATTCTCGTTTGAAGAATTCTGTCTTGTCAAGCTGAATTTTCAAATTGTGATCTTTAAGTTTCTTGAAAACTGATTTTAAATGTTTTAAATGTTCTTCTAAATTGTCAGAAAATACAATAATATCGTCCATGTAGACAAGTACATTGGGCATTCTTGAAAATAGAATATTCATGGCACGTTGGAATGTCGGGGGTGCGTTTTTTAGGCCGAACGGCATTCTTAAAAATTCAAAGTGGCCGTCTTCGGTTGAAAATGCGGTTTTTTGAACAGAGTCTGAATCCATTTCAATCTGATGAAATCCAGAAATTAAATCTATAGTGGAAAAATAAGTCGCTCTTCCGATTTTTCCAAACAGGTCCTCAATATTAGGCATAGGGTATTTGTCAGCTATAGTTTGTTCATTTAATTTTCTGTAATCTACTACCATGCGAATTTTTCGTTTCCCAGAAGCATCTGGTTTTTTGGGAACCACCCATATAGGAGAGTTGTATGGTGAGTTTGAATGTTGGATTATCTTATTTTCCAATAATTTCTATATGGACATCTTTTTTGAAAATTTGCGGGTACCTATAATTTCTCGTGTACACCGGGTTGTCGTCTTTAGTATTAATTTTATGTTTTAATAGATTTGTCGAACTTAATGGAATATTTTCAGTTTTTATTATGTCTGGATATTCAATAATTAAATTGAGTATTTTTCGTTTTTCTTCGCCATTCATGTGGTCAGTTCTTAAAAGTGTAGGGATGTCTTTCACAATATCCTCTTTAGTAAGTGTATTATAATGATCGAGTTCATTGGTTTCATAAATAGAATCTACTTCTTCTATATCCATTGGCTCGGGACTTATGGTCATAAGCTCGTTAGAATATACTACACATTGACATTTATTGTCATGTATATTAACAATACCTTCTTCAATTCGATAATTTTCATTAGAAACAGCTTTAAGCAACCCCGTTTGAATGCTAGGCAGTGACCTAACTGGTACGGTAATTAAATTAAGGCCTGGTTTCAATTTTATTTCACAATCATGCATCATAAATAATAATTTCTTTGAACCGTGTTCATACTTCAACAAATTTTTACCAAAGTCTATATTTGATTTCAATTGGCTTAACGTTTCATGACCTAGTAAGATATCATACTTAGGCGAGAATTGGAATATGTACATTTTGATTTTTAAATCTAAGGAAAATACGTTTTTGGCATTATATATTATATATTCGTTTCCTTTGCTTTCCCCATTGGGAGTTTTAACGATAAAGTTCTCTTTATATTTTTTCACACCAACGGGTAGAATACGAGGATCTATGTAATTTTTCAGAGAGCCTGTGTCAATCAGCCATTTCTGGTTATTTTCATCAATAAAATATGGCAATGATTTATTTATAGCTTTTAATTCGAAGTGTCGGGTGGGTGTACTGGGTAAGGTGAGCCCGCCCCTAAAAAATGATCGGTCAACTGGTTGACTGCTGCGGCTAGAGAAGCTATTTGACTTCGCATGCCTTGAATTTCAGTGTCATCATGACTATTTGAGTTTTCTTCCAAATGATTCACTTCAAAGGGAGATTTAAAATTATTTCTCGTACGATTAGAAGGGTGAGATTGCACTGTGCGCATACTGACAGTATTTTGTGAATTCCAATTATTATTATTATTGTTGTTGTGAGGCTGTTGTGTCAATCGAAAATTATTTTGCGGAAAATTGTTATTTGGTCGGTTTTGATAGTTAGTCCTAGGCTGCTGAGAAAATGGAGCAAAGGTATTTTGTGGAAAATTATCATTAGATTGATTCGGATAGCTAGGCCTTGGCTGCTGAAAGTATGGTGCAAAGTTATTTTGTGGAAAATTCTGCTGAAATTCTCTATTCTGTTGAGAGAAGCGAGGTACTTTAGGTTTCGAGAAATTCTGGTTGAAACCGCTAGAAAATGATCTGTTATTAGGTCGAAAGCCTTGATTAGTGAACGATTGCACTGAATATTGATTGTATGCTTTTGAGTCTATTTTATTTATAGCATTGACACTTGTATTGAAATTCAATTGACTCAGAACAATACTACAGTCATTAATTAATTTACGTCTTGCATCGTCCAAATTTTTTATTTGTAAAATTTGCAAATGTGAACCCAAATTTGGATGCACTCCATGAATGAGAGTTCGAGTTAGAGTAGCGTTCAATTGATTCATCAAAGTTGTTAAAATTTCACCTTTAACACCATCTAATTTATATTTTGTTAGAACAGTGGTACGTTTCTCGTCAAGTCGATTAATGAATTCAATCGGATGCTCGTTTTGATAGGACTTCATGAAAGTTATTTCTGAAATTAAATCTGGTACGGCCCTATTATCGGCAAAATTTGTTTTTAAAGCTGTTGAAAGCTCAGGAATTGTTGTACAATTGTTATTAAAAACTACCGCTTCTGCGGGTCCATCTAGGTGGCTTACGGCTGCCCTGAAGAGGAGCCAGTGGTTTCCATCTTTTTCAGCTATAGTGTCATTGCAATAAGCAGTATACAATTCCTCACAGGTAGATATAAATTGTGGAAGCTTATAGCAGGATCCGTCATAACGGGGTATAAATTTGAGGATGTCATGAGGAATAGGTTTAGAAACCGTATTAGTAGCCATTGTGATTTGCAATTTTGGGAGTTTGATTAATGAATTTGGAGGAGATACAACGAAATTACTCACAGTCGAAGTTGATTGAGGTTGAAGGTCGTCGTTGCAGTTGTAGTTGGCTGCGTCGTCTTCGCCCTCCGATGACGATGTTGATGATGATATCGCTGCTGATGTCCGTCTGTAGGCGAGGTCTCTTTGTAAGGCCCTTTTGTCCCTTCCAGCGGCCAGCGTGTTGATTTAATAAATATTCTGATTGATTGTTGATTGTTGAAGTCTGGCAGGCTTAAAGTTGAGTCTGAAGTTTCTACCGGTAGTTGTTTTGGATGGATGAGTTGAGTTCACGATTTTTCTTGTTGAAGAAAAAAAAATTTTTTGATTTTTCGACCGCAGATTAAGAGTTAACACTCAAAGTTTTTCGCGTACGGGATTTTTGATCACGTAATAAACAAGATAAGTGGTCTTGTAAATTGTAAGTCGAACGGACGTAGATTTTCCGAAAAACTTTCCACGGTCCCTGTTAACGGGCGCCAGTTAAGCGAACGAACAACTCGAAAGGGTTTTTAAAAAACAATCTTTATTCACATCCTAAACTAAAACACTACTCAGAGCACAGAGCGATGCGCTCGCTTCAAAAGAATATTCAGAACTGCCCAATTCTTACAGACTAATACAATAAAGTAGAAAATACATAGTCAGCAATAATGTTGATACAATGGGAGCAGAATATGACAGTGTACCTGTGTAACTTAAGACCTATGTGGGCTTCAACCTCAAAAAATATACATAAATATTAATATAATCATGAGATATAAGAAAGTGGAGGGGCATAACGTATACAGTCAATGTGTCTTATTTTTCTTCTTCTTTTTCCGTCACTTCTTGCATCTTCTTCTTCTTTTCATTTTACTTCTCGTCCAATTTCAACAATAGAGCAAATTGTACTATAGTCGGATGTAATGGAAATGGCCAATTTGCAATGTACAGAATACTGTACTCATCATAGTAACATACATGTATATATTTTATACCATATACAGGCTACTACTGCGCCACATTATATATATATATATACAGGGTGGGGGAAATGTTTGGAAACGGCTTAATATTTCATATACAAAGGTGATTTTGTGGTAGGTATGATTGAGGATCCTACTCAAATTGAAAATACTATTTTACTGTGACTTTAAAAATCTGGTCCGCCATCTTGGAACCGCCATTTTGAATGTAACTTTTTTTTTTTAAATAGGAAGGGGGTCATGCGATACATGATTTCAATACGGAATTTTAAGACAAAATGAATGCCGAAAACCGCACATCGATATGTCAACCCGTTTCGGAGATATTTACATTATTAATCGATACCATTGTCAATTTGTTTTGAAGAATAAATGATTTTTGATTTTGATTTTGATTTGATACCATGAAAAGCAGAAATGAAATAAATAAGTACATTAAAATCTTACCTATCAAATTTTTTGTTAATAGTGTTTGCTAATAAACATTAAAACCCAATTATTTTAATAAATGTTCAAACTGTTTTCCTTCAGCTGTTTGACAATGTGCTAATCTTAAATAATAGCCATCAAGCACATTTTGAATCATTTCGCGTGATGAACATCTGACTCTGGATATCATAATATCAACAATAATCATGATATCAACCTAAAATCATCTGTAATAATCCAACTGATTTAATGAATTCTTTTTCAATCATGAAGTAGTGAGTGTGTTTAAAGTCGTTCGCAATGGCATTTTTAAATGAAACCGCACATTTTGAATCATTTCGCGTGATGAACATCTGACTCTGGATATCATAATATCAACAATAATCATGATATCAACCTAAAATCATCTGTAATAATCCAACTGATTTAATGAATTCTTTTTCAATCATGAAGTAGTGAGTGTGTTTAAAGTCGTTCGCAATGGCATTTTTAAATGAAACCGCACATTTTGAATCATTTCGCGTGATGAACATCTGACTCTGGATATCATAATATCAACAATAATCATGATATCAACCTAAAATCATCTGTAATAATCCAACTGATTTAATGAATTCTTTTTCAATCATGAAGTAGTGAGTGTGTTTAAAGTCGTTCGCAATGGCATTTTTAAATGAAACCGCACATTTTGAATCATTTCGCGTGATGAACATCTGACTCTGGATATCATAATATCAACAATAATCATGATATCAACCTAAAATCATCTGTAATAATCCAACTGATTTAATGAATTCTTTTTCAATCATGAAGTAGTGAGTGTGTTCAAAGTCGTTCGCAATGGCATTTTTAAATGAAACCGAGAGAATAACTTTGTTAATGATGCGCGGCTATGGAGATAGAGTACGGTCTTACCAAGAAGTTTCTGATTTATTTAACGAAACATTTCCCAACAGAAATCCAATTAGTAAAAGTGTTGTTTTTAAGACAGTAAAGCGGTTTCAAGAAACGGGCAAAGTGACTGATCGTGCTCGCACTGGAAGAACAAATACTGCCACCAACAATGAAAAATCTTTAGAGGTAATGCAATCATTTGTTGAAGATCCGCATACATCAACTAGAAGCGTTGCCAAGGAACATGGTATGTCTACTCGTTCTGTCAGAAAAGTTCTTAAGGAATCTCATTTCCATCCGTTTAAGCTTCATGTATTACAAGAACTGAATGAGGATGATTTCGACCGCCGGGTAGAGTTTTGTGACATAATGATGAACAAGTATGACAATGATCCAAACTTCTTTAATAATGTAGTATTTTCGGATGAAGCTACGTTCATGCTTAACGGCAATGTAAATAAGCAAAACTATCGTTTCTGGACCGATGTCAACCCATACTGGATGAAGGAGGGTCATACACAGTATCCTGAAAAATTAAACGTATGGGCTGGTATGGTAAATGGTCACATTGTAGGACCATTTATTATCGAGAATAATTTAACAGGTGCCATTTACGAGAACATGTTAATAAATTTGATCGTTCCAGCCATCCAGAACATCAACGGACAAGAGTTACATAACTTGTGGTTTCAACAAGATGGGGCGCCCCCTCATTATGCATTAGGAGTGCGGGATATATTGAACCAAACATTTCCCCAACGCTGGATAGGTCGTAGAGGTGCAATAGAGTGGCCCGCTAGGTCACCTGACCTCTCTCCACTTGATTATTTCTTTTGGGGCTACATGAAAGACAATGTGTACAAAAAGAAACCAGCAACAATTAATGAACTGAGAGAATGTATAACTGAAGTGGCTAACAGAATTCCACGCGAAATGATTCAAAATGTGCTTGATGGCTATTATTTAAGATTAGCACATTGTCAAACAGCTGAAGGAAAACAGTTTGAACATTTATTAAAATAATTGGGTTTTAATGTTTATTAGCAAACACTATTAACAAAAAATTTGATAGGTAAGATTTTAATGTACTTATTTATTTCATTTCTGCTTTTCATGGTATCGATTAATAATGTAAATATCTCCGAAACGGGTTGACATATCGATGTGCGGTTTTCGGCATTCATTTTGTCTTAAAATTCTGTATTGAAATCATGTATCGCATGACCCCCTTCCTATTTAAAAAAAAAAGTTACATTCAAAATGGCGGTTCCAAGATGGCGGACCAGATTTTTAAAGTCACAGTAAAATAGTATTTTCAATTTGAGTAGGATCCTCAATCATACCTACCGCAAAATCACCTTTGTATATGAAATATTAAGCCGTTTCCAAACATTTCCCCCACCCTGTATATATATATAATCAAGTAGAGTTCGTTGCGAGAGTGCAGTCTGGCTCTAAATGTGTGAAAGCAGACAGCCTTTAAAGTCAGGCTATAACGGTATCGGTAATGATGTACATCAGTGTGTGAGCTTAGCTTGAAAAAAAACATGAAAAAACTGAAAAGTTATTTACTGTGGTAACGAGTCTTCAGTTTAAATCGGTCTGGTGTAAATTGCATCTAGATTGATTGCTGCGATATGCTACAATGTTTTCGTTATGGTTGGAAGGACACATTAAATTTGAATTGAGGCTGGCTAATTTTATAACGGGATGAATTTTGAAGACGCCATGTTAGGCTGGTCTTCTCAGTTTGGGAGGACGTTTGTGAGCTAACCGCAACTAGAAAGTTTTTTTAGGATGAAGCCCACATAGGTCTGAGACCTGTGCGTGGGTAATGAGTTGGATGATGGTGATTGATGAGTTGGACCTACAGTTTTAGGTGGGTTCCGAACCGCCGGGAAGTGATTTTACAGCAGATAACTGTCTTTTTTGCTGGCCAATCTAATCGGTCTCCCTTACAAATATGGCCCAGGAGATCGCAGCTTATCTCTATCTGATTGAACAGATACCTGCTACGGCTCACGGCTATCACTTTCCTATTTAACAGTGTATAACTGGATAGTATTTTGGTTTTGTTCAAATACATTTTTTATCTAGACAAAGATTTTCCTTAATTCTTCTTTAGATTATTTTCTATGATATGTGTTCCATTATTGTCATTTATTTGTCCTCTGTTTTTTCTTGTACATCTACTTCTTTTTCTTCTTCTCTTCTCCTGCCTTTTCTTTTTTTTCTACATCTTCTTTTTCTTCTTTTTTTCTACATCTTCTTTTCCTTCTTCTTTTTCTTCTACATCTTCTTCTTCTTCTTCTTTTCTACATTTTTTTATTCTACATCTTCGTTTTCTTCTACATCCTCTTCTTGTACTTGTACTTCTCACCCACCTCCTCCTTGCTTGTATTGCTTTGGCTTGTGATTGTGAATTGAAGCTTATTTTCATCATGGTGACATATTAGGTATGCTATCTTAGTATGGGGTAATTCATCAAAACAAAATCTTGATAGGGTGTTTAAGATCCAAAAGAAAGCGGTTAGGTGTATGGAAAGAGTAAATAGATTAGATTCATGTAGGCCGTTGTTCAAGAGACTTGGTCTCCTAACTGTACCCTTCTTAAATGTGTATGAAGCTACTTTATATGTAAAAACGAATGATATTAACCAAAATCTTGATGTACATGATTATAATACAAGAAGCCGAGGAGATTATCATTTGGTGAGTCACAATAGTAGCTTATTCAAACAAAAACCTAGTTATATTGGTAGGAAATTCTACAACAAGCTACCGCAGTTTTTGAAGAGTCTTGAAAATATAGAAATATTTAAAAAACAATTGAAGAAATATTTAGTTGATAAAGCTTTTTATAGTGTACAAGAGTTCCTTTCACATCAAAATTAAGCATCACCTCAACTAATTGATATAGTATATATGGTATCTAGTGTATAATATTGTTGATCTGACTTGTCTTATACTCCTTAACTGGAGTCTCCAAGACGTAATCTACAAAAAAATAAAAATTGTGCATCGGCTGTTCTATGAGCTTCCTGCATCTAAACACATTTTAAAACAATTATAGTGTCCATTACTGAAGAGTGATTCTTAACAGTTTGCACTGGAACTACACTGTCAAAAGATCTATGTCAAAGAAGTTACCTACTTGTCATTGATAAACATTTAAATGGTTGCATTTCATTGTTTAAATACCAAATTACTGTAGTTTTCATATAATTTGGCAGCAGTATGTTGGGTTCAGATGTAGCATGTCCCATCTGCTACACGCTGCCAAGTTATATGAATTCTACAGTACAATGGATGATGAATTCTATTCTTGTGCAACTATACTTAGTGCTGTATGGTTATTATCATTTATATTAAAAATATAAGGTTTCACGAAGTTTATTGAATATGCAATGTTCTGATGAAGTTCTTGTCTTTGGTTTTATTTTTATACTCTGTATGTTTTGGGTTGTACGGATTTTCTTGGCATTCATATTCAAAAGTTAACAGTTTTGTTGTTTCCACAGACCACGTGTACTTTGAAGCCATTTCGTAAACATAACCTCAAATTCAGTACCTCAACTTTAATAAAAGATAATGCCAACCTCTTGAATTTGATGAAAGAAAGATTTTATAAAAGATGCCCACTGTCAGAGATGTTTGTCAAAGAAATTCTATAAAAGATGTTTTCTAAAACATTTTACAGTTTAAGTGATAGGAAGTGATAGCCGCGAGCCGTAGCAGGTGTCTGTTCAATCAGATAAGCTGCGTTCTCGTAGGACCTGTTTGTAATGGTGATCGATTAGATTGGCTAGCAAAAAGACACGGATCTCTGCTGTAAAATCACTTCCCGGTGGTTCGGAACCCACCATAAACTGTAGGTCCTACTCATCAATCACCATCATCCAACTCATTACCCACGCACAGGTCTAAGACCTATGTGGGCTTCATCCTAAAAAAAAACTTATGCATAGTCTTATTGCATAGAAGGAGTACAGCTTTGTTGAAGGTGAACATTTTTGCAAGTGTTTGTCAGTTTCTTTTTGACTCTAGTAACCAAAATAATGATAGAAAACTCTACATTAATAAAATCCAAATTAGTGAAATTCAGGTCATACCTTCAAACCCACCTCATCATGGCATTTCACCTTTCAACCAGAACCTGCTTCTGCTGTTATTGTGCTGATATATCATTTCCACAATTTGAATTATTAACTGACGTGCTCATAAAATTCAATCAGCCTGTGATTTGCGATCTGACAGCACTGTACAAACAGGCACCTAAACGAAGCAGACTTGGTCATGACTTAACTTCTTCCCCTTCAACTTTTGCTCTTTTCCTTCTTCTTTCTTTCCTCCTAATCTTCCTATTTGTCATCCTTTTCTTTTTCTCCTTTTTCTTCATCTTATTCTTCTTCCTCCTCCTACTTCACCTTCTCATTCACCTCTTCTTCCTTCTTCTTCCACCTAATCAAGGTAGACTTTGCCTAGACTTTCATCTACTTCACCTTTAACTCTTGTTTTTCTTATCCTCTTCCTCCTTCTACTCTTCCTTCTTTTTCATCTTCATCATAATCGTCTTTCCTTCTTTTTCTTCTTCCTCCTCCTCCTCCTCCTCATTCTCTTCTTCCTCCAACACCTCCTCCTCATTCTTTTTTTTCTTCTTCATCATAATCATCTTTCCTTCTTTTTCTTCTTCCTTCTCCTCCTCCTCCCTCATCTCTTTCTCCTAAACCTTCTCCTTTTTTCCTCCTTCTCCTCTCCTTTCTCTAACTTCTGTTCCTCTTCCTCGTCATCCTTCTCCACCTCTTTCTTCTCTTCCCCCCTCTTCTCGGTCTTCTTCTTTATCCTCCTCCTACACTTCCTCTTACTTCTCCTTCTCTTCCTCCTCCTCATCCTTCTTCTCTTACTCCAACATCTTCTCCCTTTTTCCCCTCCTCATCATCATCCTCCTTCTCTTACTCATACAACTTTCCCTTTTTTTCTTCATCATCCTTCTCCACCTATTTCTTCTCTTCCTCCTCCTCCTTCTTTTCATCTTCATCCTTCTTCTTCTCCTCTTCCTCATCCTTCTACTGCATCACTACCTCCTCTTTCTCCTCCAGCTTCTCCTCCTTTTGCTCTCCCCCCTCTTCCACCTTACCATTCTCCATCCTTCCTATTCTTTTTCTTCATCTTACTTCTGTTTCTCCTCCTCCGCCTTCTTCATCCTCATTCTTCTTCTCCTCTTCCTCCTTATCCTTCTTCTCCTCTTCCCCTTATTCTTCTGTTTCTCCTCCTCCCTCTACTTAAACCTCATTCTTCTTCTCCTCTTCCTCCTTATCCTTCTTCTCCTCTTCCCCCTTATACTTCTTCTCCTCTTCACCTTATTCCTCTGTTTCTCCTCCTCCCTCTTCTTCATCCTCATTCTTCTCCTCTTCCTCCTTATCCTTCTTCTCCTCTTCCCCCTTATCCTTCTTCTCCTCTTCCCCCTTATCCATCTTCTCCTCTTCCCCTTATCCTTCTGTTTCTCCTCCTCCCTCTTCTTCATCCTCATTCTTCGTCTCCTCTTCCTCCTCATTCTTCTTCTCCTCCTCTTCCCCTTATCCTACTTCTCTTCTCCTTCTTCTTGTCTTGTTCCCTCTTTTCTCCTTTCTCTCCCTCTATTTATCATACGAAGTAGACCAACCTAAGATTGCCGTCAGTACAAATCAGCAAATAGGTCCAGTAAACTAAATCCTTACAAACTTAATCTACCTTAAATTATAAATACTGTAATATAGACTGGCGGGCAGACCACCAGCAGACTCCTGGGGCTAGAGATGGAGAGTGCTGCTGCAGTTATTAATAAACTGTTCTTTACGAGTTTGGCGACTATAGGTAGGCCGTTCACCTTAGCCAATGTCTACGCCGTGCCGTATCTGTGGGCTGCATCAACACTACAGAGCTGCATCTCAACCTGGCTAGCTAATATTAGTTTGCACAGTGACCTCTTGACCCAAGGTAGCTCGATATGCTAATAAAATTACAGTTAAAGTTTACAATTTAAGAACCTGTGATGTTATAAATGATAGGGCGAAGTTAGTAGGGAAGGCCCTCTATTTTTAAGACGGGGGTATTTGTTCATAACATTTTTTGAACTTTTTTGTATCGGATATTATTAAGGTATTAAAATGTTATTTATTGTCACGAGAAAAGTTTTTTCGTCAAATATTTTGTGAAATATGGAGGTTCAAAGTTGATTTTTTCGGTTTTGGAGTTGGGGGGGGGGGGGGCAATTGATCTCGTCATTTTGAATATTTGATAATCTTTTTAAAACTAAAAGATAACTGAAGAATAAAATGGTATATTCTTTATATTAAACATTTATTTTTAATGTGACAAGTTCAATCTTTAGAATGTTTATTATTATTTTTTAAACTTACACACCTTGAGGAATGAAATGATGTTTTTTTTATTTTGATCAATTATTTTTGATAATATGAAAAAATTTCAGCTTTTCCAAAAAAAATCCGAAGAATTGATATAAAACATGTTTTATCATATTTCCCAAGGTGTCGCAGTTGAAAAATATTATGTTTGAAATAACTCGTAGAGAGATCAATTGCCCCTAAAAACAGAAAAATTCTACTGTGAAACCCCATATTTCCCAAAATAATTGATGAAAAAATTTTACTTATGACAATAGATAACATTTTAATACCTTTCTTAAAAATATCCAATTAAATAGAAATATTTTTCTTAAAAATAACACTAGAAACATTAAGAAAAATTATGACTAAAAACCCTGCGCACAGCCTTAAAAGAGGGCCTTCCCTCCTAACTTCGCCCTATCATTTATACCATCACAAATTCTTGAATTGTAATCTTTAACCATGATTTTGTTATTGGCACATTCTGTGAAAATTGTCATAAATTCTTTAACTTCCATTCGTATGTTCTTATTAATCGCCCAGTGATGCTGATGTTTCCTCCCCGTTCTTCTTCTTTCTTCTTCTCCTCCTCCTCCTCCTCCTCTAACTTCTCCCTCTCTTCCTCCTCTAACTTCTCCCTCTCTTCCTCCTCCGTCTCTTACTCCTACACCTTCTCCTTTTTTTCCTCCTCATCCTCCTCCTCTACGATCTGTTCCTTCTGTTGCCTTAATATGCTTCAGAGAAGCGTTACGGTATTTTATATGAATTTATAAAGTATTTAGCATTTGTGTGACTTGATTTATTTTAATCTGTCAATAAATCGTAAAATAGATCCTTCTACTATGTGTAGCGAAAAAGCCAGCTAGAAAAATTCAGCAACCTACAATTTTCTACTAGAGAAGCTCTAAAATAGTAAAAGCAAATAGAAACTGAACTAAATTGATAGGAAGTAATTAGAAAACAGCACAATTAAAGTTATTCCTCAACTCAGTATCCGACATTACGTTTCCTCTTCCACTGATGTACCGGTACACTAAAACCATTTCAAAATGGCGGTCTCTCAAATCGCTGCTGCATTACAGAGAAAAGAAAAATGCAACAAAAGAGAAAGTAAATAAGAATTATTTCCTGGAGGAAAATTTAGAGCGAATTGCAGCAAGAAATTAGATGCAATTCCCACGGTGAGCTGTATGTGTAGAGAGGTGTCATTGCGCTAATAAATTGCCTGAGTCAACACTCGTGCAACTTCTGGTCGTCAAAGGCATATGTCTCATGTTGCAAGAGCTAGAGACGCAGGTGAGGCATGCCTTTGTTGCATACTTCATGTCACAAATTTGATGCCTAAATTCTGCTTCAGGTTGTCTCAAATTGCGGTGTCGCAACAAGGTGAAGAAAAAGGGTTTAATGAAAGAAAGACTTGATAATGAAGGAAGGGAAGAAATGAACTGAGCGTTAGGGAAAATAAGAAATAAACTGAGTGTGAAGGAAAATAAGAAATGAACAGATTTGAGAAAATAAAGGAAAAAGTAAAAGTAACTGAGGGATTAAACCGAAAAGAACAACAAGAGAGAAAGAAGTTGCGAAAAGAAAGTGAATATACAAAAATTATAGCAAATATTGAACTAGAATTGAGAAGAAAGAGAAAAATTGAAACAAAACTGATGAGGTAGAACTAGTAAAAAGAAAGAAGAGTAGGATACAGAGAAAAGGTAAATTACAAAGGTGGGCAGGAAAGAGAAAGAAGGTGTAGAAGATAAAAAAGGGAAAGAAAACATGGAAAAGGGAGAAATAAAAACAGAAAAAAGAAGAAGGATAATAGTGAAATAAGGAAAAGGGAAAGAGAAAGAGGAAGAAAGAAACAAGAAAAGATTTAGAACAAAACGAGAAAGAACAAGAAGGAATGATAAAGACGTTGAATGAAGGGAGAAAGAAAATGTAGAAGACAAAACGAAAACAGAGAAAAATGGAGAAGGGAGAAATAAAAAAATAAAAAAGAAGAAGGAAAATTGTGAAATAAAAAGATAAAGGAAAAGGGAGACAGAAAGAGGTAAATTATACAAAAAATGTATAGAAGAAAACTAGAAAGAAAAAGAAGGCCGGGTAAAGACGTTGAATGAAGGGAGAAAGAAGACGTCGAAGACAAAAGAAGTGAAAGAAAATATAGAAAGATGAAAAAGGGAAAAATAAAAACAGAAAAAATAATAAGGACAAAGGTGAAATGAAAAGATAAAGGAAAAGGGAGATAGAAAGAGGAAAATGGAAACAAGAAAAGATATAGAAGAAAAAGAAGAAAAAACAATGTAATAGGCCTTTCTGCTCTAATCTGCTATAAACCATAACACAGCGTGTATTTGATTTTACGTTGGTGATTATTATTGAGTATTGCATGATTATTATAGTATTGTACGATTATTATCGAGTATTGTACGATTATTATCGAGTATTGTACGATTATTATCGAGTATTGTACGATTATTATCGAGTATCGTTCGATTATTATCGAGTATTGTACGATTATTATCGAGTATCGTTCGATTATTATCGAGTACTATACTGCAAGCACCCTTGCTTGTGGAAAAAGGTAAGTAAGTAAAAGAATTGAAACAAATCGAAGAAAGTTATGAGGAAATAAAGGAGAGAAAAGTTGCAAGAGGCAAGCAAGTTGAAAGAGAAGTTGCACTAATGTGGACGGACACATCAGCTAATAGCCGACACTGACAATGTATCTAGCAGGAAGCAAAATGGCAAAACAACTGGAAACCGGCACTGTTTGTAAAACTGTACTTCAAACAAAACGATTTCCCATGAATAAAATGCTAAGATTTATGTTCCATCACTGCAAACAACAATAGTGTACCGCAGGGGAGGTGGTGGAGTAAGATGATGAGGAGGAGGAGGAAGAAATGGGAGAATTTAGCTGCAAACACACATACACAAACAGTGAGTGAACTAATTTGAATACAATGGATCCATTTCAGACATCGTGTGCTAAAACAGACCTCCGATAACGTCCGTCTGTCCGTCCGGAGGCCTTCTAATAATTTCATAGCACTTTCTAATTTCTTCTCAATGGCGATGAGATGGAGTGAATTATTAAGGAGTGGAAAAATAAAAATTCAGGAGAAAGGGTTGCAGAAGGGTCATCCAGATCTTTAGGCCTCAAGAGAGAGAGTGAGAAGTATAGAGAGGGAGAGAGAAAGAGAGAAAATTTAACGTCGAAAACAAAACGGTAATAAAAATTTATTCCGATAGGCCAGTAGAAAGTTGCCGACTCTTCGGGGCACCAGTTATAATTTATTAAAAGAGAAAAATGCGTAGAATAGTAATTGGCTGCTGCCCCAAGTACTGTGCTGTACTTCAATTGCACGCGCAATGTATGATGGATAGCCTCATAACAACCCAAGTAGGTTGGAACTATAGTATTGTCGAAACCTGGCTGAAAATCTCGGAATAAACTGAAAAGTTACGATTCCTATACAAAAACAAGAATTGAATGAAATATCCAAGTCGATCCGAATTGAGTTGAATTTCCAATTGTGGCTCGCTTTCAATAACTTACAAAAATTGTCTTCCGTTTTTTTAGATAAATATGAGTAATTTATAATTTCTCCAAAGTAGAAGGAATATTTTTAAAAATCTGGCACGCACATTTTTTACTTTAATCTTTCACACTTTTATTGCTGAAACTTGGCTCTAAATAGTACAATATACTGAAGAACATTTAAAAAAGTTGGATTCCATTAAGGAAAGTCGTCTGCTTAAGCTTACATCTAAATACTAAATTGAAACATGTTTATAAAACAAAGAAGAAACCGACTTCAATGAAACGATAATCAGAAATTGTATAGGCCTACTCACGTACTAAAAAGTTTAAATTAATATGCTCACTTTAAACTGAAAAAATTGAATTTAATACAAGTAAACCTTTAAAGTCGGCTCCAAAGCTTTTATAAACATATTTCATAGAATTTTACTCTTAAAATATTGGGCGCTGATTTCAAAAGGACAATTGTATTGGATTTAAAATTTTCTCAGTATAAAGTGAATAGTTTATTTTAAACTTTTTAGTACGTGAGTATTCAATTTTTGTTTATAATTTCATTGAAAAGGAGTTCCTTTTTTGTTTTTTCTTTTTTTTAAGCTTTTTAGTGAGTATTTAAACGTTGAAAACATGAACAATTTCGTGAAAAACAGCTACAACCAAATGCTACTAAAACAGCTGTCTGTAAAACACTGTTGGTTAAGTGCTCGAATGGACGAAATTTTGTCCAAACTTCGCCTTTTCAACCGACTTCCAAAACAGAAGGAGGTTCTCAATTCGACCTGTTTTTTTTATGTAAATGCATCACTTGGAATCGCATTCCATTAGCTCTACCTATTAGATCGCTGTTAATATTTCGAACACAATGCAAATAAAATTGTTAGTATTAATCAGGTTTGATTATTTTCTATAAGAATATTGTATTCAAGTACCCGTTTGAATTTTTTTTGTAAATTAATCATGAATAAAGTAGTCTAATATAATCGACTTGGCAGATCAACAGTCGACTCCAGTCATTCAACAGAGTCCACTCACTCGACTCATTCAACGTAGTCAACTTCAATCACACCACCCATTGATGCAAAGGATCACAATATGCATAAAAACTCTTTTTTGTGTTGTTTCTTAGTGTTTACTCACTGTTAAGAACTTTTGCATTAGTTGAGAAATGAGAAAAGCATTTGAGCGAATCACAGCTATTTGACTCCCGTTGACTCAACTGATCAACAGTCGGCTTCAGTCATTCAACAGAGTCAACTTAATCAACGTATTTAACTTTATTCACACCACCCATTGATGACGACTCCATGTGATTGAAGAAAGCCGATTTATGTATTGGGCTACAAGAGGCAGGATGGCAAATTTTGCCAAACGTAGGCCGAGCAAGAAATGTTCAGATGGTTTATTAATGTTACTTATTTCCATTCAGACACCTAACTAGGTCTCTGAGGGCACTGGGGCAGGAAGTAGAATTTGGAGGTTGCTTTTTTAATTGATAAAAACTTAATGTTGCCTGAAAATTATTCAGAATTAATTTGTCAAGAATATTTTACTACAAAGAATCTAAATTGCCTACATTTATTGAAGTAAATTGGGAGGTTCCTTTTTCAGATTGATAAAAAATTAATGTTTCCTGAAAATTATTCAGAATTAATTTGTCAAGAATATTTTACAACAAAGAATCTAAATTGCCTACATTTATTGAAGTAAATTGGGAGGTTCCTTTTTCAGATTGATGAAAAATTAATGTTGCCTAAAAATTATTATAACTAGAATAAATTTGTCAAGAATTTCGTACAACAAAGGATCCAATTGCCTTACATGTTGCAGACGTTCCGTTCCATGCCGCTGAGTTCCAGGTATTTCCATCATCCATCATCATTCGTGTGGTATTTTTCACGGTGTCTGCCTTTTCTTGGGATAGGACAACGTTTTTTACGCTCTATTATCTTTTCTTATTTAGTTTCTCTTTTCTGTTCGTTGTGCGATTCATTCTGTCTCTGTTTAACAGTTCAATGTTGGCTGATATCTACACGAAATTAATTGTTTTATATATAAATAATAGGACACCGTGTAAAGCAAAGTTATTAGGCTGTTGAGAAAATAATTAGATCGTGTTGAAAGTGTTTTCTCGTATTATTAACACTTATTATTTCGTGGAAAGTTTTCTTTTAGTTCCACCGATTCCTGGAACTTCGGAAGTGGAGTGTATTATTTATGATTTTTTTTGGAGGATGAAGCCCACATAGGTGTGAGACCTGTACGTGTGAGTCGGTTGATGATGATTGATGAGTTGGACCTACAGTTTTAGGTGGGTTCCGAACCACCGGGAAGTGATTTTACAGCAGAGAACAGTGTTTCTTTTGCTGGCCAATCTAATCGGTCACCCTTACAAAGAGCGCCCTTACGCAGCTTATCTTTCTGATTGAACATAATACGCTACGGCTCACGGCTTTGAAGAAATCCTTAGTTCTGATTGTTCTAGACTCCTGTACTGAAAAATGACACTAGTGTTGAAATAGCTTCATTATGTAATAGTTTGATAAGGCGTGGAATAAATTAATAATCCCTTTCTAACCTCGTATATCTTCTTTATAACGTAGCCGTAGGTAAATAGGATAAGGCTACACCAAAAATTGTATCGAATGTGCACAAAGAAGAGTAATGGACATTTTTGAATAGTTACAAAATTAACTTAAGATTAACAAAAGCTGTATATTGATGCTTTTCCTTATAATTTTAGTTTCAATAGTTGTTATATTCCTTCAGAAGTGAAGGATACAAAAAACGAGACTTCCCTTTCAATGTGTGAAGGAATGGAAACGATAGGCCTAATATGAGGGAGAAAATACAAGAAATAGAAGATTGCTTTTGTGTTGTAAAATGAAAGAGAAAATATTTGAAAAATTACTTACTTTACTACAAATGTGCATATTGACTGAGGTGACAATTCTACGCCTTTAAAATTATAGAAATAATCAATCATTCATAGTCTAAAAACTGTTCTAAACTGAATAGTATAACAGTAAAGTATAAAAATTTTCTATATTGATTTCCTATAATAGTTATTAATATAAAAAAAAAAAACAGCTAAAATATATTGCTTATACAGTATATGGGCCGTTATAATGGAAGAGGAAATTAAAGCACTAAAGGATTATGGGGTAACACTTTAAATTGAAAGCTTCCTCGTGCATTGTGTAATAAAATGTAATCACTTCAATAGATTAATAATGTTTAATCAAAGTACTAGTGAAGCTAAACGGTCATTTAAGTTAACCTCTTTTTAACAATATGATTTTCTTAATACCAACTGGGCGAGTCATAAAAACATGGACTAGTCCATTTTGCGTTATTAACTCAATTTATGTTATCTTAAAAAAACTAATTACGATTAGAAAGTAATTTGAAATTGGATTGAAGCAGTGGTTTTCCTTATAGTCGCTATTTCATTTGATTTTTGAAGTGGATTTTCAAAGAAGAAAAGTAATTGTAAATGTTTAGTTTTAATAGTGTTTTTTCCTTGTTGTTTTTGGCCATTGATGCAGTTGATTTGTGCCAATTGTTCGACTCTTTTATTGCAGCTGATAATGATGCCAATCAGCTCTGGACGGAAAATTGCAACCTTTTACTCCTGGTTAGCCAATTCCGCCAATTCTGATCCAGTTAGTGTCTGCCGCTGTGTTATTAAGGACCTGACAGGGCCTTTTTTATTGAAATCTTGCCGTTATCCGTCCGCCTATGATCTAGCGCTTGAAAGGAATATTCTAGACTCTTGTTATATAGCTACCTCATAGTTCAAGTGAGATCGCTACTGATTTTAGAGTTTGGGGGTCAAATATAAAAATAACTATGATATAAAACAGATTTCCACTATAGGCTCTAGGTTAACTCAAAACATTGGATAAAACTCAAAACATTGGATAGCTGGTTCATTTCAAATGCATAAATATTTGAAGAGTTTTTAAGAAGGCTGATAGCCCAATTATCCACTTTATTTTTACATTACAAACTGATTTTTTATTTTGTTTAAATCTTTTCTTAAATATTGTGTGCTTTGGCAGTTCTTGAAAAAGAGGTTGTTTCTTCCTCTTCTTCTTGTATAACAGATCTCACCACATATCATGCATCAATATTTTCTGTTTTTTTTTTTTTTTAATCGAAGAATTAAAATTATTTAAAAACCCATCAGCACAACTAATAATAATAATAATTATTATTTTATTTCGGGTCTTTTGATACTCCGTTGCCTTGATTTCCGAAACAATTCTGCATCAAAATCTGATCGATTTAAAGTTTTTATTCTACAGTTTCTGAGAGGTTTGCCACTCTACAATCATAAAATTATACTATATTGTACAGAAAGGTCTCAAAATTGGTTCTCCTACATTCGAATTTCGACTTTTTAGCTTTTAAACGACCGTGGTCATTGAACTTGAGCTAATTTGACCAACTTTGTGATTTTCAAGAATTGATTAACCATAATTGAGTTTAAAAATTAGAGAACCCTTAAGGAAATGTTCATTCTCAATTTTAAACCATTTCCACAAGTAACTTAGAACTTAAATGGAGTCCTAAACAGTTGATAACAAAGTGGATGTTTTTGTATTTTTCCAAAGGTGTTAGGAAGGTATTTTCCAGTTTTTTATAAGCTTAATACAATAAAATCAAGGAGATATCCAGTACGTCAACTTGGTCATCGCTAATAGAAACACAGGCTTGGTGACTTGACTTCTGTTGAAACCCAGATGTGAATTAGAATTTATCCTTGATTATGTTTGTGTAGTTCAATTAATTTATGCATTTCACAAGAAATCACTTTGTCTCACAACATCAAAACTGCATTTATATCCATGCCAGGCCACTTACTTAGGACTATACTTCTGTATTCTTTGCTTGTACCTCTAGCAACATTTTTTCCATAACGGTAAAGCATCGATAACATTAAGCGAGTTTACAATCTAATTTCAAACTCGCCCTGGGTAATCGTGTTCTCTAACTCACAAGCAGACTACCTAACACGATTTTAATGGGTGAGTTTACAATCAGATTGTAAAATCGCCGGCGAGTAGCTTGTAAACTTGCTGAATGTAATCGACAGACACATTGTGGCGAAATATCTGCTGCTAATATATTAGCATCAATAATATGATCAGGTTTTATACGGAATGTGCCCAAAACTGATTGTAATCTGATCTTCATCGATCTTAATATTAAATGGAGTGCAGTCTTAAAAATGTATCTAGTTCGATAGATAGTGAGATAAGCGTGGTTTTGGTAAAGACGTGAGCTTCATTATCACCATGGCAGCCACGTTGTATCCTGATGATCAATTTCGCATGGCTTTGATCTTGTTGCCTTCATTTCATCGATGTTGCAACAGTGTTGTCGATTAATCGATTATTTCTGCTTCCGATTATAATCATCTGCTGCTTCTATGTCGATGGTCATCTAGATTCTAGATTAACAAAAGATGTGCTGATCTTTTAGAGAAGTTAGATGAAGGTGTTTATGAGTGAGTGAAAGGGAGATACTTTTGTGACTATGGAAGGGAGAGTGTAAAAAGAAAGGAAATGAGAGGATTAATTACTATTTATTAATTTTTGTGAATATTTTTTGACTGGCAATAAAAAGAATTAGGTTGCAGTTCAATATCCCATCCACTGAAATAATCGCAGGAGTTTCGATGCCGGATGGAAGTATCGATACTGTCTTGCTTATCAAGACTACTGTTCTGTATCATCCGAATGATACTAAACAGCTGGCAACGTGGTACGTTGCGTTTTAACGACATATTTACATTTCGAGGACTAGTACAACACACAAAAATAATGCTAAATGTTAATAAAAACAGTTTCGTTTCAGCCTACGTGAGTAAATATTTATAAAAAAAAAATTTCTGTTTATAATATTGTGAAGTTAACAATAATAAACTACATTTTGTTCACTTTGTATCTCCATGTTGAGAGTTGAGTGGTGGAGAGGACCAAGAGTCCTAACTACAATCAATCAATCGTATGGTGCTGTCATAATATATTGGTGCTGTCATAATATATTGGTGCTGTCATAATATATTGGTGATATACAGGAAATGTAACTATTGTTACGGGTTCTATGTCTAAAATAACGCTGGCAACACTTAAATGTATCACTTTCACTTTATTAACACAAATAATCTTCAACTCACACTGTTCAGTAATTTCTTACAGGAAAACAAGCAATTAAAAAGATAAAGATAAAGCAGATAAACGAGTTTTCAATATTACCATACAAAAATCAATCACTAAATGTCAAAAGGCCGATCTAATTAAATAATCACTGTACAATAAACTGTCCAATAATATTCAAAAAGAAACATCGAAAAAGAACAATTAACTTACGTAGCACTAGTCTGTAATACAATAAAAACTATTTAGTAGCTCACTGGTATGAATTAAATAGGAGAAAGAATTATCTCTATAGTCACTGAGAAAGAATTATCACTATATAGGCACAATATATAGAACTGTCACAACTTGTTTGTCACGACGAATTTCAAACAAGACTGAACTAATTTATAAAAGTCTCCCTCTATTTATATAATTTTCCATGATTGAGATATCTCTCGATTTTTCTACCAACTTCTACCGATTTCTAAAATTAACAATGAAAGGCCTTCACACCTTCCACAATATTCGATAAGATTCCATTAATGTCTAATAAAACAACTAGAACATCTTACAAAGTACAAAGTAAACACCATAAAAGTGTCAAAAGCAGAGTGATTAATTGCTTAGAAGTAAACATTTGCATAGCAGATAACACCAAGAACCACTTCTTTCTCTCAATTCTCACTGCACTATATTGGTGATATCATGACGTCAGTCAGTCAGTACGTCAGTAGTAGTTCTATGTACTTTTTCAACGTCTTATTCCTGTGGTGATTTATTTAAGGTTTGATCGAGATCGACGGGAGATCTTTAAAAGAAAGCTTATTGTGACTGTGGGAGAGACTGTGAGAACCAGTTTTCAATTCAATGCATGTCATTCTTATAAGTAAAATATACATCTTAAAATAATAATGAATATTTACTTTAAACATCTTCCAAAATGTGTTGCAACCCTCTTTAAGCAAAACTTGTGATGAAGGATGCTTCATCTCTTAATTTTACCTATATGTATGAAAATTTACCTATATATGTATTTTACCTATATGTATGAAATTTACGAAATTTGACTATTTTTACTATCAATGAATTACTATGCCTCTTTTGACTATGAATTTACGAGAAAAATAACTCCTTTTATCTCGTATTTGACACTCCTGGTTTCCTAGAGCGTTTCCGCAAAACGGCGACCTTTTTCTCATCTCTTTTAAATCAATAAATTTTTATTTCAGTATTCTTTTGTTTTAAAATTCTAGGCCATTTATACAAAGACAAGTAATCAATCGCCAATGATGGTTTTTTTTAAATTAAATTTTATTTCACTGTTCTCTTGTTACACAGGGGCAATTATTCTATCACCAAAAAGTTATTTTTTCATCAAATCACAAATTTCCTGCAACTATTCTCTTGTTTTCAAATTGAAGGCAATACACAGAGGCAAGTAATTAATCCAGTAGAGTGAACGAAAGAATAATGTGGAAAAGCAAGCAAGGGTTATCCAGCCGTCACTTATTGTCTACTTGAAAAATTTCTCCCAACTGTAGAAACAGATCTGACCCATTTATCAGTCAGCAGCTAGCAGCTGTGAAAATAAGGTTGATTACAGGAAAGAATTTCACAGCAGGAAAACGGTCGTTAGGAAAATTGACAAATAGCGTGGAAAATTTGAGAAAGCTGTATTTGTTTATGATGGTAATGAAATGAACATCTGCATTAATGATGGTGGAATTGTTGTTGTTTCTGATTTATCAAGATTTTTAGTGCATCTGACGAGAAGGCAGTTTAGTTGAGACATTTGCTGAAAGTGATTAAGTGACCTGCACCCTTAATTTCTTCAATTCATAATGGTCCCTAACCATTATAAATTGAAAATTTCAACTTTATGGGGACTGAGGATCGAAAAAATGAAAAATTTGGCATTTTCTGGTTTTTACATCATATTGTAGTTTGAAATTCCTTCTTCAAAATGTCACTTGGATCACATCTCTGCAAGGAACAGAACACTTTATATCTATTTTTCAATATAAAAGTACACTTTTCTCAGCTCCTTTCTGGTATAAAAGTCTGTAATTTTTAAGGCTGTACATATTGTTGAAAACTTTCTACTGAATAAATTTTTTTTTTTTTTTAATTTGGAATATTATTTGAAAAAAATTTCCAAAATTTAAAAATTAAAAATAAACACTAAGAAAAATCAAAATTTCATTTCTACGTGGAATTAATTGTTGAACATTCAAAATTATGTATAAAGAATAGATCTTTCATTGAAAAATACAGGGCTATCTCATCTAGTTCATGAGAAAAGTGTACCAATGCTAACATTGTGTTGAATAGGAATCCCCGGTCCTCATATTGCACTTATTACACACTATTATTTTACCCGGTCAAGCCCGGGAATTCAGTTTCCGGGAAAACAGTAAAAAGGCAAAAAAAACTTTAAATTAGGTGTATTTAGAGAAAAATTAAAAAATAAATCATTAGTACTCTTTTAGGTCAATAACTGAACATGTATACCGCATTTCATCTTTTTTGTGGGGAGTAGTTCTCAAGAAAGCTAAAAAGCGTTAGAAAAACATCTATTTTGGGAATTTCTGGGAAGTTTTCAAATCCCGATCTTCGCTCGCGTTAAGGGTCTCGACCAGCGAGATAAGACCAATGGTCTTATGTGTTCGCTGGTCTTGACTGAACATGTATAATGTATACAAAGTACACTTTTTTTAGTGATTATGAATTTTTAGTGTAAATAAATCTTGATGTTTTGAACAAAATAGCATAATCAAAATATGTGAAGAGAGTAGGTTTGGACTTTGTTGCACCTCCACTTTTATTGTTGTTCTGCCTTTAAAATATATTTTTTGTATTTGGCTAGTTTTATCATTTCTTGTCTAAATGTTCTTCAATATTCCCAAGTCCAGGAACGTCTTACACATTTAAATTGAAGTATGTTCATCTATAATTATTGTACATCTTTCTCTTCGATATAACAGCTAGCAACAAAACTGTCATTAGCGGGTTATTTACGGTTATGTATTCGTGCTTGAGGCGTTTGCTACGATTTTAATGAAATGCTTGATTGCTGGCTCACTCCGCCCTGATGATTATTATTATTATTATTATTAACATCTAGTTGTACTCGGCATTATCCAGTGCAAGCAATAAAAGGTAAAGTATGCGTAAATCAAGCCTATTAATACCGACGTGTAATCATGGTATACTAAGCGTACAGTTTGTTTAGTGCATTTCTCGTAGCTTGATTATGTTGTCTACATAAAATGAGCGTGATCTCTTCTAGTTTATAAATTTTGTTGCACTTGTAAATGTAGCAAACATCAAGCCCATATTTCATTACACTGACTCGTAACATAAAATATAAAAGATGAAAAATTGACATGAGATGTATGATTTTGTAATGAGTTTACGTTCCTACTAGGAAAAGATGTAAAATTATGTTTCTTTTGCTTGAACATTATCAATATTTTCAGTATGAGTGGTACTAGTAAATTCTAGAAACTAAGTGGGAAGGGATAGCCGTGGGCCATAGCAGGTATCAGTTCAATCAAATAAAAATAAGTTACGAACTCCTGGCCCTCTTTGTAGGCGTGACCGATTGGATTGGTCAGCAAAAATGACTCTGTTCTCTGCTGTAAAATCACTTCCCAGTGGTTCGGAACCCATCTAAAACTGTAGGTACATCTCATCAATCATCATCATCATCATCATCTAACTCATTACCTAAGCACAGGTCTCATCCAAAATAATAATAATATTTGGTGGAATTTTCCTGTGGATTAAAACTGAAAGTTCAATTTATTACAGCTTGCTAGCTTTTTCAATAGTCTACAAAATTTAAAGTACTAGTTTTTTTAACTAGATATTTAGACATATAAAGTGAGATTTATTATATAGAAACATTACAAGATTAAGAGAAATGAAAAATAGCTAGAGGATTATTTCAATTTGAATACAGGGTTTCACCAAATTAAAGTGATCACATTGGTCAGGTTAGGTGATCCTCAGGTCAGGCTAGGTTATGTAATCCTCTTCAATTTGTATTTTTATTTTTTTAAATGATAGTGCAAATGTATTGAAAATCTGATAAATCTTTATTTCGTTCTGATTTATTCATGTATTGTATTATTCATTCCGTATTATTTCAAATGATACATGCAATCAGTAATGTTCAATTAATAAAGCTGAAGCTAGTCTAGGAGTTGTCCAGTGATAAAGGTCACGCAAACCCTAAAAGCTTATCGGATAATGTAATGGTCCTAAATAGGCGTTTCCAATTTTTTTATTGCTATTTCTTTGTTCCTTGTATATCTCCTGTTTTATTAGCTGATTGAATTTACTCCCTTCCTGTTCACTCACTTAAGTGCTTCATGATTTATCACACCGTATTCATTAGGTAGTTCACTGAACCTCCATTCTACTGTACCATAGAATAAGGATAAATCCTTGATGTTTGGTCTATGACTGTACCTTCTTTCTATCAGTGATGAATTTTCGAATTTATTTCTAGATACTGTATAAAAATTTTGTGAATTTATTTTTAGATAGAATAAGAATATTTTATTTGCCATTAAACAAAACAATTGCAATAGGCTTCGTCATCACATAAAATCAACAATGAATATACAAAATTTAAGAATATAAAGAAGGGTTCAGTGATGTTCATCTTTTATCTCAAATCTTTCCTGTAACTATTATTTGATTATTTGTTAATCATATTAGTCCAAGCTATTTTCCTTTGAAATAGTTCTACACTATTTCTCTGAGTGGAGGGAAGGATCGTTGAAATCTGATGAACTGTAATAGCAATCTCTAATAATTCTTAGTAATTAGAGTGCATTATGTTTATCTGTGAATAAACTGTAATCTGTGATTTGTAAATTGTAAAATTGATGAATTTTTTCAGTCAGTGATTGTATTTATTTTATTTTTATGTGAATTTTAAATTGAAGTGACTAATACTTTTTCCTTTTTGTTTCAGGTGAGTAATGCATTGCCAGTTAGCTAAATTATTAATGAAACAAGCAATTAAGCTTAACTCTGAAAACTAACGACGGTATGTATTGATTAAGCAGATTAATTCTATTTATTTTTTTAAAAATTAGTTATACTTTTCTAGGAACATTATTTCAAATTAATGATGATTAATAGTTAAGAAATGATACTGTAGATTACAGCTACAGTTGGAACTATTCAGCGTTTCAAGGGAATTCAAAATATCAAATTTCAAGTTCTTTTCCTTGTTTCAATTAATTTTTTAATGAAATTTCTTCAGATTTGTTGTTATAATATTTTTGTCCAACATCAAGGTATTTTAAAACCATTTGTTGGTTGGTTAGTTGTATGTTTTTTTGGCTTTCTTTGTAGTGGCGAAGGTGGTATTGTGGAAGGTATCCATAATGAATAATAAAACGAAATTGTCACAACCACATTTATTAAAAAATATTGAGAAACTAGTTTCGGTTGTTATACCATTATCAATCTCAATCAAAACCTCAATACCTCATCTAGTTTCTCAATATTATTTATTGAATGTGGTTGTAACAATTTCGACAAATCATTCATTGTTTTTTTGGAGTTCTCTATGCTCATTTAAAGTCAACTAATGTAAGTTCTAAGAGGGGTTACAAGTTCTGAGTCGAACTATTAGTCGTTTTCACTTCAATTCCTCCTCCTTTATGGTTCCAATTCAATGTTTAATTTAAAATTCTTTTTTTACCATTTTTTTGTGTTTTAATGTCTAGTTTGTTTTTCAAATATTATCTTCTGTAACTTCAGTAGCTAACTGATCTCACAAACGTAATACGGTAGCTATATTTTTAATAACCTTACATCATTCTTCCTTAATTACGTTTTTATACTAGGATAGAATGTTATTGTCGACATCGATACTCAGGACGTTACATTTTGGCCGACCCTCGTATCGAATTTCGGTTTTGTATCCTTACCGTGTTTGTGTGTGTGTGTGTGTGTGTGTGTGTGTGTGTGTGTGTGTTCAAGGATGTATCAACCGGCTCTGGAGGAAACCATAGAGTTACGCTAGTTGATAGTGGATACGTGTGCTGGAGGGGTGGTGAGAGGGGGGTTACGAAAACCAATATGGCGGACAGTGGTCGATGGTATCATGATCGAAATTCACGTATCGATTACAAAAGGCTTTTGTTATGGTCGCATACAATGGATTAAAAGGATCCCAGGATTAAAAGGACACTGGTATTAAAAGGAGAGTGGGATTAAAAGGACTTTAGCTCTCCTTCGTACTTTGTAAGACATTGAGTAGAATTTCCATTGGTTGAAAGTAACAACTCCTCTTTATGTATACTACCATAGCCAATTTCGACTGTAGGTGACTCTTCAGATTTCAGCTTCATGTTTTGGTCCAAATAGCGTACTACGCAAACGAGGAGTGAGAAAGGTTGCAATTACTTTCCTCACATCAAGTATTTTAGCTAGAATCCATTCTGCGCATAACAATTTACAAACTAGTTAGAGCGAGAGCGACACTGATTCCATAAATGGGAAGCGTAGTGTTGAGTCTAGCTAGACAAGATGAGAGAGAAACTTTAGAGTGGTTGACTATGAACACCCGTCCAAACGGAGACACTTATTGAGCGAGAGCTATCTCTTAGAGCTATCTAGTATCATTGCAAGATTCTCATCACTCATCATTCTTATTTCTAATTACTCTTCTAGCTATAGTCTAGCACAAGTCTACACTTGCAATAGGAGTCTAGATCGATCTTCGACAGCTCTTATTTCTTCTTCATCTTCTATTTTCTTCTTCCGTTTTCTTCTATCTTCTTTTCCTTTCTTTTTCTATCTTATTTTTCTTTCTTCTTCCATTTATCTTCTTTTTTCTTCTTCCCTCGCATCACTGTAATATCTTCGCTTTCGTGTTGGAGATAATTATGTCATACCAAAACAATACCTTTCTTCTATCTTATTCTCCTCTCTTTTCTTTCATCTTCTCCTTCTTTCTCTTCTTCTTCGCCTTATTTTCTTCTACATCCTTCTCCTCCTTTTCCTCTTCTTCTTCTTCTTTCTCTTTCCAACTATTATTCCTCTTACGTTCATTTCATTTATTTATACAGACAAAAACGAACTTCTTTATACAACATCAAATCATTATAAACACAAACAACAGATTATTAATATTTATTAAATTTACAACTGTTTAATAATTTAAAGGCCAGTAGGACGATAGAAAATTAAATTTGACCACCGTCAGATGACGTCATCTTACGGAGCTAAATAGGGAAGTCGTTGCACTGGATCCGTCAAATGACGTCATCTTACGGTGGTCAAATATGATTTTGTTTCGTTCAACTTTTCTTTATTAACTCTCTTCTTTGTCTTCCACACTCTGGTGCAATAAATGTCTCCCTTTTAACAGGCCTTTTGACATATTCGTCAATAATTAATATCGACCCGAAATTGAATTTCATATTTTTATAGATCATCTGATAAAAATGCATTCAAGAATTGAAAGGAAATGTAAACAAAACTATAAAACTTGGTTCAATGTCCAGTTCAGTGATAAAAATACGATTAATTTGTCAGAATGCATCTCGAACAGCTATTTTTATGTGAGAATTGAAGCAGTATCGGTCGTTCCACTCTCATTCAGGAATAGTTGAAGTTATTATTTCCAATTCTTCACAGTGAAGAGTTCTCTCCAGAGCTTGAAAATCGGCCAAGTCGTGTATTTCCTCTTATCATCGCAGATGCATCGCAAAGGCATGAGGAAGTTCTTCAATCATCCATTGCTGGCTTTCTTTGCTATTTCGGATTTTCTGCTTCAGCTAATCATCTCTCTGATTCAAGCATTCAAGCATTCAAGCTTGCCACTTCAGTAAATTTCTCTTGCAGCTGGTGAAGGAAGGGGTATTGAACCAAAACTAGGAAGCAGAATCCAGTATTATTTCACAAGTTGATCAATTATATACATTTTTTTAAATTAGATGAAACAATAAAAAATACATCAACAATAGTTGTCACAAACAAATTAAATTAAAAAAGGCAGTTTTAAAATTGCATTGGCTATAAAACAATAAAAATGACAACAATAAACCGATATAACGGTTTATATACGTGCCCAAGGTATATAAGTGATATAAGTGCCCAAGGACCCGACGAATGAAATAATAATTCATGAATTTCTTGACCCATACCGATCTGCGTTGTTAATATTAAATTTTTAAATTTACCGACTTTCAGTCAATTTTAATAGAGAATAAATAAATATTTACTCACGTCGGCTGAAACGTTTTCGACCATGACGATTCAGCTTGCGTGTGTAAATATTCAATATTCTCTATTAAAATTGACTGCAAGTCGTTGAATTTATTATAAAAAATTTAATAATAATAATAATTATTGTTATAAATTGTGCTGAAAGGCATTATGCACCATTCATAGGGAGTGATAGCCGCGAGCCGTAGCAGGTATCTGTTCAATCAGATAGAGATAAGCTGCGTTCTTGTAGGTCCTGTTCGTAACGGTGACCGATTAGATTGGCTAGCAAAAAAGACACTTCTCTGCTGTACAATCACTTGCGGGTGGTTCGGAACCCACCTAAAACTGTAGGTCCAACTCATCAATCACCATCATCTAACTCATTACCCACGCACAGGTCTCAGACCTATGTGGGCTTTATCCTCAGAAAAAAACCACAGGTGCATAGGCCTACTGCATACCTCTCTACTAACGTTGCAGTTCAACTGCTTTGGTTTCTATAAACATCATTGGCTTCTCAATTATTCACAAAGGAATGCATTGTAGTGTAATACAATAATTGAAAATGATTTAACTGCCATAGACATAGGCCTACTGTCTCTTTACATTGGCAGTTCTTGAAAAAGAGCTTTTTTTCTTCATCTTCATGTTGTTCTTCTTTTTCTTATACAATAGGTCTCGTAATATATCATGCATCAATATGCTCTCTGTTTTTTTTTTTTTCAATTCGTCGTTTTAAAATAATCTAAGAAAATATTTTGGTCTGCAGCAATTCCTCCATGCCTACAGGGATGTTTCCCTTGCATGAGAGTATTTATTGTCAACAGCATGCATCTAATATGTTATTAGTGATGTTTTAATATGCTAATTAGCATTAGTACTCTTGAATGAAGTGTCATTGATTATTTTTTGTAAGCATTGTTTTTGGCAATGAAAGAATTTATTATTATTATTATTTCAAGACAATCGGAAATGAAAGCGTTTACGCTTGCACTGTAAAAAAATTAATAATTGAACTGAACATCAGCCTTCGTAATTTCCAATGTTTTGATCTTCAAATGTAAACAACAGCTGTCAATGTTTTGATTTTCATTAGCCAAAACTAACATAGTGAGAATCTGTTTTACATCATAATTATTTTTATAATTGACACCCAAACTTCAAAATCAATAGTGATATCACTTGGAGTATGAGGAAGCTATATACCAAGTTTCAATCTGTCTTTCAAGCTTTAGGGCATGGACGGACGGATAACGGCACGATTTCAGTAAGGCCCTGTCAGGTCATGAGTCAGTGAAACAATAAAAATGACATCAACAGTATCGTTGATGACAAACAAATCAATTAAATTAAAAAAGGCAATTTTTCAAATAGATTAGTCAATAAAACAATAAAAATGTCATAACAATTGGTGTATAGTTGATGACATAATTTTTAGAAAGTGAAGAAACTTCTAAATAGAGGAAAATATAGGTCAACTACTCCTACAATAGACTAGTAATAAGAAAGAGTTCAAAAAATAGATTACTTTCAAGATGGCTTTTAAACTGGGGTTAATAGACTTTGAACAACCAACCTCTTGAGTTTGTTAAGTCTGGAGCGAATTTGAACTCAGTTTACGCTCTGGCTTTTGTGGGAATGAGAGGGAAGATGAGAGTGCTGGGAGAGAGCCTCCCGATGGAAAAAAATGAAAATAATAAAAATGGGACATTTTTACGCCTCCATGTTCTTGATACCATTTTTGGTAGCAGCATACAGCTCATAAGTAGGTTAGTTAGAGTTGAAAATAACTAAGAAATTAATGATTTGTTCAACAAAATTGTACAATTCAGTGAAAATAGGCAATTACTTACTTTTAATGAACTGTACTAACCATTGATTTTTATTGTAATTATCTTCAATTAATTGAAGGATTTATTTAAAGGCTGTGCTCAATGTTTTTATTAAAGAAAAGATTCGAAATTTCTTGTATTGGACGTTATTAAAGTATTGAAATTTTATCTTTTGCGACGGGGAAATTTTCTATCAATTTTGTGAGATATTGGGGCTCAAAGTTGAAATATTTCGGTTTTAGGGGGCAGTTGATTTCACCTGAGTTTTTTCAAACTGTTCATAATTTTTTCATAAGTAGAAGACCTTGGAGAACAAAAATATATATTTTGTATTTTAATCAAACTATTAGTTTTTTCGGCATAAAGTTTTGAAAAACTGAATTTTTTTTTAGATTTAAAAATTTTTTAAATTACTTATTGCTTAATTAGAATGAAACATATGTTATTTTGTTCCCCAGGGTGTCCTTTAGTTCTAAAAAAAATTATAATAAGCTCAAAATAACTTTTAGGTGAAATCAATTGCTCCTAAAACCAAAAATAATACCTTTAAAACCCCATATATCAAGTGATGAGAATAGCTATTTGTGTAACTAGAGTGTAAAGTTGGGGTTTTCTGCACTGAGAGAAATGGTGCAGGAATAGACTATTTTGCGTGCTACAGTTAGTGCAAAAATAGGCACTTTTTCGGGTCACTGTAGGAAAAGAAATTTCTCACACCAATAGAATAACATTTTAATACCTCAATAATATCAAATACAAGAAATTAAAAAAAAAAAAAAATATATATATATATATATATGACCAAAAAACCCCTGCGCACAGCCTTAAGAGTTTTAATACTTGGCTATGCCTGTATGCTTACATTTATTTTATTTTTTTGCGTGAATAAAAATAAATAAACAATTACTATACGTAATGAAACCTAGCACACATGCATCATTGATTTTAAAAATAAGACCGGAACTTGACTAGGAAGTAGGCAAACCGGATGTCACTTAGTTCTTCATCACCATCATGAGGGGAGTGAAGCTGGTGCGCGTGAATTCGCGTGCGCGAGTGAAGAGAGATGCCATATAGGCGCACTTACAGACGTTACCAATGTACAGTAGGGTTAGGTATCAGAATTTTGGACTGTTCCAAGGTACAGAATAGTGAATATGAGAAATATAGAGGTTATTAGATAGATTATGTAGATTGTAGATTATTTGCCTCTATTTATTCATTTATTTATTTATTGATGTAATCCACAATAAATGTGGATACAACAGGCTACTGCCCAAAACCCTTTTTCACAAAGTTTCAGAGTAGGATCAAAATTTTAGGTTACGTCTCTTTCACTAGAAATTTCACCTCAAAAGTTCACAAGTTTCTTACAGAGAAACAATATTAATTTTTTATTTCATTTTTAACAAAGCACTATCTCAGTCCAAAAAAGTTGATATAATTCTGAATTTTGAGATTTTTGATATATTAAGAGTGAAGTTAGGACTCTTTCTCTTCTCTAACACTCAATCCCTTGAGAGAATAGAATAGAATAGAATGGCTGCCTTTGAGGGCGAAGTTAGAGCGCAGCCGGCCCTCTCTTCCACTTAACCCTCCCCTACAATTCTAATTAAGATAAACATATTAAGTGAACATAATTTTCAAAATAGAAAAACAAAACAAACAGAATAACTGGAAAATAGGAGATTGAAACGATTATCGAGTAAAAATTAAAAGAAAGAATAAATAAAATCAATGTATTGTATCACACACACACAAACACACACACTTACACACACAGAGAAAGAGAGAGAGATAGGTTGGGCCTTCATTATTTATCAAGGGGGAAGTTAGGATTCCTGGTCCTCTCTACCACTCGAACTCTTGAATTGGAATTGCTCTACATTGTTAAATTGATGACAAACAGATCAAATTAAATTAAAAATTTAGTTTTTCATCCAAAATTGCCTAAATAGTTGCTTTGTGCAATAAGGAACATCATTGGCATGACGGAGATTGATTGAATGTTTTATTTATCTCTTGGCAGGGTTAGGTCCATTTGGTCCCCTCCACCACCCAACCATGCTAATACAATCACATAAAACAATCAGTAGTCTACTACATCAATTACATCAATAATTGTTACTGAAAACTTACTATTATTCTATAGATCAGGGGTTTTCAACCTTTTTGCTCCACGCCCCCTTTAGAATCCTGAATTTTCTCACGCCCCCCATCCCCTAATCTCATATATCAGCCAAGTAAGAAATGTGTTTGGGCTAGAAAAAACATGGTTTTTAACTTTTAATGTTTTTTTTTTAATATAAATGAAATAAAATATAAGTTTTGAAAATAAAATATCCATCCTGGTGCATATAAATTGGTATTAAGCGGTTAGTTGCTAAGATTTCTTACAGCTACTCTTGTATTTACATAAAATTTTAATGAGAGGGTAGGCAATGTTTTTTTATTAACAAACTTCTTGATATTTGGCTGCAACTGTGACAAAGCACACCTCAAGTCACTCTCAAAGTCCAGTCTTGCTCGATATTTTGATTTTAAATAAGCCAAAGTAGAAAATCCAGATTCACAAAGGTACGTTGAAGAAAACTGGACTAGCTGCTTTAAAGATTCCAAAGAAACTTGAGGGTAAAGAGGAGAATATGTCAAACAAAAATCTTCAATGCTCATATTTGGAAACTCTGATTTCGCTTGGGAATCGCATTGAAGGTCGATTGACAGTTCCTGCATATCCTCAGGAAGTTTATCAACTTTGACTTTGGAGGGGTCTCTTGTGAACTTAAATATCCAGCTTTCAGAACTAATGTCCGGGAAGTAGTCTCCGATCTCGTTTTTCTAGGAGTGCTCACGAACAAAATAAAATACAAATTCCCCCTGGAATCCTTCCACTCCCCCCATGTTGAGAACTGCTGCTATAGATGAAAACAGTGAAATGCAAATATTATTAGAGAGAGAGAAGATAGATTAGATTTATTTATTTATATAAATTTACAAGCTTCTTGTATGAGTGATTGAAAACAACATTACAAAAACAATGGCAAAATACACGCATTCAACATAGTATTGAAAGAGTGAATATTTATCAATGAGAATTTAATTGTAAGAGGGAAAAGAGAGAAAAAAAGAAAGAGATAGTGATTAGATTGCTTTATTTATGTTTAAATTTACAAATTCCTAGTATGAGTGATTAGAAACAATATTACTAAAAACAGATTGATTGTAAGTAAATTCGTATGGATTTTCGTGGTGGGGAGACCCTTACGGGTAGTTCCACCTCGCCGCTTTTTTTAACGACTGCTTTTTTTATATGCAACCGGGACCGACGGCTTAATGTGTCCTCCGAAACACGGGATTGATTGTAATGAACATAGTATAGAAAGTATGGATATTGAACAATGTAAATTAAGACTGTGCGCATGCTTTTTGGTCATTATTTCTTTTCAAAGTTCACTGTATTGGTTATTATTAAGGTATTGAAATGTTTACTATTGCAATGAGAAATTATTTTTTTCATAAAATATTTTATGGAATATGGGAGTTCAAAGTTGAAATTTTTCTGCGTTTGGGGGCAATTGAACTCACCTACGAGTTATTTTAAACATTTGATAATTTTTTTATAACTGAAAGACAACTTGAGGAAAAGAATGACACATTTTTTATTTCAATTTAACAATTGGTTTTTCCAAAATAATTTTTTTAACTGAAAATTTTCGCATGTTTTAAAAAAATTATTTTGAAAAAACTAATTGTGCGATTGGAATGAAAAATATCTCATTTTATTCCTCAATTAGTCTTTCATTTGAAAAAAATTTATCAAAAGATTAAAATAACTTGTAGGGGAGAACAATTGCCTCAATAACTGAAAAATTTCAACTTTCAACTTCCATATTCCATAAAATATTCGATGAAAAAAATAATTTCTTATAGCAATAGTCAACATTTCAATACCTTAATAATATCCAATACAATAAACTTCGAAAAAAATGTTACCAAAAACCCTGCGCACAGCCTTAAACTGCTTGTGAGTGAGAGAGATTGATTGATTGATTAAATACCTTTGTTAGGGCGGACTTAGGACTCCTGGTCCTCTCTTCCACTCAACCCTTTCAATTATGACTAAATTTCACATGAGAGAAAGTGAGTGAGAGAGTGGCTGAGAGAGAGAGAGTCAGAGAGAAATAGTAAATGAGTTGTTAAAGAGGTGATTGGGTGTGGGGCGTTGTCTACGGAAATGGATCCGTGGCTACTGTAACTTTTTTATTTTTCTAGTTTTTTTTATCTAGTTCACAAAACATCGGAGTGTTAACAAGCACAATGGCATGACAGTGGCCGGCCACGCATACAGCTCACGCATCGATGCGTGATTACTATAAATAGTTATCGTGGAATGCAGATGCAACAGCACACGCCCAAATAGTTTTACTATAGTTGGGTGCTGGCTTCATGTGAATAGTTTTGGAGTTATAAAGGGCGTGGAAATGGTTGGTTTGTTTCAAAATTGGCTGAATTCAAGGAACGTATATTTTGTTTTGATTGAATTATCATGGTTGCAAATTATAATTAACTGCTATGACTTTTAGACTGTTGTTAACTTAATGCTGTATTGTTGTTTTGACTTTGCCCATAACACTGTATTTGTTCCATGGAAATAAAATTATATTTATTTATGGTAGACACAGAGAGAAAGAGAGAATGAAATAGTAAGGTTTTCTTTTTTATTCTCTCAGGGTAGACCCTGACTTTAGAGCCACGTGAGTGACGTAACGGCGGAAAAAAGTTTTTCTCCATTGTTTAGGACGCTATTTGTCATCCAATTCGTCCAATAATTATGAAAATCGGGCCAACTTGTGCAGAAAGATCTCAAAATTAGTTCTCCTCCATTCAAATTATTATTTTTTTACGTTTAAGTAAAATAAATTGAGCAAATCCGCTTATTTAAATTAATTTGGCGGTTATAAAGTTTGAAAATCGAAATTTTATTGTATCACATTGTGTGCAGAATGACCTCAAAATTAGGTCTTCTACGTTCAAGTTTAGGTTTTTTAACTTGCAAGTAATAAAAACTTGAGCGAATTCATTTATCTAAGTTCATTTGACCGTTATAAAGTTCGAAAATCGAAATTTGATCATAGGAGAACCATTATGAGGTATTTCTGCACAATATAGAATGCAATAACATTTTAATTATTATATTTTCTTTGTAGTGGTGAAGGTTATATTGTGGAAGATATCCTTAATGAATAATAATAATAACAATAATAATAGTTAAAAAAAATTATAATGACAATAATAATTATGAATAATAAGACGGTGTTGTCACAACCACATTTATTGAAAATATAGAGATACTAGTTTCAGATGTTACTCCATTATCAATCTCAAACAAACTCACAACGTTCAAACTCTCTCAACGTTTGTTTGATATTGATAATTGAGTATCATCTGAAACTAGTATCTCTATATTTTCAATAAATTTGGTTGTGACAACTTCGTCTTATTATTCATTAATTATTATTATCATTATTATTTTTTAAACTATTTTTATTATTAAGATTATTATTAATTATTAATAGAAAATATTAATTATTATTATTATTGTTGTTGGCACCTCCCAAGAGGAAGACGCTAAGTATATAATTCGTGAATTAAGTAATGGTATTTTATTTCCTGGGTCTATTCTTCTTGTTCGTCCAGTATTCCTTCATCCTTTATGAAATGTTCTTTTTTCTTTCTACATCCCAACGTGGTCTGTGATGTTTTGGGCGTCTGAGACAATTCCTCACTTGTCCACCTTTTTTTCTAAAAATCTCCCTGTTTAAGATCTTTTGTTCGTTTGTATCAAGTTGGGTTAGATCCTTTTTAACTTTTTCTACCCAGAGTCCGCGATTAGTTAATGACAATAGTTATTTTAACAGTCTGTTAGTTAATCTGTGTTCTGGAAGCCTGAAAATATGGCCATAAAACTTTAAACGGCGTTTCTTCATGTCACTTTCTATGTTGGAAAATTTTTCTACAAGATTGTTATTCTGTGTAATTTATACCCATATTATTATTATTATTATTATTATTATTATTGTTGTTGTTGTTGTTTTTTTTATTATTATTAGCTTATAGATTTTGATGGTGGGAAGGCCCTTACGGTTAGTTCCATCACGTCGTTTACCCATGTTATGGGTACATAGTAATCCGTTTTAAAGGTTTTTTTTTTTAATTTTGAAGAATTTTCCTCACATTGGCATCAGCCACCAACACTATTCTAAATCTCAAAGTAAAATACGGTAATCAAATATTAAAATTAGAATTTGATGAAATAAAAATGACGAAGAAAATTTTTTACATGTATTTATCAGTTAGTTTATATAAAGTTATATAAATTATATAAAGATTTGTGCTAGAAGTCCTCAAAATACAATTCAAATTCAAATTCTAAACGTTTGCAATTTGATGAAATAAAAATGACAAAGAAAAAATTTTACATTTATTGATCAGTTTGTTCAAAGTTTTGTAAACTATAGAAATGATTTGTGCTAAAAATCCTCAAAATACAATATTTCTAGATGTTTACAAATGACTGGGATGAATAATACATTTTTTCCTAGTCCGAGTGCAATTTTCGCTACAAATTACATTTGAACAACTGCGAAGAAATGTAGGGAAAGCAACATTCCCTCAACCTACTGAATGGAAAACCAATTTTCAGACAATGGGCGGGGCTTGTGACCCTTTTCCGGCAAGCAAAGAACACTTTTCTCGGGTTTAAACTACCTAGTTTCAACCAGAATGTGGCGAATAGTATTCTACTTCGGACCACTGTACAGTGTACATGCGTCTTTGATGTGAAGTCAAACACTTCTGTAATTATTTTTATGGGTCAGAGCAAGAGGTGGTTGAACTCCAGTCGGGTCGAAATAGTTTTACAAATAAAATAGAAAATAATAATAAAACGACTGCTTGGTGTCAACTGAACCGAGAAATAGAATGTGACTGCTGCTGTTGGTGGAGGGTGGACAAAGAAAGAAAAGGAAGAAGGAGGAATGATGAGAAGGAAAAGAAGAAAAGGAGAATAAAAATAAGAAGGAGAACAATAAGAGAAGAATGAGCAGAAGGAGAAAAACAAGAGGCAGAAGAAAGAGAAGAAGATGGAGGAGAAGAAGCAGGAGAAAGAAAAGAAGAAAGAGGGGGAAAGAAGAAGATGAAGAAGGGGTGGAGGGGAAGAAAGAGAAGTAAGTGGGTCGAAGAAGAACAGGGAGGAGGAGAAAAACGAGAAGGAGAAGAAGCAGAAAAAGAGAAGAAGGTGGAGGAGAAGCAGAATAAAGAGAAGGAGGAATCGGAACAGAAGAGGAAGAAGGAGGAGAAGGTGATGATGAAGAAGAAAAAGAAAGAGGAGGAGGTCATGATGAAGAAGAAAAAAGAAGAAAAAGGGAATAGGAGGAGGAGAAGAAAAAGGAGAATGAGAAGAATATTGAAGGAGGAGAATGAGAGAAGAATATGCAGAAGATTAAGAAGTAGCAGAAGAAAGAGAAGGTGGTGAAGGAGAATAATCAGAAGAAAGAGAAGGAAGTTGGGACGTAGAAGAAGAGGGTGGAGGAGAAGACGAAGAAGCAGAAGGAGGAGGATGAGGAGAAGAACAAGTAGCAGAATTCTGAGAAAAAGGAGGAGAAGACGGAGAAGAAAGTGGAGGAAAAGAAGAAGCAGGAGGTAGAGGGGAAAAAGAAGAATGATGAGGAGGAGGAGGAGGGGAAGAAGCAGAAGAAAGTGGGGTTGAAGAATAAGAGGGAGGAGGAGAAAAAAGAGGAGGACAAGAAGGAGGAGCTGGAGCATAAGAAGAAGAAGGAGGAGACGAGACAGAGAAGGAGACGATGATGAGAAGGAGAAAAAGAAGCTGACGAAGAAGAAGGAGGAGGAGGAGGAGGAGGAAGAAGAGTAGTAGAAGAAAAAAGATGAGAATAAGAAAAAAAAGAATAAGTAGGAAGAGGAGGAGGAGGAGTGAAGAAGAAGAAGAAAATGATAATGTAGCAACAGAAGTAGAAAGTAGAGGAGGAGGAGGAGGAGGAGGTGGTGGTGAATAAGAGGACGAGGATGAGAAGTAGGAGGAGGAGAAGAAGGAGGTGGCAACAAGGAAGAAAAAGAAGGAGGAGGAGAAAAAGAATCTGACGAAGAAGGAGGAGTAGAAGGAGATAAAAAGGAGGAGAAAAAGAAAAAGATGTAGCAACAAAAGCATGAGGAGGGGTAGGAGGAGGTGGGGATAAGAAGGAGGAGATGAAGAAGAAGGAGGTGGTGACGGAGAAGAAAAATAAGGAGAAAGTGGAGGAGTAATAGAAAAGAAAGAAAAAGGAAGAGAATAAGAAAAAGTAGAATAAGTAGGAAGAGGAGTAAGAGGGAAGAAGAAGAAGTACTGGCAACAGAAGCAGAAGGAAGAGAAGGTGAAGAAGAAGAAGAAGAAGAAGAAGAAAAAAGGTAAGATTAAAAAACTAGAAGCAATGAGAAGTAGGATTGCATAGGAGGGCATTAAAATGAAAAAGCAAGCGACCAAGATAAGAGCCGACATTTCAGTTTAAGTTTTACGTTTTAAGTTTTACGAGCCGCCTGAGAGTCAGCTGTACTCGCACATAAATTATTTCAAGTTTCTGTCACGTCTGAAGATTTTTGATGAACTTGGGACGGACGACTTATCTGCTCTAGCTTTAGTATACATCTGTGGATATTTTATTGTGTCTCACTTTTATGAGTTTTGTGATCTTTCTTATAGTTTCCTTGTGTAAATAAAATAAACAAAGATTAATGTTATTTTGCTACAGATATAGACCGATCAGATTTGTTTTTATAGAATTTTCATGCGGATTGAAATAGAATTTTTTTCGCCCACATAGATTTGAGACATGTGCGTGGGTAATGAATTGGATAATAGTGATTGTAAGTTGGACCTACAGTTTTTAGGTTAGTTCCGAACCACCGGGAAGTGATTTCACTTCAGAGAACAGTCTTAAGCCCTCATAATATCAAATACAAGACATTTCGAAACAAATTATGACCAAAAACCGTGCGCTCAGCCTTTTAACGAAGAAAACCTCACTTTTTCTTCTGTCCTTGAAAATTTTCGTGTCTTTCTATCGCCATCTTTGTTTCTGTTTCGTTTTCTTGTTCACTTTGTTTCTGTTTCTTTCTGTTGTTCAGTTCGTTTTGTTTCTTGTCGTCTAGACAGGCGAATCGGATGCTACCGCAAACCAGACCTAACTTACACAGACAAATCTATTGACTCGTGACTGCTGGGTGGAAATTTTCCTACTGAACTGTATCGTCCACCTGCTACTTCTTTTTCACTTACTTCTGATTTTTGTTCTTCTTTTCTTTTTTCATCTTCGTCGTCAGCATCAACTTTTCCTCCATCATCTTTTCTTCCCCATCCTACACTTTTTTAATCTTACTATCTACTCCACCACCTCCTACTTCTCCTTCGTTATCTCACCTTATTTACTTCTCCATCCTTTTCATCTATTTTTATTTTCTTTTTTATCTACATTTTTTCCATTCTCTATCATTTTTCTTCATTTTCTGTCGTTTTCATCTACTTTTTCTTCATTTTCTACCTTTTTAATCGACTTTTTCTTAGTTTTCTATCTTTCACGTTAATTTTTAAATTTCTGTCTCTTTTATGTACTTCTTCAATTTATTCTTTATGTTCTCCTTCACAATATTTTTCTTTTGCCTCGTTTAAATTTCTCTTAGCATGCCTATATTTTTTGTTCTTCGGCTTCCTTCACTCGTTTATCATCATGTTCTCCTTATCTTCACTCTTGTCTATTTTCCTCCTTTTAATCCTTTCTCCTCATCCTCCTCCTTCTAATCCTTTCTCCTCATCCTCCTCCTTCTAATCCTTTCCTCCCCCTCCTCCTATTCCTCCTCGTTACATATCATCTTGTTCTCCACTTATTTCTTCGTATCATACTCCTTATTTTTCATCGTTTTTCCCCGTCCTATTATTTCTTATCTCCATCTCTCTCCTCCAACATCATATTTTTCTTGATCCAACTCTTTTCCATTGTCCTTTTTCTCCTTTTTCCTCTAATTTTCATATTCTTTTTCTCCCATCTCCTTCTGGGTTAAGCGTGTTTGCCTCAACTTAGCCCACAGCACTAATTTATACTTTTATTGTAAAGTGTGAAAAATAAGGGCATTGTTATATCTATTCATCTTCTACTTCGTTTCTTATTCTTGATTTTCTCATTATGCTTCTCCTCCTTTAACTTTATAATTTTCTTTTTTTCAAAATTTTTTATTCTTCTCCCCCTTTATTATTAACATGTACCTCTTTTCTCATCTTCATTTCCCTCACTTTTTTCTTATTCCTCTTTCACCTTCTCCCAATTCTCATTCATCATTTATTGCTTCTATCTTTCCCATTTCTTCACTTCTTTTTCTTCTCATTATCTTCCTTCACCTCCTCTCCATCATCGTCCTCCTCCTACTTCTCTTTAAGAGGAAAATCTCTCCATCCTCTATCATCATCATCATCATCATCATCTTCATGTTCATTTTCCTTCTCTTCCTCATTCTTTGTCACCACCGCCCTCTCACCTATCAAATCTTTCCTTGCTTCTGTTGCTGTAGTTGCTTCTCTATCATCCATCTCCTCTTTCTCTTCCTCTTCCTCCTCCTCTTTCCTCCTGCTCCTCCTCCTCCTCCTCCTCACCCTGTCTGGCAATCGACAAACTCGTTCACCCGTAGATTGAATTTCCGCTTTTATTGATGGATGATGAATTGACAGGCTGAACTTTTGTTTCTCGAATCTCTCATCCAAGCAACAACTAAACTGTTGGTTGACTGACTAGTCTACAATTTTATTTTTCTTGCAATGTCATTCATCTTCGTTTGGTCCGGTTGAAGTTTGTTGGAAAAACTTTGTTTGATCATGTGTTACGATTTCATTCAATTTGTTGGAAAGTTCAAATTTAATAGTCACTTTATAGAATCCAGTGAGAAGGCTTGGTTCAAGTTGAGCAGATTTCTTATCAAAAAACAAGATATGTTGTCATACCCAATATCATCATTTTCCAAACAAAATTGCTTTATTAAAAATGTTGATAATATTTTCACGTTCTATACTCAGCTTTCATTCAAGTTTTTGGCGAGCCGCTTAGCGCAGTTGGTTGGGGCGTCGCGACTTCAGCTTGCTGTTGTTTAAGCGGTCGTTGGTTCGAATCCCGCTCCTCCGTCAGGCATCTATGTGTAATCATTAACCACGCACAAGTCTCGTACTCATGTGGGCATCATCAGCAATAATAATGAAAAAAAGTAGGATTTGCTTGACGATGCCCGATCAATTAGATCAAATATATGTAGCATCGTTTGGAGATATTTCTCTGTAGAATTACATAATAATAATATTTACTGTATCATACTCGATTCTACCACTGTATTTTACTAAGCTTCTAAATTTAGAGCAATTTGAGCAGAAATGAACATTCTGTATACTGTAATATACCTTGGAATATCACTTATTCATAAAATGTACTCCGATTATTATCTAATTTTGGTGAGCCAAATAATAACTTAATTTGCGTTTATTATTGTTATTGTAACAATATTTTTATTATTTCAATAGGTTTCTCCTGAACTAGTAGATTTCTGCAGTTTAATTCACATTAGATGATTCGTAAATTCATGTGGTCATTCAGTACAATGAGTGAGGGTGATTAATTCAATTACAGAATGAGTATCCATACTTCTATTATAAGTAATACTAATGTTAAATGAATAGTAAAATCCATATTTGTAACCTTTTAGCTTATAGCATTGATTTTTTGAAATTACTTTCCTTTTAAGTAAAATGAAAGTTGGGCCTTTATTAACTTGCCAAGTGTTTTTTTTCTAGCGCTCACGGAAATTGGTAAACATTGACATGCTGAAAATATAATACAGTAATAATAATGATGATGATGATGAAACTTTATTGCCATTCTTTCTAGAACAAAAGTCAGTCTTTCGAGGTGAAGCCACGTTTACATGTCAGGAGTGTTTTCACATTCAAATATTGAATTTGGTATAAAAATGACCGGAATACTGTACTTTTTTATAATAATTCATTTGTATTTCTTTTTTTTCACAAATATATCTCATAGTTTAATTCCTTTCATATTTCTTCAGAATATATTCTAAAGAAAAATATATTCTCAGAAACTAACAACTCTCACTGAATGAAATAATTTTATTAGGTCTGACCTACATTCCAAACCTTGATGTGTGTTGTGTAAAACCTTACATTTTCCTTATATTTTATATTTTATTTCCTTATATTTTTCCTTACATTTTCCTTATATTAAGTTTATATTACATTTTCCGTTACTTTTCTTTCATACTTACACTTAAACTTTTCATACTTATTTTGATGATATTTTCGCAAAATTCTCAGCTCACACTGATTTTTTTATAATTTTCACAAAGCTTATCAAAATAATTTAAAAAAAATTATTTTATTACATGAAGTCTTAGTCCTAAAGCCAAAGTCAAAAATGTTAGTCTGTTCAGCGTTTTAAATGTTTATGGAAAAAAATACCCATCTTTAGTACGTAGTTCAGAGGACGTGACAGTGTTTGATGTGTTGTGGGGGGTGGGAGAGGGGTTTTCATGGAAGGGGGAGGGGGTCTCCCGCACGCGCGCACATTTCTCTCCAGTCTGTGCAGGCAAGGTGATAAAAGGCAGTCGTCTCCATTCGCCTGCGTCAGTCTGGTTCAAAAGTGACGCCCGGCGTCGTCCTGAGTCCTGACGAGTCCTGCGCACTTGCATCCTGCTTCCACCTCCCACCACTTCCAGGATTATCCCGGATCGCGAGTCCTTTCACCAGTCAGTCAGTTGTTCCTGCGACGCTCTACTGGTCGGGAGTCAGTTGTTTGAGAGTATCACTCGGGGAGTAATTGCTTCTTCAGTGGAGTAACTTCTACGTATTCGGTAGCTGCTATCGTGTTCAGTTGCTGTTGAACTAGCGTTGTTCTCGCACGGCCCTCTGCTGTTGCACTCCAGTTTTGCGACCGAAAAATATTTGGTTTAGTTCGACGAATTTTGGGATTTTATTGTTATAATCAGTCACCATGGCAACCTACGCAGCTTACCGACACATTGAATTGGACAACATCGGCTATGGAAAGAAGAGGTTGGTGTTATGTTGTATTTTTCTATTGTTGTTAATGATTCTTGAAGCTTGTGCGTTGGTAGAATGGAATAATTGTTTTTAATAATTTTTTTTTATTTAAATTCACTTTATTTATTATTTTTCTTCTTTGATATTATTTCCACTCACGTTTTTTCACATATATTATTAAATTTCATTGATAATTGCATTTACTGTATATTCATGTTTTGTTACTCGTTGCTAGCACTCATACCTAGGTTTTGCTGGCAACAATTAAAAAATTGAATTTTAAGTTTATATTTCAGTTATGTATAAGTATTTGTTCTATTTATGATTGTTTAATTTTTATGATTGGCAAAAAATGATTTTGATTTTTTTTTTAATGAGCTTGTGCGTTGGTAAAATGTAATAATTGTTTTTATTAATTTTTTATTTGAATAATTTTTAAATGAGCTTGAAAATTGTAGCTTGAAGCTTGTAAATTGGTAGAATGAAATGAAGTGAAATGGAATGAAATTGAAAATTCAAGGTTTATTGGGGATGAACCCTGATCTAGCAGGATAGTAAACATAAATAGTAGGTGGTTCGGAAACCACCTAAATCAGAGATAAGCTACGAAACTCCTGGGCGCTCTTTTTTCGGGTGACCGATTGGATTGGCCAGCAAAAAAGACTCTGTTCTCTGCTGTAAAATCACTTCCCGGTGGTTCGGAACCCACCAAAAACTGTAAGTCCAAATCATCAATCACCATCATCCAATTCATTACCCATGCACAGGTCTCAGACCTATGTAGACTTCATCCTTAAAAAAAAAAAATCTATTGATTTAATTGATAGTGATGAACAAGTAATTATTTATTGAATAAATATTTTAACAACCAATAATATGAAGAAAAAAAAATAATTTAAAGTATCAATTGCGAGCAATTAATATTCATTTCAATAACTTATTTCTTGATCAATCCGTTATTATTGTATTTTCAAATAATAAAATATATTAAAATAATCTAATATAAATCGATAATTTACTCGACATTATATTTTAATTGACGAATTCCATCACTCAGAAACAAAAGTTATCTCTAAAATTCTATTGGATTAAGTATGTCTCTAAACTTATTGCAAATTATAAATTAAAGAGAAAAACATTCAATACACGAAATAAAACAATATGAACTTATACTGTAATGCCCTTAGATATTCAGTCGAAATTCAATTATTTTTCATCTTATCACAATTGATAATTTTGAATGCCAAATCAATTGCAAGGGGGTGTTCTAATGTGTAATTTTAACTCTAATATCAACTTTTAATATCAATTGAAGTAGGCTTTTAGAGGTAATAGGCTGTTATTATTTTGATGAAGAAATTTAAGAACGTATTTTAAATTATGTGGGATAAATCCTGTTTTCTTTGAATAATGTATGTATTATAATCATTTTGTTAACAGTTTATATTTATTATGTATATAGATACGTAATCAACTCACTTAGTTCTTTGCTTGAGAGGTTAAATTGCACTAAATGTACTTGAAAATTATGTTGTCGAGAATGAATAAATATTGAAATATTCTGCAAATTGTGTATGGTAAATTAACCGGTCAATGTCAGTGCCAGCGAAAGTGAACTAACCTTGAAATACTTCGCTGCCAGGAGTCGGCAGATCAATTTTTCATAATTATATTGCTCAAGCGTCTCAAACACATACATACCTTAGTATATTAACAAACTTTAAAATACTTTAATAAATTGAACAATTGAATCAATATTTGTAACTTCAGTATATTACAATTTAATTAATAAATCCAATACTTTTTGATATATTTTCAAATTTATTAAAGTCCAATACATTTGAAACTGTATTCTAATCTTAACTCACACAAACTCCTCAGAATTTTGATTATCTGAGTATTTTCTTTGTTTTAATATATAATTAACTGAACGTTAGCTCCGGGAGTTTTTGGCACTTCAATAAGTTCAATTACTGCAATATATTGAGATACAAAATTTCCATATCAATTCTAAAAATTCAATATCAATAACTCCATCTTTGTTCCATTCAAGTTCCCCTTATCTAGTTACCCATTATCAATATTAATTTCTTATTCAAAATTGGAAGAATGTTTGTTCTATTTATCAACTCTTCTATCATTAATAATGATTAATCGTTTTTTCTTTGTCAAACATAACATATTTATAATATGTTTAGTTCCTCTTAAAGCGTGCTTCATTCTTATCAACATAATATATAATAAAAATGTTGGGAAAAATGTTATTGCCATCATAAAAGGGAAGTGATAGCCGTGAGCCGTAGCAGGTATCTGTTCAATCAGATACAGATAAGCTGCGTTCTCGTAGGTCCTGTTTGTAACGGTGACCGCTTAGATTGGCCAGCAAAAAAGACACTGTTCTCTGATGTAAAATCACTGCCCGGTGGTTTGGAACCCACCTAAAACTGTAGGTCCAGCTCATCAATCACAATCATCTAACTCATTACCCACCCACAGGTCTTAGACCGATGTGGGCTTTATGCTCAAAAAAAAAGATAAGCTACGATCTTCTGGGACCTCTTTGTAAGGGTGACTGATTGGATTTGCCAGCAAAAAAGACTGTTCACTTCTGTAAAATCACTTCTCGGCTGTTCGGAACCCACCTAAAACTGTAGGTCCAACTCATCGAACACATCTGTGTAATTCATTACCCACGCACAGCTCTCAGACTTATGTGGGCTTTATCCTCAAAAATAAACTAATAATAATAATAATAATAATAATAATAATAATGAAGAACAATACATTTGAATAAAAATGTATCGATTTAAAATTCTATACTGTTCAAATTGTAGAAAATCGTCATTAAGTTTATATGATATTCTAATGAAAAATGCAAGTTATCTCGTGATTATTTTTATGGTGTTTACCTTTCTTCGCCAGTTTCTATGTAGAGAAAGTGCTTTCACCGTTTTAGTTGTGCGATATTAATATAAAATCAATTGTCGACGCAGACAGAAATAAATGCGCAATCGATATGCGCGTCGTCAAATTAACAGCGTTTTTTGTTCGTAGCAGCGAAAGAAATCAGGCCCATGATTTCGAAAAGAGTGCAGAAAGTGAAACTGATGATGCTCTTGCTTAGTTCTTGTTTAGGTGTCGTTTCTGGCCTCAGAAATAGATAAATATTGTACTGTAGTTCCTGCTTGTCAACCAGCGCGATAAAAGTATTCTAAAGAGTAAAAATAAATTGAGCATAAAATGGAAATACATTTTTTTCAAGTATGAAGTATGAGTTGAAATGATAGCAGGGTTTTAATAATTTTTTTTGGAGGATGAGGCCCTCATAGGTCGACCTGTGCTTGGGTAATGAGTTGGATGATTGTAATTGATGAGTTGGACCTACAGTTTTAGGTGGGTTCCGAACCACCGGGAAGTGATTTTACAGCAGAGAACAGTGTCTTTTTTGCTGGCCAATCTAATCGGTCACCGTTACAAACAGGTCCTACGAGAACGCAGCTTATCTCTATCTGATTGAACAGATACCTGCTACGGCTCGCGGCTATCACTTGTAACAATGTTTATAAACTAATAACCTTTTAAAAATATAGGGTAATTAAAAAGTAAGTACCTATCACTTTATTTCATGTGTTATGCAAAACAAGGTTTAACCTACAATATTATAACATTTGAAAAATAGAATGAAAATAAAAAAGTATTTTTTTGTTAGCTAATAATTTATTATTAATAATTTTTCAATTTATTTCTATTATACAGCCAATTTGTATCATATATTAAGCCTGGTGGTTTTATAAATTCAAAATCACTTCCCGGTGTTTTGGAACCTACCTAAAACTGTAGGTCCAACTCATCAATCACCATCATCCAATTCATTAACCACGTACAGGTCTCTGACCTGTGGGCTTCAGACTCCGAAAAAAAATTACCTCAGTTATTTTCTATATCAATGTTGCCCTGTATACTGTTATGAAGGTTTTCATGATATTATCATTGATATTGATTTCTTTCTATATATAACTATATATTGAAGTCTAGGTTTGGTGTTGATAAAATAAAAATTATTGTTGGAGAGATTTTCATTTGAACTCTATGTTAAATCCTATTCTCGTTCACGAAGTCACAAGATTATTTTTTAACAAAAATAAATTTGGATGTACTAAATTTTTTTCAATTCACTAGCCTATAATTTGAGATAAAGTAAAACTTTGTAAAATTTTTAGTTACAATGTATAACTTAAACGGTTACTTTGTTACATTCCATGTAAAATACACTATTCTCGTTTACTAAGTCACCATATTGAGTATTTTTTTTAATTTGTTATTTCCAATATTCTAAATTGACTATTATTGGATTATTATTTTGGTTTTACAGACTCTTCTTGGACAAGTTTCTTATTTGAAATTCTTTATTGGACTATTATTCTGGTTTTAAAGACTCGTCTTGGAGAGGTTTCATATTCGAAATTCTTTTCACTCTATAATATAATAGTAGTTTATGTAACGATTTTATTTTGACCCTTATTAAGGCACGAGTTAGATGTAAGTTATAACACGAGCGAATGCGAGTGTTATAAATATCTCACGAGTGCCTTAATGGCCAAATAAAATCGTTGCATACACTATTTTATCTACGACCACTAGTATACATCTAATTAAAACAATTTCATTTTACCTGTGACTGTCAGAGATACCTAACCTCTCATCTCAAATATGAGAAGTTATAGTAGATTGTTAGGTTAAAGCAGCTGGTGCAGCAGTTTGATCAAATCAGCTGATAGTTTCACAATATTGAATTACGATATTGATTCCATCATTTTTTATGCTTCTGATTGGTCCAGAACCCGTGTTATAATGTAGAACCTGTACTATAATGAGCTCATTATGCAACGGGTTTCAAAAAGCTTTTCGAAAAGACAGCTGTTTTGGCATCAATTGTGAAACTGTAATGTATACATTATGACATGGTCGTAGATAAAGTACTATTCTTGTCCACCAGAATCACAATTCAGTATTACCGGAAATTCAATTGAGCAAAAATAAATTTGGAAATGATGAACTATTTTCCAATCTGACAATTATTGTAATTCAAGTGGAAATTGTAAAATTTTATCTGTGATTTCCATGACGAAATACTTGATGAACAATCTAATATTAAAACTGACGAAGCTTCTTTTCAGAAGTGAAATGCATTCATCAAGCATCTCCAATATATGTGAGTGAAACATTATTTAAAAGTGAAATACAGTGTCGGTTTTAATATTAGATTATAAAAGTTTAGTTACAATTTTCTAAAATGTGAAGTTTAATTAGTGAAGCCTCCCGTTCTCCTTCAACCGTATTCACGAATGATATCTTCAACTGCATTATACAAGATTACTGCAGCCGTGCACTTTTCACAGTAGTAATTTTCTGTGGCAAATCCAAGTATTTCAGTTCCATTTAGTTCAAGTTTCTCTTGTACCGCAGTACCGTAAGCTGCTTTTACCTCACCCGGTGCCATCTTGAAATTGAATTGAATTTAATCAAATGTCTGAGGTCAGTCGCAGCAAATCGTGAGAGAGCGCTGCTGAAATTGAAACTAGAATAATTTACTATGGACGAAATTAGTTGTCACTGCTTTTCTTCTTCTTTGTGTTCTCCATTTTCTTCTTCTCCTTCTTCATTTTCTTCCTTCAAAAAACCGCTTCTCCATCTTTTTCTTTCAACATATTGTTTTTCTTATCATCATCATCATCTTCTACTTCTCCTCCTTCTCTTTCTTCTTATTTTTCTTCTCCATCTTCTTTTTCTTTGTTTTCCCCATTTTCTTCTTCTCCAAATTCTTCGCGTTTTTGCTTTTCTTCCTTCAAAACCCGCTTCTTTATCTCTCTATTTTCATCATATCGTATTTTTTATAATCATCTCCTTCTTCTACTTCTCCTCCTCCTCCTATTTCTCTTTCTTCTTATTCTTCTTCTCCATCTTCTTTTTCTTTGTTTTCTCCATTTTCTTCTTCTCCAAATTCTTCACCTTCTTGCTTTTATTCTTCAAAAACCGCTTCTTCTTCTTTCTCTTTTCATCATATTGTTTTTCTTATCATCGTCTTCATTTTCTTCTTCTCCTCCTCTTTCTTCTTATTCTTCTTCTCCTTCTTTTTCCCCTCCATCTTATTTTTTCTTTTTCTCTGTCTTCTTGCGTTTCTTTGTTCACCTCAAATTGCAATCCTTCCTCTCTACTTCTAAATTTATTTTCCTCCCTTTCATCACTTTCTTAATTTCTCTTCTTTTCCTTTTTCCCTCTTTCTTCCATCATCTCTCACTCATTCTCTCTCTTTTCCCCTGTTTACTCTTCTTATTTTCCGTTTTCTACTCTTTCTACCTCTTCTTCTCAATCCCCCATCTCCTTCTTCTTATTTTCCTTTTTATCCTCTTCCTATCACTCAAATTCTCATCTTTTTCCTCCTTATTTTCTTTGTTCTTCTTTCCCTTTTTTTTTTTGTTATTCTGTTCTTCCTTGTCTCTCTTTTCCGGTTTCTCCTCTTTCACCATCCTTCTTCTCCTTCTTCTTTTCCCATTCTTTCCTCTTTTTCTTATCTTTTTCATATATTTTCCCTTGTCGATTTTTTTTTCTTATTATCCTTCTCTAATATTCCTGTAATATTCGGCTAGATATTCCTCTGATTTTCCTTTACCTTCTGAATCATTTTTATCACATTTTCTTTGTTCCCTTCTTGTTCTTTTTCGTTTTCTCTCCTCCCTTCTTATTCCCCTCTTCCCCCTGCCCTTTCTCATTTTTGCGTGGCTACCTCCTCCTCCTCCTCTTTTTCCTAGCTGTTTCCTCTTCCTTTACCCTTTTTTCCTTTCTTTCTTTGGTTGGTTTCCTGTAGAGTGAATATCAGTGCTAGGAATGCACTGAGAACGGAAATCGTATCCTTCTTGTTTTCCCACTTCTTCTTTTTCTCCATCTTCTTCTTCTTCTTTTCCAATTCCATTCCTGTCGCTTTCTGTGGCAAGATGTTGTCGGTTGTTGCCTTTTAAGTGATAAGTATCTGTTTCTCTGGTTTGATATCTTGTTTAGAATGTCGGTGTCGTCGGATGAGAAATAATGATAATCTTTAAATGGTGATGAGATGATGAGGCCATGTTGCCAATTTTATTCCATAAAAGTGTTCTCTCTACGATCCCATAATAGTCGTCGTTGCATTAGTTTCAATCCCACTATTTGATTATATACAGAATTGATATAGAATGTCCCTGATGTCTTATAGAATACGTTCAGGTCTTGTTACTGGTGCAAAATCTATGATGAAATCTATAAAAATAAACTGTTTTTTTTTATTCTTATGTCTATATTTTCATACGTCATATTATTCTTGCTATGCAGAACTGATCTTTTTGACGCGTTTCGAACTATATAGTTCTTCCTCAGCGCTTGGTTGCAGAATAAGTTTGTCTATAGCCAATTACATCACAATATTATTATAGTTTTTTTAAAATGTTGTGTCATTTGTTGTATTTCCAAAATATAAAGATTTTTGATAAGGTTTCTGATTTTATAATTTTTAGTAACACAAGTTCGAGCATGTTTTTTAAAATGTTTCATTAAGCTCCCATTTAAAAAAATAAATTACGCGAATCACTCTATTTTTAAATTGTGAAATTTATTACAATCACATACTAAGTTTAACAAATACGCTGTTAATTTAACAATTTAGGAGTAATTTTTACAAATTTTACTGCGAATTGTAATCAAATATTTTGATTTGTTCATATAGTTTTTAGTACAATATATTTTTGGAAAAAAAAACAAAATGGTGACAGTACAGTCATCTAAGTAATCTAATTTTTTTTTAATACTCATTTAAATTCACAAAAAACACATTTAAGTTATTGCACTTACAATGTAGAATATTATAATACCAAGGCCAATATTAAATATTGGCCTAGTAGCCTAGTAGAACTTCTTTTCTATAGCTAGGAGAACTTCAAAAGCATTGTTTCAAGAACCACATTTCGATTTTAAAGTTGAAGCTTCTCCGTATTTTTATGCGTAGTTTGATAGTCTTCCACATCATAAAACCTTTTAGTAGTTTTTTATTGATGTAGATTGAACTTGCGTCCTATTTCCACATCAATGTTGAGAGACAACATTATGTTGTAGTGCTTTCGAAGCACGTAATCAATTAACTGATCGACATATCTGGGTTAAAATTGAATTTTCACATAAACTCTGGTTGGTTTGTTTTTGAAAACAATTTGAACATTATTTTGTAGTACTTTTCTAGTACGTATTCAATTAACTGATAGGCAATTTGTGGGTCAAAATTGAATTTTTTACGTCAATCTTGAACTCTACTTTCATGAGGTTGGTTTTTTCTTATTTGTTTTCACGTTTTATGCATACAGTAGTACTTTTAAAGCACGCATTCAATCAAATGATGAATATTTTCTAAATCAATATTGAATAATATGTACCTTAAACTTGAACTCGTTTAATTTTTTTCAATGTGTTCGTTGGGGTAGGTTCGTTTTCTCAAAACAATTGAATAATTATGTTGTCGTTTTGTAGCACGTAATCTATTAACTGGTGATTGACAATTTGCTAGTTAAAATTGAATTTGTTGTACGACAAACTTGAACTAACCAACATACCAATGTTGATGGGGTTCGTTTATTTATGTATATATTTTTTTGCTTCCTCTCAGGTTAATTAGTTATTATTTTAATTATTTTGCTTTTTCATCACATTAGATGTGAGTTTTCTAATCAAAATCGGCCTAAAAGACTGATTTATTTTATACGGGAATGTTCAATACAGTGCTACTGCCTTTTGCATTGTGCTTTTTGACACTCCCAACTGTCTTAAATTTGTTGTCACCTTTGTTGTGATCAGTCCAACTGCAGAAATAATGACAGGCATGATTGACACATTTTCTTGCTGCCAGATATCCTCTATCTCAGCAGCCAGGGGAAGATACTTGGAGATTTTCTCAGTGTAGTTCTGATCCAAGTTGTGGCAGAATGGTATGCCAGCATCTATCGAAACAGTTTCCCTGGTCTGCTTATTCGTTAGGATTATTATTATTATTATTATTACTATTATTGTTAATGAGTTATATTATGATTGACGCAATTCCAACTAGCAAACAGCAATCTTATGACTATAGACTCACTCTACCTGTTTCACTCGCTCCAATTTCTTCTCTCTCTAGAGCTCGTGCCGATGATTAGCAATAAATAGTTGAACGCGATTGGAAAACTTGTTTCTATTCAACTATTTACGATAGTCACGTGTTTGTGGTGTTAAACGGTGATCGGCCGTTGTTGCTGTAGTAGTTAGGAATGCTGTTCCGTAAATGCAGACCGGAAGAAATTATGTGTTGGTTGGAGGATCGAAAAATTAGAAATTCCTTCTAATATTGCTCCGGAGTTTTAGGAGGTTCATCATGTTATCGCTTTATGTTGGTTCGTATTTGTTTTGAGAAGACTGTCCTTGAAGTGATAGCCGTGAGCCGTAGCGTGTATCTGTTCAATCAGATAGAGATAAGCTGCGTTCTCCTGGACACTCTTTGAAAGGGTGACCGATTAGATTGGTCAACAAAAAGAGACTGCTCTCTGCTGTAAAACCACTCCCCGGTGGTAAATTTATTAAAAATCTAATACTGTTGAAACTGTATTCTAATTTTAACTCACACGATGTCCTGGCAATTTTTATTATTTGAGTATTTATTATTTGAGATTATTGATTATTTTGAGTATTAATGTCCAATTCAATATCAATAACACTTAGTTCCATTAAAGCTCCCCTTTATTTCTTATCTAGTTAACCCATTATCAAAATTTTTAATTTATTATTCAAAATTGGAAGAATGTTTGTTCTCTTTATCAACTCTTCTATCATTAGAAATGATTAATAATCTTTTCTTTGTCAAAAATAACATAAACTTAATAAAACAACTTTTGAATGGAAATTAACTCACGTTATGGATCTTCAACATCAAAAAATAACATATTAATAATATGTTTAGTTCCTCTTGAAGCGTGCTTCATTCTTATCATCAACATAACATATGTTGGGTATATAATGTTATTGCCATCATAAAAGGGAAGTGATAGCCGTGAGCCGTAGCAGGTATCTATTCATTAAGATAGAGATAAGCTACGATCTTCTGGGCACTCTTTGTAAGGGTGACCGATTAGATTGGCCAGCAAAAACGACACTGTTCTCTGCTGTAAAACCACTCCCCGGTGGTTCGGAACCCACCTAAAACTGTAGGTCCAGCTCTTCAATCACAATCATCCAACTCATTACCCACCCACAGGTCTTAGACCGATGTGGGCTTCATCCTCAAAAAAAATAAAAATAATAATAAATTGATCAATATCATGATTTTGATCAAAAAGTACAAAGAGAAAGAAATTAAGCGATAAATTCAGCAACAGGCAAAGATTGGCAAGGTTAATACAATTAATTATATCAAGGTGTTATACCTTGAATAAATGTTAACCCTAAATAAATGAATATTGGTGATGTTACCCATAAAAGTGACATATCTATAATAATTTTATATATATCTAAAATATCTATAATATACATAAATAGGTTTTGTCTAAGAGAGGGCCGACTGTCCCTTAACTTCGCCCTCTGGAAAAATTAAGGCATTCGTTCTATTCTATCCTATTATTTCATTGAGTAATTCAACTTCAAATTTGAAATTCAAGTTTGTTTTGGAAAATGATTCAGCCCATGCTATGGGGCAAATAAGAGCAATTCAATTTTCTTGCTATTATACTATTAATCTTTCATTACAAGACCATCCTGTACATTACAGGAAATATTACAAGCTAACCGTTTTAAAACGCCTCTCACGAAACTGTTACTGTTTAAAGGCGTATCTTTAACAAGATAAAAACTCATTGCCTATTATCGCATGGAAAAGGGATCAAACACCTGTAATATTGAAAGTACTGTTAGATGATCTGCACCAATTATTTTGAAGACAGAGCCCGGCATTGAAGCCAATTAGGAACAGAACAGGCTATCGACCTTGTACAGTAATTGCCTACTCTGAAATAAATTGAACGGTCTATGTTATGGAAATTGCAGGAAAATTGCCAATACAGTCCATTTTAAAAGATAAAAGGTTGTAGCTTGGTGTATCACATAGAGTCTACAGAATGGCGCCGCACTTGATAAATTGATTTTGAACAGTAAGGTTTGTTTCACACAACTGGCATCGGGTAAGGCCGGGTTCACACGAGCTACAATCGCGCGATTGTAGCCAGAGCAATTATCGAGTTGCGCGATTCTAGAATTGTAAATATTTAAAAAAAAGAATTATGATTTAAACAGAATTTATTAATTTCGAATTTATTTTAATTGCTATTAGTTTGATAAATTATGATTTTTATTAACTTGCTTGAAAATTTTATTTTAAGAAATATATTTTTTTTTTAATTTTTAAAACTAAATATCTTAGTTTGATATAACTTTCTGATATAACTTCACCATAATGGTGGCAATCATTAACTTAAGGAATCAAGCTGAAATTGGAAAAGTGTGGAAGATGAGTGAATGTGTGTGTGTTTCATTTTTTTTCCTTTCTTTCTTCTCCAGCTCTTTCAATTATAAATTATATTTGATATTGATATGCATTCCTATTTGCAGACGTTGAGCATTATGCTTACAGCAAGTAGTCTACATTATGCTGATTCGACTACTAGGTAATAGGTATTAATTAGTGGTATATCATACAAATGAATTCATAGGGGTTCTACTAACTCATTTAATATATTATTCAGTATTTTTTTGTTTATCCTATATCTTGATCTCTGACCATTTTGTGATAGATTTGCATTGTTGTATTGATCTTCTGAACTTGTAAATCGGAATAAAGAAATTTGAAAAAAAAAAATTAGTAGAGCACAGGATCAGATTGTGCAGTTCCCACGAGCTGCGATGTAGCCGATTTTACTAGATAGAGAACGCCAGGTTTAGCTTTGGGTTTGATGCAGATATCGATATCGATAATCGAAATTTTCATTCGATTGTTTCCTGGGGAATATACGGAACTGCAACCAATTTGAGAATTAAATTACAAAGCAGAACTGAAAAATGGAGCTTTATTATGGAATAAGGCAATATTAAACTATCAAATCCCGTGCAATGCAGTCAGTAAAGTCGGAAAATGGGTTTTAAATTGAAAAAGTGGATAGTATAGTTGAAATTATGTCAATCATTCTATGAAAAACACTCGTAAATAACTTACGCAGTGCGTATACTGTCTACTTTGGTACGTGCATCCATAAACACGCCACTTTCGTGGAATTCGAGACTTCACGCGCTTGCACAAAGATTTGTTTATTCTGGGGGGGGGGGGGATTTCAGGGGGAAAGGGGGAAATAACGGCGCCTGTCATGGTAACTGCTTTGCTTTGCCGATGAACAAAATTCTTCCCCTAGATACCAACAACCAAACGATCAAATAACTTGTGTTATCGTACATATTTTCCCCCAATTCCACTAGGAAAAACTCTACAAAAGTGTTGTTGATACTATGTTAGAATTCACTGGGATTAGACTAAAAAATTGTTGAAAATTCAAAATCAATACTGAACAATATTCTTTTTTTCGGAGGATGAAGCCCACATAGACCTGAGCGTGGGTAATGAATTGGATGATGAGGGTTATTAATGAGTTGGACCTACAGTTTTAGGTGGGTTCCGAACCACCGGTAAAAGATTTTACAGTAGAGAACAGAGTATATTATTGAAAACTGATAGACGTACTGTTACAAACTAATTTCTGTTATGTTTTCCATGTCGAAATACTTCTTGAACAATCTAATATTAAAACTGACAATGTATTTCTGTTTGAATAGGTTTATATAAATGATTAACGTTTTTAAGTGAATTCAACGACTTGCAGTCAAATTGATTTTGACTTTGCAAATCAATTTGTCTGCAAGTCGTTGAATTCACTTAGAAAAGTTAATGTTAACAACGCAGTTCGTCATGGACAAGAAATCCAGGAATTTATATAAATGAGTAAAATCATAATTTAAATTTAAATGTAGTGTCAGTTTTTATATTAAAACTAATTTCATTTGGATTAGTTTTACAATACTTGAAAAATCAGAAGTGATCATTATTATTTATTACTACTGAAAGACGTGTTGTTATAGGCTATTTTTATATTCCTTATATTGTACTAGTAGGTAGCCCAATTCAATCGAATCGCGATATCTTTAATATGTCATTATGTATTTACAAATATATAGTCTTTAACTCCTTAATCCCTTTTCTCATTTTTCTTTTCCATCGTCTTCTTCTTCTCCTCTTCCTCCTTCTTTTTCTTCTTCTCCTCTTTCTTTCTACTGCTTCTTCTTATTTTTCTTCTCCTCTTTCCTTCCTTTGCTTCTTCTTTTTCTTCTTCTTTCCCATTTTGTCCTACTTATTCTCTAACCTCTCTTCTTCCTCTGCTTCTCCTTCTCCCTTCTTCCTCTTCACCCATCTTCTTCTCCTTCTCCCTTCTTCAATTTTCCTTCTTCCTTTCCATGTTCTTCTATTCTATCCTCTTTTTCTTATTCTCCTTCCTTTTCATCTTCTCCTGCTTCTTCTTTCCCATCCCTTTTCTGCTTTTTCTGTTTCTCATTCCTCTTTTTCTTCTTCTTCTTAACTGTTCCATCTTCTTCTTCTTTTTCTCAACACGCATATCAATAATGCACCCAGATCATTTCTTGTTTGCTATTTTCGTCGACAGATAACATCATTCTATTTATCATATAGGATTAAAGACTAGAGGCCTACAAATTAATAAATTTTTATTCCCATCTTTTATGATACTGTATTAGAATTCATTTCACATGAAAATGAACGGGATTTATCGTTTATTCGATGTCATCAGTTGGTTGAGGCGTCACAACGTCCGCTTGCTGTCGTTTGAGCGGTCGTGGGTTCGAATCCCGCTCCTCCGTGTAGCATCTAAGTGTAATCATCCACCTCATTACCCACGCACAAGTCTCGGACTCATGTGGGCGTCATCATCAATTAAAATCAATCCCCCAAACATTTTCAATGAAATGGTCACAACCTAAGACAATTGGGAAGTGATAGCCGCGAGCCGTAGCAGGTATCTATACAATCAGATAGAGATAAGCTGCGTTCTCCTAGGCACTCTTTGTAAGGGTGGCCGATTAGATTGGCCAGCAAAAAATACACTGTTCTCTGCTGTAAAATCACTCCCCGGTGGTTCGGAACCCACCTAAAACTGTAGGTCCAACTCATCAATCACCATCATCCAACTCATTACCCACGCACAGGTCTCAGATCTATATGGGCTTCATCCTCCAAAAGAAAAATAGATTGAATAGTGAACTAATAATTAGAGGAAAAGTCCGAAACGGAACTAATTAAACTGTGAAACAAGATGGCTATCAGTGTAAATCTATTTAGGTTGGACGTATCCGTGGTGGAAGTCATGAATGACTATCAGAAAGCTGTAGTAGTAGATTGATGGTCGCGTGGACTGTAAATTGGAACGGTTTCATTCATAAGTTTCGCCACTAGTTGGCTTTCATTGAAGTTTTAACTACTACCCAATCGAATTGCTACCGATTGTGATTGACAACTTTCTAAGCAGTTGTCTGGACTTAACTTAGTCCTATGGTTGAAATACGAAGTTTGTGTGCTTTCTATACCTCCTGGTACCATGTAGGACAGGCATTGATCGAAATGCTACCGACCTGATGCACTCGTGACATGCGAAATGGTCATGATGGACGACGGAACTCACCAGTCGGGTTCACTACCTCCAAAGATTTGAACTGGAGATTGTTGTTCTGTTTTCCAAGTGCAAATAGTTGGAGAGTGACAGAGAAAGGGGTGGGAGAGAAAGGGATAAAAAAGACAGGGACAGAGAATGGGAACGTAAAAGAGAGGAACTGAGAAAGACGGACAGGAGTGATACGTAGAAATGGAATGTAGAAGAAAGGGATAAGGAAGAGAGGGAATGAGAATGGGAATTCAAAAGAGATAGAAAGAGAAAGGGATGAGAAAAAGATGGACAGAAAATGGGAATTTAAAAGAGAGAGACAGTGAAAGGGATGGGGAAGATAGAGACAGGGAATGGGAATGTAAAAGAGAGGGACAGAGGAAGGGATGAGGAAGACAGGGACAGTGAATGGGAATGTGAAAGGGATTAGAAAGAGAGGGAATGAGAATGGGAATGTAAAAGAGAGGTACAGAGAAAGGGATATGAAAGACAGGGACAGAAAATTGCAATGTAAAAGAGAGAAACAGAGGAAGGGAATATAAAAGAGAGGGACAGAGAAAGGGATAAGACAGTGACAGAGATGGGAATGTAGAAGAGAAGGACAGAGAAAGGGAATGTAAAAGAGAGGGACATTGAATGGGAATGTAGAAGAAAGGGACAGAGAAAGGGATAAGAAAGACAGGTACAAAGAATGGGAATGTAGAAGAGGACAGAGAAAGGGATGAGAAAGAGAGAGACAGTGAATGGGAATGTAGAAGAGAGGGACAGAGAAAGGGAATGTCAAAGAGAGCGACAGGAAAAGGGATAAGACAGGAACAGAAATGGGAATGTAGAAGAGAAGGACAGATAAAGGGATGAGAAAGAGAGAGACAGTGAATGGGAATGTAGAAGAGAGGGACAGAGAAAGGGATAAGAAGGACAGGTACAAAGAATGGGAATATAGAAGAGGACAGAGAAAGGGAATACAAAAGAGAGGGACAGAGAATGGGAATGTAAAAAAGAGGGACAGAGGAAGGGAATGTCAAAGAGAGCGACAGGAAAAGGGATAAGACAGGAACAGAAATGGGAATGTAGAAGAGAAGGACAGATAAAGGGATGAGAAAGAGAGAGACAGTGAATGGGAATGTAGAAGAGAGGGACAGAGAAAGGGATAAGAAGGACAGGGACAAAGAATGGGAATGTAGAAGAGGACAGAGAATGGGAATATAAAAGAGAGGGACAGAGAATAGTAATGTAAAAAAGAGGGACAGAGGAAGGGAATGTCAAAGAGAGCGACAGGAAAAGGGATAAGACAGGAACAGAAATGGGAATGTAGAAGAGAAGAACAGATAAAGGGATGAGAAAGAGAGAGACAGTGAATGGGAATGTAGAAGAGAGGGACAGAGAAAGGGATAAGAAGGACAGGTACAAAGAATGGGAATATAGAAGAGGACAGAGAAAGGGAATACAAAAGAGAGGGACAGAGAATGGGAATGTAAAAAAGAGGGACAGAGGAAGGGAATGTCAAAGAGAGCGACAGGAAAAGAGATAAGACAGGAACACAAATGGGAATGTAGAAGAGAAGGACAGATAAAGGGATGAGAAAGAGAGAGACAGAGAATGGGAATATAAAAGAGAGGGACAGAGGAAGGGATAAGACAGGGACAGAAATGGGAATGTAGAAGAAAGGGTCAGAGAAAGGGATGAGAAAGACATGGACTGAGAATGGGTATGTAAAAGAAAAGGGCAGAGAAAGGGAATATAAAAGAGAGGGACAGAGAATGTGAATCTTAAAGAGAGAGTCTGAGAAACGAATGAGAAAGACTGGGACCGAGAAAGGGAATACAAAAGGGGGACAGAGAAAAGGAATATAAAAGAGAGGGACAGAGAATGTGAATATGAAAAAGCGGGAAAGAGGAAGGGAATGTAAAAGAGAGGGATAGAGGAAGGGAATGTCTAAAGAGGGGCAGAGAAAGGGAATGTCAAAAGAGGGACAGAGACAGACCGGGACAGAAAATGGGAATGGGGGAGTGGGACAGCGAAAGGGATGAGAAAGACAGAGACAGAGAATGGGAATGTAGAAGAGAAGGACAGAGAAAGGGATAAGACAGGGACAGAAACGGGAATTAAAGAGAAGGACAGAGGAAGGGATGAGAAGGACATTGATAGAGAATGGGAATGTAAAAGAAAGGGGCGGAGAAAGGAATGAGAAAGACAGGGTCTGAGAAAGAGGGGGACAGAAAATGGTGATTTAAAAGAGAGAGACAAAGGGACAGAGAATCGGAATGTGGAAGAGTTGGACAGTGAAAGAGATTAGAAAGAGTGGGAAAAAATGAGGTGGTGAGAAATTTAGCAAGAATTTGCTAAATCTTGATAGAATCGTTGTTCTTCCGATACTTGTGACTGGGAGGCTCTGTTTTGAATTGCAAAACAACGTGTAATGGTTTGACTACGCCTCTGATTGTTTCTGACGTTGAAACGTATACGCTTACTGGTTTACTGTGGAGGCCTGAAATAGGATACTCGTTGTATTGATGGATAGGATTTTTTACAAAAAATAGTTGTAAAATTAGATTTGCATTAGGTTATCAGGGTTGCAGGATTTTTTTGCAAAAAATTGTTGTAAAATTAAGTTTGCGTTATTAGGCTGAATTTTTTGTGAAAAAATGGTGGTAAATTATTATTATTTTTATTTTATTTGAGGATGAAGCCCGCATAAGATTGAAACCTATGCGTAGGTGATGTAAAAAATAAGATTAAAATAACTTGGGGAACAGCTGCTAAACTGTTGCTTGATGGGGATTGATGAGTTGGGCCTATAGTTTTAGGTGGGTTCCGCACCAACGGGAAGTGATTTTACAGTAAAGAACAGAGTCTATTTTTGCTAGCCAAATTAGTCGGTCACCCTTACAAAGAGGACCCAGAAGTTCGTACCTTATTCTATCTGGCTGTCTTATTTTATCAGAACTCAATTACCTATTCTGTTAGCAATCCTCTGTACTGGGAGGAGGAGGAGGAGGAAGAGGAAGAGGAGGAGGAGGAGGAGAAGGAGAAGAAGAAAGAATAAGAAGATTTTAAAGTAGATAATGAGAAAGAATATTAAGGGTGTGGAAGAAGAAGCAGGAGAAGAGAAGAGGAAAGGTACGAGAAGATGTAAAAAGTAGAAAAAGAAGAGAAGAGATGAAGAGCAAGTGACAGTGTCGCAGAATTCATTACTCCAGTTTTCCATCAGATGCTCTCCAAACCTTGTTCATCTCTCTTCTTTTTTTTCATCTCTCAGCCTTTTTAAGGCTCTCTTTTTCTATCAAAAATCAATTTGATGGCTGGAGAAGTACGGTACAACATTCAAGTACCGTATAATACCTCCAAAGTTATTGCAGGTCATGTACCAACTGTGTTTGAGTGAGCGAGAGAGTTGAAAGATAATAAAAGTGAGAGAGAGTGTTATTGCAGGTCGTGTACCAAGTATGTGTGAGTGTGTGTGAGAGAGTTTAAAAGAGAAAATTGGAGAGAGATAGATAGATGTATGGGTGCTTTCAGGGTAGAAAGGGTATTGAAAAGGTAGTACGGTATTGATCTAGCTCTCCATAGCTGTGCTGTAGGTATGGTAAGATGCTCAGTGCTGCCAGCTCTCGTGGAGTTGTCATACTAATTCCCAAATGTACCTAACCCCTCCCCCCCCCCCCAAAACCACCCAAATTTGACCTCTTTGGGTGGGGGGGACAGTAGTCACTTATTATAATATTGGATTGCAGTAACGTAGCTGCTGTGTCGTTCGCCCCTCTTTTAAAGAAGCTCTCTAATTTTGTCTCCTATTTCCATCACGCATATCAGACGTTGTTTTTCTTCTTATTCTTTTTATGCTCCTTCTTCATCTCTTCGTCGTCGTAATCGTCATGTAGATCTCCTTCTCTTTATATTACGTATTACTTGAATCATTTTTATAACAGAAGTTACGGATCTCTATTATGGTGGTATATATTTTTCTATATCGTTATGGATCATTATTCTGGTAATTACATCAATAATCAATGTATTGTAGTTTTCATTTAACTTGGCAAAGTATGTTGGGTTCAGATGCAGCATAGGTCTCAGGGCTATGCTGGCTTCATCCCACAAAAATGAAGCAAAACAATATTCTAACCCAGCCTTTGCGCTACTTCCACTGGATGTTTTGGAAATGCAAAATGAACAACTGAAACTTATTTTTATAGTATTAATAATAATAAGCGTATATTAAATATTTAGGTGAATGGATAAGTTGGAATTCAGGAGAGAAGAGAGCTGTGGAATCAAGGATACAAAAAATGGAGATGGCCTTCCAGCTAACCAAAAATACTTATAATAAAACGTCACTATCTTGGAACTCGAAATTTAGACATTATAAAACCGTTATAAAGCCAGAAGCCTTATATGCAGCAGAAACATTAGATTTAAAAAATACAGGATTACTAGAAAGCTTAGAAAAAAAAAGAAATAAAAATTTTAAGGAAAATAGTAGGACCAAAATTTAAGAATAATGAAGAGCATTTGATCTCAAATTAAACTCTCTACCAGAAAATCGAGCAGCTTTCAGTCTCAATGAGAAAAAGAAGAATACGTTTTTACGGATGCATATTTAGAATGAATAAAAATAGATTAACAAAACAAATATTTAACTTTTTTGAAAACAGGAAAACAAAGTGCAACTGGTTTAGACAAGTTGAACTTGATTTGAATGAATTGGATATCTAAGGAAATATAATTGGAAACAAAATAATTTTGAGAAAGTTGTTAAAAGATGAGAATAAAAGATTCCAAGAAAAACCTAAAACTAGAAGAAGAACAGTAGTCTCGGAGGAACAGAGAAGGGCAACATCGGTGAGAATGCGGGAGTATTGGAGGAAGCGCAAGGAAGCATCCACAAAAAATTATTGATTCCACGTACCCCAAAGTGGGTGATTCGAAATAGTAGTTTATGCAACGATTTTATTTTGACCCTTATTAAGGCACGAGTTAGATGTAAGTTATAACACGAGCGAACGCGAGTGTTATAAATATCTCACGAGTGCTTTAATGGCCAAATAAAATCGTTGCATACACTATTTTATCTACGACCACTAGTATACATTTAATTAAAACAATTTCATTTTACCTGTGACTGTCAGAGATACCTAACCTCTCATCTCAAATACGAGAAGTTATAGTAGATTGTTAGGTTAAAGCAGCTTGTGTAGCAGTTTGATCAAATCAGCTGATAGTTTCACAATATTGAATTACGATATTGATTCCATCAAAAATGCTTCTGATTGGTCCAGAACCCGTGTTATAATGTAGAACCTGTACTATAATGAGCTCTTTATGCAACGGGTTTCAAAAAGCATTTCGAAAAGACAGCTGTTTTGGCATCAATTGTGAAACTGTAATGTATACATTATGACGTGGTCGTAGGTAAAAAAAATAATTATAAGCGTATGACTTTTATTGGTGGGACGACCCTTAAGTATAGTTCCACCACGCCGTTTGAGTCAAGTTTTGGGGAACATGGTTGACGTACCATTTCAGGTGGATTCCGAACCACCGAGTAAGTGATATTAAAGCTCATTGAAGCACGGTCACCCATCCAAGCATATTATAGTATAAAACCTCAAAATATAGACTTTGTTTTTATAGTACAATTTTCGTTGCAATTTCTTCAAAACATCCGATTAAACAATAAATCAGATTCTCTTTGTAATAGCAAATACTGTTATTTCACGAATGATTGAGGTCTGGTTGGAATTTCCGGATTCTTATGCGAGCATTACATTGTGATTGCTTCTAATTTAAAAAAGATACGCATGTAGTTATTCAATTACTTTGTTTCGAGAATTTTTTGGGGAGAATTTTTTATGCTGATTGATGATGAATGTGAGTCGAATTCTGGGAATGAAATTTAGTTTTCGGACAGGATTCCTATTTTGTTCCAAGGAAGACACGTATCTAGTTATTATGCAGGCTTGTGATTTGACCCTCACTACTGCAATATTCTCTCTCACTCTCTCTCTTTCTCTTTCTTTCCGTCTTCTTTCCGTTCCAAGGTTTGCGGTGTGCCCCGAGGAGTTCAGTGAACTAACAGCTACCAAACGTACCAGAAGCTAGATTATTGCCGCAATTGAGAATAATCCTCTCAAACATTAAAATTGTAATTTTTTTTTCGTAAATCGTAATTACTCGCTTGTCAGGTCGCTGAACTAAGTTGCACGTTTTTTAGCCACAGCTAATTGCGGTCCTGACGTTGATTTGAAGTAATCAAAGTGTACGCAAATAAGGGAATTTTACTTGTCTTAGTAAATTGTCTTGTGTTAATTGTACTTGAAGAGAACTTTAGGAGTAATCGTGGAATTTCTTATTAGGTTGTTGTTTATTGGAGCTTTGCAGCTTGTCTTAATTTATGTTTAACAACCGAACTTGATAAAATGATTGAATTGAGATTATTGATTCAATAATTAATTTCAAAAAATAAAGAACAATAACATCGTAGTGAAGAATTAAAAAAAAGTTAATTAATTGCAATAATAATAATAATTGAGTGGAATTATAAATAAATGAATATAAATTTTATTCCCATCAGCAAAATCGTTCAGTAAACATCATTTTACATTTTTTTTTTTTTTTGAGGATGAAGCCTACATAGATCTGAGACCTGAGCGTGGGTAATGCGTTGGATGATAAACCTACAGTTTTAGGTGCGTTCCGAACCACCGGGAAGTGAATTTACAGCAGAGAACCGTGTCTTTTGCTGGCCAATCTAATCGGTCACCATTACAAAGAGTGCCTAGGAGAACGCAGCTTATCTCTATCTGATAGAACAGATACCTGCTACGGCTCACGGCTGGAAGAATAAATGAACCACTTCCGCCAGTAGTGTGCCCATCAAGATATTTGTAAATAAATTGAATAATATTGTTTTAATGAGTGTAAATTATAACAGATATTAAAATATTGTGAAAAATAGTAATAATAAAACTATAGTAAAATAATTAATAACCAAATTACATAGAACATATAAAATTACCATTATTTTGAATAAAATTAATAGTCTTCTTTATATTGTGGTAGATATCCGTGGTGAGTAAGACTGATTGATGTTGCCATCAGCACTTTCATTACAAAAACAGGAAATACTATAGTTTCGACTTTTACGTCAATTTCGATCTCAATCAATATAAAACTAGAAATATACAGTAGCTTATAAGCCTTCCTAAACGAATACCGTTTATAAATTGGGATCCTCTCATTGGCCAACTCTACTTTGGAGGCCTGTCATTGGCTGATATTAAACACGCCCAGTTAGAGCAAGAAATAACCGACCAATTCGAAAGAGCATAGCAAAGATAAGAAGCTAGTCAAACACGCAAATCAACAATAAAGTCTTATAAATGCAGAAAATATTGAAGGTCAAATCAACAATAAAATAAATGCGGAAAATGTTGAAGGTTAATCGACAAAAAAAAACCAATAGTTTATAGTAATAGTTTTCGTTTATCTTGTTTCTTTATTCTATAAATAAATAATAACTTAATTTCTAAATTTTAGACTTTCTATCCAAATTATTATTTTACCTTATAAAATGTGACCATAATAATGCTAAATTTCAATTTTTTAGTCCTAAATTTCAATTATTACAGCTTTTTTAAAAGTGATTTTGGTTTTCTGTTGCCAAACAAGGCAGCTTGAAGGACAGCCATATCCGATTATTTTCGTTCTAGTTTTCATTTCATTGATATGACAAAAATAGCTGAACATGATCAAGGCTTGTCTAATATATTAATTTAGAACAATGTCGTTTTAGGATTGCTTGACCTGTTTGTCCAGACTGGTTTTATTATTAACTGGTGCAATTCTATATTTTTAAGAAGTATTATGTTTCTTCTATTGTATAATATACATAGCCAATTTTGGTGTACTATTGGCAGTTTGTTGTTGTGCAATATGTGGAATACCCTTGGAAAGTGATATTACTGTTGACACAGGCCTAGTATTCATTTTTAGACGAGCATTAACTAGTTTTTTATAGTTTTGTCTAGTCTAGTTTTTAGTTTTAGTTGGCTAAAAAATTGAAGGCTGACTTCTTCTTTTTTGAAGATGAAGCCCACATAGGTCTGAACCCTTTGTGTGGGTAATGAAGTGGATGAAGATGATTGATGAGTTGGACCTACAGTTTTAGGGTTCCGAACCACCGGGAAGTGTTTTTACAGCAGATAGCAGACTCCTTTTTGCTGGCAAATCCAATCGGCCACCCTTACAAAGAGGGCTCAGGTGTTCGTAGCTTATCTCTATCTGACTGAACAGATACCTGCTACAGCTCACGGCTATCACTTCCCAATTCGGTTCAGGTTTTTATTAGTGTAATGCAGTAGTTCCCAACAGGTGGTCCGCCAAGTCAAGCTAGAAAGCTTAATATGATATTAGATTTTTTTTAAATATTTATAATCGATCGGTATATTAACACATTTCTAGTGTTTATGGTTTTTGTAAAACTTTGGAAGAATAAAAACTTTTAATATGGTTCTTTTCAGGTACTTGTTACTGTGATATGGAAAGATATATTTGAATTGCAGTAGCTTAGCTCATTGGCATTATGGGTGTGGGGGGTAGGGTGTTGATAACAAGAAATTTTTTAACTTTAGGTAAAGGAATTTGTGGGGGATCTTGTCATTATAGCGACTTGATAAGAAGGAAAATGTCGTTGCGATTCCCTGGTCTGACTAATGAAAACGAGTACTGTAGTTTTCATATAACTTGGCAGCAGTTGGCTTCAGATCTAGCAAGTCTTCCCATATTCTATATGCTGCCAAGTTATATGAATACATATATAATCAGATACATTGATCCTTCAAGCTATTTTAATAGAATAAATAAATATTTTTCTTTTTTCATTTTCATATTAATTGTTTGTACAGCCCAAATGATAAACTCAAAAACAAATTTCAAAATGTAAGAATTGTTTTGTTTTTTTGGATGATGGTGACTGATGAGTTGAACCTTCAGCTTTAGTTGGGTTCCGTACCACCGGAAAGTGATTTTACAGCAGAGAACAGGTTTTTTTTGCTGGCCAATCTAATTTTCACCGCCATCTTTATTTCTGTAGCGAAGCATTTAGTAGACTCAGTCTGTAGTCAGTCAGAATCGAATCTAATCACATTAGAGGAATGCAGTGATGTGATGATGCAGACAACTTACAGCTGGTAGAAGAGTCTGGTCGCTAGGGATGGGAGATTGAGTCCTGGAAGTGCTCCAGTTTGTGTGACCCTTTTCCCTACCCCCCCCCCCTTCCCATGTACTCCCCTTCCCCCAATTATGGGTGCTGCTGGTCAATAATCAGCGAAAACAGGCCAAGGCTGTTCATCCAGGGTTGCCCCCCCCTTACCGTAACCCTCTCACCCTCTACGTTAGCCCCCCTTTCCCGTACTCTAACTCCCCTTAAACCCTACCTGAACCCCCCCCCCCCCCCTTTCACTACCCATCAACCCTCCTACCATCTCAACAAAGGTGGAAAGCTATGCGATGCGCACCCTATGTTTACATGTAAAACATAAATTGAGGTTAGATTTGACAATGGAGTGGAAGAGAGGGCCTTGAGTCCTAACTCTGCCCTTAATAGATACAATCTATCTATAACCCAAAACAAATATGGCCACAAAGATATTGTAAATTTGCTTTGTTGTGTGCTAACTGATTATAGGGTCAACGTATTCCTTTATTCTCATGAGGTTGAACTTCCTTTGATGTATTGATCCACTTTACATCTTTAGTGTGTATTGATCCACTTTACATCTTTAGTGTGTATTGTGGTCAAAAATATGTCAACTATTGGAAATAAGTGTTTTATAGTGAACTATGATTTAGTGTCAAATATTTCTTGGTACCAGATAAAGAACTATTACGAAAATATAATTGCAAAATAGATCTCTTACAATAATTGTTTCTAGAATAATTACAGGAATTGCATCTTGGTAGCATAAATTATTTTTTGGCCCATAGAAGTGATTTCACAGCAGAGAACTGTGTCTTTTTTGCTGCCCAAATGCTCCCAGCTTGAGCTGAACTGCAATTAGTATCAGCCATTAACCCCAGATCAAACTAGACTAGCTAAATACAAAAATTTATCTATTTATTGTAATTTAGGAAAACTTGAACGTGAAATAATCTTGCACCCTAAAATAATTACATTATATTAATTCGAAGAGCAAATACTCAAGTTCAATTAGAGATTTTCTATGTAGTGGCGAAGGTGATATTGTGGAAGGTATCCATAATGAATAATAAAATGAAATTGTCACAACCACATTTATTAAAAATATTGAGAAACTAGTTTCGGTTGTTATACCATTATCAATCTCAATCAAACTAAAACTAAAGTACAGAGAAGCTTAATATATACTGAACGTGGAATGATACTATTGGCTAAGCGAGCAAGAGGCTGACCTTCATAGAAGGTTGTGATTGGCTGACAAGTCACGCCCCCTGGTGGGAGGAGTAACAAGCAAAAATATGAGTCAAATCAATAACTAAAAACTGTGAACATCTAGAAAGCAACAAAGAAGAAAAATACATAATAAGGCTAGAATTGAATCACTGATGTGAAACCACTTCCCGTTGGTTCGGAACCCACCTAAAACTGTACGTACAACTCATCGATCACCATTATCCAATCATCACCTAGACCTATGTAGTGTTCATCCTCATAAAAATGTAATATTATTAACTATTTTTAACTGTTTTAGTGTTTAGTTTCAAGTCAACTTTTAAATTAATATTGGTCAAGTGAGAAGATTAATTTTATTATTTTTCGAGTGAAGGTTTTCAGCATATCTTAAATTTTTAGTTTGTGTTAACCTCAATGTTTTGGACAATGTAAAATTTATTCAAAATTTGTGAAGGGAGCAGTTTTGGACTTGAGTCTGTTGCACCTTCACACTCGTTGTAAATTTGTCACAATAAATAAATAAAACTAGTATCGCAATATTTTTAATAAATGTGGTTGTTAAAATTTCGTCTCATTATTCATCAATTAGAGATGCTCCCAGCATGAGTTGAACCACAATTAGCATGAAAAATAACAAGTTGGTCTGAACCGCAATTACGATAGAAAAATAACAAGCTTCTATTACTATTTCATCCATTCTGATCTATCTTGTTTCTCCATCTGACATGTCTAGCCTTTCACGGTATCAGTCTGACAGATTTATTCATTTAGTGCAGCGTTTTGCTTTTCACTCCGCTGCATACGCCGCTAATAATAATATAAACTTTTAGACGTAGAACTGGTGTTGTGGGCGTATAGTGTGTATTTTATATTTAAGCGGCGTAACGTACCCGGCGTATTTGTATGGTACGTAATGAGCGTAGCACGTGTCCTGGTGGAGTATTGCACTAATAAACAGCCTGCGCTGGATTGCTAATTTGTTCCTCGAGTAACGCGTTAATTAACAGTTCCAAACATAAGTAACAGTTCAAGAACTGCAGAATATTATAACGGAGCACTCTTGCTCCTCACACTCTTCACGGCCTGCTTCGTCTCAAGTAATATTCTTCTTCTTCTTCTCACTGTTCTTCTTTTTCTTTTTCTTCTTCTTTTCTCCTCACTCTGCTTCTTCTTTACTTTTTTCTCTTTTTTTCATCTCACTGATCTTCTTTTTTCTTCTTCTCCACACTGTTTCTCTTTTTCTTCTTCTCACTGTTCTTCTTTTTCTTCTTCTCACTGTTCTTCTTCTCACTGTTCTTATTTTTTTCTTCTCGCTGTTCTGCCTCTTCTTCTTCTTCCCTTTCTCCTCATCTTTCTTCCAACTCCCACTTCTCTTTCTCTTCCTACTCCTCCTTCTCATCTTCTCTCCCTTCTTCACCTCCTCTTACTACTCATCCTCCTTCGCATTTTTCTCTTCTCATAATGCTTCCTCTTCCTCTTTTCTCCTTCTTTCTCGGCTTCTTCTTTGCTAATTCTTCCTCGTCTTCTTTTCTCTTTCTTTCTCTGCTTCTTCTTCACTCCCTTCTCCACCTCTTCATCCTCATCCTCCTCTTTCCTCCTGCTCCTCCTCATTCTTTTTTATCTTCTCCTTCTTCTCCTCATTCTTGTTGTTCTCCTTATTCTTATTCTTCTACTTCTCCTTTCTCCTTCTTCATATTTTCCTGTCTTGTTTCCCTTATTTTCTTTCTTTTTCCTTCTTCCTTTCATTTTCCACAAATCACAGAGAGATGGTCACATAATATTACGGTAATAAGCTATATAATTATATCGTAGTATTTTGTTATATATTTTATAAATTATTGTTTCATTACTTGATATGTATTATCCTGTTTATTTCGTAATTTTGATGATATTTTCATGACCTCAACAACATTGTATTCTTGCTAGTACCATAGCCTTAAAATTTCGCTTTCAAAATTGCCAACTCAACATTGTGGTTTTGTTTATTTTTTTTTTGTGGTGTGGCGAAAAATCGCGTTCGCAACGCGGGAAAAAATGTTTTGCCGGCTCTAAAACGCTTCAAGTTCTCAACTTCGTCTCGAACTTGAAAACCGCGATCTCGAACCGGCAAACATACATTTTCGGCCCTAGTTGCGAAATATACTATTAAAGTGAACATAGAATTAGCATATAATTAAAGTTGGCAGCACTGTATTGGCATAGATTGTTTTCCATAAAGCGTGGCACGTAGAAAATTGAAATATTCAACCGTTGAATTGGTTATGTAACGATTGGCTAAGCTTCATCAATCACTAGCAGTGGAACTAATTGATTCCCAGGTAGGATGCAATAATACCAGCGAATTGCAGGAAATACGTTGCATTATCAAATTTCCAAATGTAGGAAATGCATGTCGAACTAGGTTAGAGATTCTGTAGAATGTGAGCCTATATATTTTTTTTTTGAGGATGAAGCCCACACAGGTCTAAGAACTGTGCGTGGGTAATGAGTTGATGATGGTGATTGATGAGTTGGACCTACAGTTTTAGGTGGGTTCCGAACCAACGGGAAGTGATTTTACAGCAGAGAACAGTGTCTTTTTTGCTGGCCAATCTAATCGCTCACCGTTACAAACAGGACCTATGAGAACGCAGCTTATCTCTATCTGATTGAACAGATACCCAGGGGTGCAGAATATTCCAAAGCCCCAAAATTTCCCCAGAACATCAATTTTAAAGACCAAAATTTCCCCAAAATAAGTGTCGTGAAACCCGATAATATAACTTGACTTTGTTTCTTCAAATTTCACTTATTACTCATAGCTTTTATTGAAATCAAATTAAAAATTTGGATTAATGGATTTAAATTACTTTTCACATTTTAAACTCACATATTTTATTTCAATTGATGAGCCAAATTCAGTAATCACTACACTAGTACTTAAGAATAAAATGATTCAGGCTTGTAGAGTGAGAAGCGTACTAAGAAAAAAATAATTAAAATTAAAATTGTTGAACAGTTTTTAATTTCTTGCTCTTCCACTCAAGAGCTCTTCATCTTCTGTTTCTGTGTCACAATACATTTTTAGTCATCTTCCATACATCCATCTACATAGAAAAAACACACATTCTTAAAGAAGTGTATAAAATTATTCCAATATTATATATATTTCATATTTTTTTACAATTATGAACCAATTCATTAATGCAAGTAATGGATTTTTAATACCTTTAACAATCTATGAATGATATGGTAAATACTATGTGCTATGATTTTGATTGTTTTTTCTGAGACTCCATAGGCACAGAATGCTCATAGTTATTTATAGGTGTTTATTATTTTTCTTCATTGGTTTTAGTTTTCTCTTGTAAGAAGTTCCAAGTATTTTGAATTGTTCAAGTTTAATTTTATTGAAATTATATCCATGTGTTTATTTTCATCATTCCCAATGACCTATGACCAATGTATTAAAGAAAAATGAAGATCATTATTAAGTCTGAGTAATGTTCTATCAGATCTTAAAACTAATATGCTTAATTTTTTTATTTCCCCAAAATTTCCCCAGACCCTCGGCGACTTCCCCCGAACAATGTTCGGGCGTTCGGACATATTCTGCTTCCCTGCAGATACCTGCTACGGCTCGCGGCTATCCCTTCCTAAAAAATAAAATAATAAAAATTCTATGAAATTGTAACTATTTGCTTGATTGAAATTTTTAAAAATTGTTTTTTTGTTTTAAAGGTGTCATCTATAAAAAATTATTAAAAGTTTGAAATAACTAGGTAAGATTAATTGCCCCAAAAACCGAAAAAATTCAACTTTTAACCCCCATATTTCTTGGAATAATCAATGAAAAATTCCCAATAAATAACATTTGAATACAATAATAACGTCCAATACAAGAAACTTGAAAAAAAAAATTATGACTAAAAACCCTGAGCACAGCCTCAACAAAATGAGTATCTTATGCCCGTATTCATTAGGAAATACGTTACATAGAGTCCCTCGAGTCAAGAAGCATTGGGGAACGTTCATGAATAGAGTTTTATCAATACGCTACGCATAATGATAAAGCAGTTGTGTTTTATAGTTCGTAAATCTTCCGCCATCACGACATTGGTGCACTGTCATTTCCAAATTATGGAATAGCGTGACTTGTCTGATTATTATTTTTATTCACTTTAAAACAGAAAAACCTCTTATTTCAAATTACCATCATCCAGTCTGTCAAGGTCCAATCCGTTGATTACACTAATTCTCATTGCTAGGAAATGTGGTAGCAGCTAGACACATTATCATTTGTAGAACTTATGAAAAAAAATTACCGCAATTGTTTCAAATGTAATTTTCCATCAATAACTTGCTTATTTTTCGTTCCTGGCAACTGAATGTTGTTTTCTTTCATGTTGTTTTTCTATAACTTTGTTTCATTTTTTATAATGTGTAAAAATTGTAGATTGTGAGAAAGTGTTGGTAATTTGTAACATAATTTTATTTTCACCTGTGTAGGTAGAAAATAATAATACGTAGTAGTTTATGCAACGATTTTATTTTGACCCCTATTAAGGCACGAGTTAGATGTAAGTTATAACACGAGCGAATGCGAGTGTTATAAATATCTCACGAGTGCTTTAATGGCCAAATAAAATCGTTGCATACACTATTTTATCTACGACCACTAGTATACATTTAATTAAAACAATTTCATTTTACCTGTGACTGTGTCAGAGATACCTAACCTCTCATCTCAAAATACGAAAAGTTATAGTAGATTGTTAGGTTAGCAGCTTAGTTAGCAGTTTGATCAAATCAGCTGATAGTTTCACAATATTGAATTACGATATTGATTCCATCAAAAATGCTTCTGATTGGTCCAGAACCCGTGTTATAATGTAGAACCTGTACTATAATGAGCTCTTTATACAACGGGTTTCAAAAAGACAGCTGTTTTGGCATCAATTGTGAAACTGTAATGTATACATTATGACATGGTCGTAGATAAAATAATATTATATTACGGTAATAAAATCTGAGATGTGCTGTTATATTATTTCCGGATACGAGTATTTCAAGTTTTAACACTTTGAAATCGTTGAAAATTGGCCAATTTGTTGTTTTACATCCATTTTATGATCTGTACCCCTTAATCAACTCCTACGGTGTGGATTATATGAGGTGTTTGGTTTCTGTATATTTTTGTACAGGAAGTAATCTTTATTCCTTTTTTCTTTGTATTATTTTTTATTTCTCGTTATTCTTTCATATTTCTCTGTATTTTTACTCTACTCTTTATTCACTTTACCCCCCTCATTCTCCTTACTCTCTTTACTCCCTTCATTCGTTTTACTTTCTAATCTATCTACTCTTTTTACTATTGAAATTGAAATTTATTTATTTTCTTCATAAAACCATTACAATAACAAAAACACATCATACATTTGAAGAATAGTTCCTCTTATGGGCAATAGCCTGAAATTACTATCCTAAAGTACTGTTGATAAGGAGAATCTCATTACGGTAATACTGTATAGTGCTAATCTAGAGCAACCTAGAAATCTTCTACATGAGTTTGCTAGCTCATATTGCTAGAGCGTAGATTGCTCTATGGGAAAACTATAACGTAATAAGTAACATAATATTCATTTCAGCACTGTTTTCAAGAAATCTTGAGTCCTGAGGTGGTTCGGAACCCACCTAAAACTGTAGGTCCAACTCATCAATCACCATCATCCAACTCATTACCCACACACAGGTCTCAGACCTATGTGGGCTTCATCCTCAAAAAAAAAATAAAAAAAAGTTATGATTGGTCTAGCCTCCTGTACTGAAAAGTGACAGAAGTGTTAAAATAGCTTTATTATATAACTAGTTTGATTATCCGTGGAATAAAGTAGGGAAGTGATAGCCGTAGCAGGTATCTGTTTAGTTAGATAAAGATAAGAACTCTTGGGCCCTCTTTGTAAGGGTGACCGATTGGATTGGCCAGCAAAAAGACTCTGTTCTCTACTGTAAAATCACTTCTTAGTGGTTCGGAACCCACCTAAAACTGTAGGACCAACTCATCAATCACCATCATCCAACTCATTACCCACGCACAGGTCTCAGACATTTGTGGGCTTCATTCTCCGGAAAAAATATGAGCTACAAACACCTGGGCTCTCTCTTTTTAATTGTGGCCTATTGGATTGGCCAACAAAAAGGCTCTGTTCCCTGCTGTGAAATCACTTCCTAGTGGTTCGAACCCCACTTAAAATTGTAGGTCCAACTCATCAATCACCATCATCCAACTTATTTCCCACGCACAGTTCTCAGACCTATGTGGGCTTCATCCTGTATTGACATCTATTTGGGCTTCAGCTGTATTGACATAGCTTTCTTACCTCTTATGTCTACTTTTTACGTAGAAAAATTATTTTTCCAAATACACCAGCCACAGTTTTTCGATTCCAGCTCAACTTCCAGTTGTTTTCTCGTCCTCCATTGTTGCCAAGTTTCTCGGTAGATGTCCTTTGTTGAACAAATTCTTCGAAGGACATCTACTCTCGTTAGTTCGTCATGCTCGCTGATCCGAATGGTCTTTCGTGCGTGCAGTAAGCACTGTCTCGACCTGAGACGACAATCACGAATATAGCAGCTACCAGCTATACTTCTATCCTCTCAATCACGAAGGTACCAGCTACTGTTCTGTAGTTATTGTCAGGTTGTAGATGGCTTTTTCTAAGTATTATTTAGACTCATTTGTACTCTCACTCTCTCACACACACTCTCTTACTCTCTCTCTCTCTCTCTCTCTCTGTCTTTCTGCCTCGCTCTCTCTCTCTTTCTCTATTGCTGTCGTGATTATTGTGAACTATATATATAGGAGATCGTGATTGCTATATTTCAAGAGTTCTACTACTACTGATACAGAGAGGCCTACTACTATTAATACTACACAATGAACTGCCATACTAGTCTATATTTTTATCGCAACTCCACTTTCATTCTGTTACTACGACTTTCTAGGTGTATACTTTCATTTGTCAGCGCCAGTTTTCATTCATAAATTTTGCAGAAACGTTTCGTGTCGAAACGGTTGTGAAAATCGTGGTCGACGACTAACCACTTTACCACGAAAATTTATTGTCGGATTGGTTCGTGAGCTGTTGAAGATGATTATCGCAAAGATTGGGAATCTGGTAATAGATTGTGATCAGGATTGGTGTCGTCAGCCATTTTGTATGATAATGAATTGATGTTGATGTTTCTCGATCTTTCGTAATGCTGTAATGCAGATGAAATATTTTGTAATCTGTTTTCTGATTGATCTATGACTTATACTCTGTTCACGCAAACGGGAGACAAACCAAAACAAACGTGTGTGTGAGTGAAAAAGTGATGAATCATGTCAGCTGTAGACCGATCGATTAATTTCTACCAGTTCACACTCAGTTCAGTATCACATTCGCTGCCACAGGTACCAGTTCACTTATATACTGCGCGTTAATTGTAATTCTGTAGTAAGTTGTGAATCGGCTACTGTGAATCAGTCTTGTTGTTCGAAGATACACTCTCGCACGCGCATCGTTGTTTACATCATCTTCCCTTTTCGTGAACAGAGTATAGGTTTGTATTATTTGTATAATTGCATTTAGTTTGCATTTTTTTTAGATTACGTCTTGGAAACTCCAGTTAAGGAGTATAAGACAAGTCAGAAAGCATTGACAGAGTTTGTTGCCTGTGGCCCTACCGTTGCAGGAAACACTTGAAGTTGTTAAAATGTTGATTAAGTCAAATGATGTGCTTTTCACTCAATTGAGGACCCAACAGGACCTTATTAAGATCGTGCCGTTGTCCGTCCGTCTGTGCCCTAGCGCTTGAAAGAAAGATTCTAGAGTTTTAAAACTTGGTATATAGGTTCCTCATAGTCGCAGTGAAGTTGCTTTTGGTTTTGGAGTATGGACGTCGAATATGAACGTTTTTATGATGCAAACAGATTTTTACTGTTATTTATAAATTAATTGATTTTATGAACAAAACTTGTAACATTGATCTCTAACAGAGGATTTTTGGATTCTAGATTATTTTAGTACTGTCAATTAATTTAGTTTGGTAATAAAACGTGTTGTATTGACCTCTGAGATAGTTTTGTATCAATTCTAGCATGACCTATTTCATATTTTTTGTGTAACTTTTTTGTATTGAGTCTGAATGTAGTTTTTGTTCTGATAAATTTGTAATTGTGGCTTCTTCCAATTTTTTCTTGATTAAAAATAGTAACTTCGTTCAATATGATAATCACGGTATCATTTGTGTTGTTTTTTTTAACAAGAATTTTTATGTAAAAATTGTACTGATTTGTGATCTTTTCTTGTGTTTCAGGTGGGGAATTTTTCTGATTTACAGTAGTTGATACGTTACATCCGAACGTATGTATTGCATATTTACATTCCATTATCTGTAAATGACGGGAGTATAATGCTACTATACCCACTAACTGATGTCATATTTTGGGTTTATTTTACAAAAAGGAATGAGCGCGTTCCAGTAGTAAAATCCTTTTTAAAACTTGAAAAACACTATTAAGTGGAAATTCTGAGTCACGTTATGGCGTGACGGCCGTTTCACTCTGATGTTAAGAGCATCGTCAGACGACCCACAGTACACATTGTGTCACGCCATAACGTGAGTCATAACTTCCACTTGAAAGCGTTTTTAAGTTTTTATTATATAAGTGGAAACAAGATGGATCTTCAACATCAGTAAAATACTTCATAATTTATCCACCTTGTCCATACACTGCACAGAGTGGTCCACTCAATATTTCATAAATATATTATAAATACAATACGTCATATCATGACTTTTAAGTCATGTTTCTGAGACTTATATCGGTCTCATAGACTTATCTTTTAGACTTGTTTATGAGACTTTCTTTTCATATTTATACTCCGCTACTGTATATCCATCTACAAACCGTTTGTATTCTGCTTTACAAGAAATCAAGAACCGATATATATAACATCCTCTGATAGAATTAAATCATTTCTAATTTTTCAATTAAGAAGTATAATAATAAGAGATTAGGAAGTAAATAATAATTATACAAATTCAATTAATATTGATCTATGAATTCATTCTTCGGACATGTGAAATCTGATCTGATTTAATCCATTTTAGAATTACAATAATTCCTTCTATCGGAATTATTTTTCGTATAATTTCATTTTGATTTCTAATTCATTTCTAGGCATCTTCTTGAAATGTATAAGAGTTAATTGAATTTCGAACTTGAAATAGAAACTGAAATTGATAGAAATGGTTGACAAAAGTTCCTTCTATTTGTCCAAATGCGACCGCTTCCACTATGTAAACAGAAGACCGACCTGTTGAAATAATGTCAAGATCAGTGTTACGGCCAGTACAAGGCCAAGGCTAGGCGAACTGATCACTGGGCCATTATCACCGACCAACGGTACCGTAGGGTTTTTTGTCTTCATTGTATTCTCCCTTCTTCCTCATCATCTACTTCTACTTCTTCTTCTCTTTCTTCACCACCGCCTCCTTCTTCTCATTCTACAATTTCTTTTTTCTACTTCTTCGTCTTTTTCTTCTTCCTACTTCTCATTCGTCTATTTCTATTTCTTATTTTTCTCTATCTTTTACTTCCTACTTCTTAGTCTTTTTCCTCTTCCTTCTTCTCCTTCTCTTTTTTCTCTTTCTTTTTCTTCATCCTACTTCTTCGTCCTTACTCCTTTTTCTTCTTCCTACTTCTCCTTCTCCTTTTTCTTTTTCTTCTTCCTACTTCTTCTTCTTCTTTTCTCTTTCTTTTTTCTTCCTACTTCTTCGTCCTTTTATCCTTATTTTTCTTCTCCTACTTCTCCTTCGTCTTTTTCTCTTTTTTTCTTCGTGCTTCTCCTTCGTTTTTTTTCTTTCTCCTACTTCTTCTCGTCCTCCTACTTCTTTTCCTCTTTCCATTACTCCTTCTTTCGCTTTTCCTTCTTTCTACTTCTCCTTTTTCTTCCCTTTCCCCATTTCCATATTCTTTTTCTGCTTCTCCTTCATCGTCTTCCTAGTTCTATTTTTTCTTCTTCCTACTTCTCCTTCTTACCACTTCTTTGACTTTTTCTTCTTGTAATCATTCTTCATATAGTTTTCATTTCCCTTCTTTTATCCTTCTTCTACTATTCTACTATTTTATCCTTTTCTCTTCTTCCAATCGTCTTTTCCGCTTATATATTTCTCTGCTTCTTCTTCTTCTTCTCCGTCTTCCCATTCTTAACCTTCTTCTCACTTTTTCATTTTCTTCATCATCTTCTCTTTCTGTCTAATTCTTCCTTTTCATCTTCTACTGCTGCCTCTCTTTATCCGTTTTCATCTTCTTTTCCTTCATCTCCTTCTTCGTCGTCCCACTTCATTTCCTTCTTCCCACCTCTTCCTTATCCTTCTCTTCTTTTTTCTACTAATTCTTTTCATCACTTTCTTCTTTTTCTTTTTCCTCTTCTCCTTTTTCTTGCTCTTTTCCTTTTCCATCGGAAAAATACTTTTCTAAAGGCTTTTCAATTTTCACTCAGGAGTGAAAATTCAATTTTTGAGTGAAAGGAGCCTGAAGTTTTTTTCATGAAAAATATATCCCCATTTTCCCAGTGTTCTCCAAAATAGAAGAACAAAATTTTCGTCAACTCGTTATCTTTCAAATCAGTGCCCCAGAAAATAATATTGTACTTACCTCTTATTCAGGACAGTTCTACTCGTATTATGGGGCAATATCTCCCTCATTTTACGAGAGTTCTGCTTGAAACTTAACTATTTTATTCCTTATATTATGAGGATTACGTTTGAAACTTGACTTGCATATTCCTTTTATTACAAGACTTAAGTTTCTAACCTGACTTGCACGTCAGGAAAGTAATTCATCGTGCTGCACATTACGGTTGAACTGCAGGCGTGCCAGACATGCATTTAATGAAGTTCACGTTCGCTGGGGAACTCGTTTGGCGCAGCTACGAATCAAAAGGTTAGCGAACGGATGGGGGATCTTTTTCATTGCACTGTTCATTAGGAAACGGGAATTATGCTTGGCGGGAGTAGCTGTCGGAATTGCGTTCCTGGAGCTCATTTTTTCTTATTTTACTGCATCATGTCTTACGTACTTCATGTATGTAACTCAGTACCGTACGTACTCAACCCACCCTTTTTTACTTTTATTTTGTCTTTATTCTTCGTCTCTTTCTATTTTTCTCTCTCTCTCTCTTACTGGTTAAGTGTCAAGAATGGACGAATCCTTGTCCAAACTTCGCCATTTCATGTAGTTGCATCACTTAGATTGTCATTACTGTAATTAATATCATACAAATGAGATCATTGTACATAATTCTTTGCACTATAAAAATAGTATTATCTGAGTTCACTACTGTATATATCTGTTGATAATTTTGATTTTAACCAGTCATATGCAAATTTGTAAATTTACATGAATAAAGAAATATAATCTAATCTAATCTATTCTTTCCCAACATTCTTCGTTAACCTCTTTTACTTCCTCTTTTTATTTTAATTTTTCTTCTCTGTCACATCTTCACCTCCTTCTCCATCTTTTCCTGTCATCGTCATCTCCTGTATCACTTCAATTCTTTGCCTTCTTCTTCCTCCTTTCTTCTCGCAAATCTTTACTCTCTCCTTTGTATCCCTCTTTTTTCTTCTAATCTTTCTTTCTTATTTATCTTTACCACCATCTCCTCCTCCTTCGTTACCAAGACCTCTTTTACTTCCTCTTTCCATTTTTTCTTCTTTTCCAGTCATCTTTTTTCTTAATTGAATATTTTATTGCCTAAATGAATAGTAGTACATACAAGCAGAAATATCTGCAACCTAGAATTAAAAATAAAAATAAATACAAGAATGTGTTTATAAATCATTAATCATAACTCATAATCATAAATCATTGTATAAATTAATCAAGAAAATTATAACTAAGAGTAATTTGGCAAATCTTGTTTTACACTTACTTTTGAGACCCCCACCATTCATCGCACGCAATACCGTTCTTCACAACTTTTTAATTTCAGTGTACGTTAACAAAATTATACTACTTTCTATTATTATTTCTATTTTGATCTATGGGAAGCATTTGACATTTCGTATTACACGAGCTATGTTGTTACTTAGGACCGTTAGAAATTTGAAGTTACCATTCAGTTTTTTCTACACACATTAGGCTTTGCGTCTGGTGATGATACTCATATTAAATGTTTCTTCTTTCTTCCTTTCTTTCTCTAATATACACTCGTTTTCTTGTCCTCTCTTTCTCACACCCTCTCTCTTTCCCCCTTTCTCTCTCTTTCTCTCTTCTTTCCCCCCCCCTCTCTATCACTCTCTCTCTCTCTCTCTCTCTCTCACTCTCTCTCTCTCTCTAATTCTATCACTTCTCTCATCCTTCTCATTCTTTCTCATCCTCTCACACAATCTCTCTCACACTCATACTCACTCTTTTTTTCGTTCTCTCTCTCTCTTCCTCTCTCTTCCTCTCTCTCACTATCTCCCTATCTTTCTATTTCTCTCTGTCTCTCCCTATCCCTCTCCTACTCTCTCAATCTACCTCGATCTCTTTTTCATAGTGCCATGGTGCGAATATACTACCACTAATAGCCAGATAATCAAATTGTAATAATCTCTCCTCTCGGTCGCGTTTCAAATAGTTCACATTTTTTTCTAGTTCAGCTGACTTTCTAATTTCATTTTTCACCATGAAAATGTTAATCTAGTTCATTCTGCTGCTTGTTTGAGGGTTGGATATATTTTTACATTTTAGATTTGTCTAATATTAAGTCTTCTATTAAGTCGATCACGTTATATAAAGAATTTCGAATGCATTGAACTCTCTTGTTAAAAACATTCAATTATTTCTTCATTTTTTTCTAAAAAATTCGTGATCAAATATTAACAGAAGTCTGATATCTTCTGTTAATTTTTGATCGTGAATTTTTTAGGAAAAAAAAAATGAAGAAATAATTGAATGTTTTTAACAAGAGAGTTCAATGCATTTGAACTTCTTTATGACGGGATCGATTATTCTGACAAAAACTTCGTTCTAGAAAGGTATTCGTTAATGAGAGGTCCTCTTGCCACAACTACAATGTCAAGAGACACCATATCAATTTTTTAAGTAGAGGAATCCGTTACTCGGAAACTTGTAATATCGAAGTTTGCTTGTTTCAAGTTATTAATTCTGTACAAAAAAGTGAATAATTCAGTCGGGGTATAGAATGTTGAACTTTCTCCGATCTAAAACATTCTAAATTCATGTGTACACTAACAGTTGTCACTCGCTTCAAAGCTTACCAGCATAACTATTAACAATTTATTTCAATTTATTGTAAGTGAAATTGACACTATTGACGCAGAATCAATGTAGAATCAGGTGATTGTGCCCGCATTCATGTGTGTACAATCGATAGAAAACATCTAGTTTAAAATTTGGCCTACATGTGATTTTATAATTTTCTAGTTGCTGTATATTTCGTTCGGTAGTGTAATCAAGTTCTGTTCTAGTTCACATTTTAGTCTTATTTAGTCATCTAGTGAAAGACTGCTAATTTTCCTGAATTAGAAATGTAATAAGATATTTGAATGTAATGGCCAATAAAGCTTACGCATACCTACATGCATAAATCTAGTCAACTTGCTTTAGTTTATTTATTGAGGTACAGTATGTCCCCTTTTCCTATGTTCCCCTATCCCGGTTGTACACCATGATTTATAACTCTTTTTCAAATCAAGTCTTAAGCAAATTAAGTATTTTAAATACTTGTAGAACACTATTCAGAACTCACAAGTTGAACACCCCGATTGTTGCGAGCTGTAGCAGGTATCTGTTCAGTCAGATAAGATAAGCTACGAACTGCTGGGTCCTCTTTGTAATGGTGGCGGATTGGATTGGCTAGCAAAAAAGACTTTGTTATCTGCTGTAAAATTACTTCCCGGTAATTTGGAGCCCACGTAAAACTGTAGGTCCAACTCATCAATCACTATCATACAACTCATTACCCACGCACACGTCTCAGACCTATGAGGGCTTCATCCTCCGGAAAAAAATTATGTCATGATTTCTTTTTGGGTTTTTTTTTCAATTTTAAATCAAGTCTAGCAAATTTAGTATTTTAACTACATGTTAAATACAGTGAATGACTTGGATTTACTCGATACACTTGATAGGAAGCAGTATCCGAAAATTATATTCCTACTGATTTATGTTTTATATCACTATTATATATATTAAACGTTAAAGATAATCTTTAAATCATCTTTTGCAGAATAAAACCCATGAAATCCATATAATAAGAATGAGTAGGGGTTTGTATCTGTCAGTCTTGCGGGAATGAATAAGAACTCTAAATTTGGAACATGGCCTCCTCTAAACTCAATTAAGTACACCTCTAAGCTTTTTTTTTGATTTCTCTTTCAGACTTTTCAAAATCATTTTTCAAAATTGACTCATGGACACTATTACTGTTTTAAAGTGTGTTGAAATGCAGGGAGCTCATAGAACATTACCATGTTACCAAAATACGTCAGTATGATGCAAAAAAGTCACAAGTCAAAGCAACACATTTGTTTCGTACCTATATTGTAGCTCCTAATCTCCTTAGTGGAATTGTATTGGTTGAATTCCATGTTTTATTTCAACATCCCGTTGCAAAGCATGGGTAAACCACTAGTGATTCATAATTTTTTACTATTAATTTTAGGTTACAAATAATTGTTACCAAGAACATTCACCTTTTATTTTAGCATAATAATTGTCCCCCTCCCCTTCACCAAAATTGTCCATCGTTGGTCCATCAAAAATGCATCAGCCCCTGTCTGGGGGCTTCAAAGGTCAATAACAGTGATGAATGAACCCCTGACAGACAGAGTATGAACAGTGCTTTGAAAAGGTGTGTCAGATTGTGTTTGTCGTACTAGTGCTTCCCTCTTACGTGAGCCATCACACGCTATCACTGTAACGTAGTAGATAATACATCCCCCACGGCATAAAGGGCTAGCCCTTTCGTGACCCCCCTGTATAGTAGTAATAACTGGAAGGGCAAGTCACAAAGGTAAATATCTCTGTACCTACAAGAACATATGCCGTCCGGCCGAGGGCTTAAAAGGGCTGAAAAACTCCCTCCGTAATGTGATTAGTTGGAAGGGCAGTCTAGTGAGTTTTCCCTACAGCTTTATTTGTTCTAAAGCATCTTTTTTGTCGATTATTTCTTGTTCTTCTGCTTCTGTCCTTGCTAGAAGAACATAGAAGAAAAGGATTGGATGAAGAAGGAGGTGGTGGAAGAAGAAAAAAAGGAGAAGGTGGGAATGAAGAAAACGATGAAATACGAAGAAGTAGGAAGAAGAAAAACGGAGAAGCAAAAGATTGGATGATGGAGAAGAAGACAATGGTGATGACGATGATGATGATGAAAAAGAGTAAGTAGAAAGAAGAACGATGAAGAAGGAGGTTGAGAGGAAGTGTTGAAGAAGGAGAGAAGAAGAAGAAGAAAATGAAGAAATAGGAAGAAGAACGGAGAAAAAGAAGATTGGAAGAAGAAGGAGATGGTGTAAGAGGAAGAAAAATAAGAAGATGATGAAAAAGTTCGAAGAAGGAGGAAGAAGAAAAATGGTGGAGAATGAGATTGGATGAAGAAGGAGGTTTGGTGAAGAGGAACTAAGTGATGGAATAAAAGAAGAAGATGAAATAAAACAAAGTAGGAAGAAGGAGAAGGTGATGCTGTAGAAGGAAGAAAAATGAGAAGACGAAGATGACGATAATGATAATGAATAAACGAAGAAGTAGGAAGAAGAAAAACGGAAAAGAAAAAGATTGGATGATGATGAAGTTGATGATGGTACTGGAGAAGATGAAGATAAGGGAAAAGAAGAAGGCAGAAGAAGATGATGATGATGAGGAAGGTAATGATCAAGGAAAAGATGAGCAGGACGTACAAGAAGCAAGAAGAATATGAAAAGAGACAAAGAAGTAGGAAGAAGAGTGGATGATGATGAAGGAGTGGTGTAAGAGGAAGTAAAATTTGAAGTAGAAGAAGACGTATATAATGGAGATGAAGGAAAATGAGGAGGAGGAGGAGAGGAAGAGGAAGAAGGAAAAAGAGGGGATGAAGTGGAAAGAGGAGGAGAAGAAAAAGAAGAAGGAGAGAAGGAGAAGAGAGAAAAAGAAAAAGAAGATGATGGTGGTGCTGGAGAAGATGAAGATGAGGGGAAAGAATGAACAGGAAGTAGAAGAGGAAGAAAAATAATAACAATACGAAGATGATGATGATGATGATGATGATGATGATAAAGATGATCATCCACACCCCGTTTGTGTAAAGTACAGTCCATCTATTGATTGATTTTCCTTATGAATGGTCAACACCCTCCTCGGTGCATAATGGCCTGCAAGCTGAATAATGTAGAAGGTGATGTTGCTATTATCCTCTCTTTTACAAGGTAAGGCTTACTGAAACTACGTTAGTAAGAGTGTTTTGGGGAAGTTTGGAACAAAAAAAATAAATAGTCTTCTGTTTTTGTGTAATTTTAGAATCACCCTATCTTGGAAGAAGTTTTGTTTTGATAGTTTGAAGAGTGAAGCAGATGCTATTGATGAATCATTTTTACAAGTTGAGGGAAGTGATAACCGTGAGCCGTAGCAGGTATCTGTTCAATCAGATTAGATAAGCAACGCTCTCCTGGACCCTTTCTGTAAGGGTGACCGATTGGATTGGCCAGCAAAAATAATTTTGCTCTCAGTTGTACGAGTAAAATCACTTCCCGGTGGTTCGGAATTGTAGGTCCATCCTGGAGTGAGTCTTAAAAATTTAAGTGAATTCCAATTTACTTTGTAAAAAGCTTCCAAAGCTTCTTTACTTCTATTTGATTGGGAATTAAATCTTATTCTTTAAAAAAAAAAGATTCCAAACTGTACCAAAGGCTATAAATGCCTTTAAAATCAATCATACTTACTAGCCCATATTCAGTATCATAGTGATTCCAAAAGCACGATTTCACTTAACGGTTGGTTGAACGGACAATCATTTACCATAATTTTCACCATGATTTATCAATAAACTATAAAACTATTTCCTACATAACTATAGTTAACTGAACAACTGTAGCCGTCATATTTATGTTATGACCATTAACTATTGTAAACGGTCTGTTAGTGATAATTGATAAAGAGAATTTTCCCTCCAGTTGAATCCGTAATGCATAACCATGAACCCAAGCGACAGACTTTGGAATATAAAATATGATAAATATTCTATTGAACAATACATCACGACGGGGAGGAGTCCGTACTTACCACATTGTACGGATTACTACCGTTACGGTTCACTATAATATCTCGGATGAATTGCTTTTATAAGTGGCTCCCAACAATTGAAGATACTTTGTATACCAGGACTTGTATTTATGGCTAAGCATTGAGTGGGTGGCTTTTCTAATAGAGAAAGCACGTTTTATAGTTGTATACTACTTGGGATAATGGATAATGACTCGTGAGATACATTCTCTTTTGAATTGAGTATTTTGTATCCTGCTTGTATTTGGAGAAGTGGTTTCTGGGTTTAGATGGGTTTTTATTGGTGAGGAGGTTTAAGTTTCTGTGTTTTCAAATTTGGTTGCTTTTATTGAAGTCTTGTGTTTTAAGATGATTTGACATCTTAAGATAGTTTAAGATAAAAATTTGACATTTTAAGATAGAAATTAATTAATTAAAAAATTTTAAATTTTAAGATAATTTGACTGGATCCTCATTTAATGGGAAGTGATAGCCGCGAGCCGTTGCAGGTATCTGCTCAATCAAATAGATAAGCTGCGTTCTCGTAGGTCCTGTTTGAAACGGTGACCGATTAGATTGGCCAGCAAAAAAGACACTGTTCTCTGCTGAAAATCACTTCCCGGTGGTTCGGAACCCACCTAAAACTGTAGGTCCATCTCATAAATCACCATCATCCAACTCATTACCCACACACAGGTCTCAGACCTATGTGGGCTTCATCCTCAAAAAAAAAAATCTATGTAATAAGATAATAAGAGTGAGTAGGGTGTGTGCGTGTCAGTCTTGTGGATTTCACAAAAACGGCAACGATTTGGAACAGAATTCTTCCTCTAAACTCGATTATGTGCACCTCGAAACCCAATTTCTCATTTTCCTTTCAGCGTTTTAAAAATTAATGTTCAAATTTCACTTATGGGCACTATTACTGTTTTAAAATGTGTTTAGATGCAGGGAGCTCATAGAACAGCTGATACGTCATACATGGTACATGTCATCATACGTCGTCATGATACATGATACGTCACTATGTTGTTAATAAAGATGATACGCCGATATGTCTTAAGCCAAAGCAACAGATTAGCCCTTTATTACAGCTGCTAATTACCCAGCGCCATGCTAGGTTACTTGTGTGTTTTGAGCTTTTCCTGTAATACATCAATCTAAAGAACTAAACACAATTAATTATGCAGTTGGGTAGAGCTGCAAAGTTGCTAAATAGGTCATTTACTTATAAAAAACACTAAAAATTCACATCTTTAGTTCAAAAAACAGTTTTTTTTGTAATCTTTTTTCAAACATATGAACTGTATTGTATAAACACTGTATGTTATTTCACTCACACTCCCAATTCCGTAATTTTGTGATACTAACATTAGTTATCTACAAGAAAAGAAAAACTCCAAATTGGATTCCCGGGCATAGTACCATTTCATTCAGGGGCCCCTAGAATTTAATTTAATTTACTGTAGAAAATTATTACAGATAACTGTATTTTAACATTCTGAGCTTTCTTTGCGTTAGCAGGGGTCTCTTAAATTCAAATTAAAGTAGAAAATAATAGCAAAAAAATTTTTCTAGTTCCTGTAGAACGTTTTCTGTCATTCTGAGCTCTTGGAGATTCATTTCAAGAGCTTTTTTAGAAACAATTAAGAAGCATTTCATTGAAAAACTTTGTTGAGCTGCAGGATACATTCAATAACACCTCTAGCCTACTGAAGGTCATCTTTGAAATGAGTTTAGAAATTGTGAAGAAATAAGCTAATATCAATGACAATACAGAAATGTGTGAAACTTTACTTGCATATCGAATGAAAGGTTTTCAAAAAAAAAAAAAAAATTCAGAGCACTTGAAATGAAAATAATAAACAATCCACGCTTGGCACAATAGCCAGCATAACAAAAGGGAACTTTTGATGCATCTTTTGGAAAAAAAACTTCGTTTCCAAGTTGTGAAATGATATTTCAAACCGATGACAAGAAAAACAACTTGTAGAAGCAGTATTGATCGAATTCAAGGAGACTATAGAAGTATATCTACTGTTGAAACATGGGTTTCGGTTTATGCTTCTATTGTACTGTGATTTATTCAAGAAAATGAAATCAATCATCCTGAAAATGAATGGGAAATTGAGTTAGATGATAAATGGTAGCCTTGGAGAATCTATTTCGTTGTAGGACAGCCATATTTTCACTACGGATGAAGTAATCATTGAACTAAATGAATTTTTTTCAATTTTTGTATGGCAAGTATATTTTTATTGCCAATGAAGTAATATTATAACGTTGTAGGACATCCATGATTTTACTGTGAATGAAGTAATCTTTGAACAAAATTGTTTTTTTTTTAATTATATTTTTTGTATGGTACTTATATTTTTATTGTAAACAAAGTAATCTCCAAAGGATTTTTACAGCCGACAACACCCATAGCAATTTGAATTCAGATTTGTACTCGTATTTAAAGAGCATATTCTACGTAGAAGGCTTGTTGAGGACCGAAATTGCCGTTTAATTGTATACAAAGCCGATAAAACTTGAAATTAATTTTACTTTTTATCCATTTAAATCATCCAACTGAAATAGTAGTTTATGCAACGATTTTATTTTGACCCTTATTAAGGCACGAGTTAGATGTAAGTTATAGCATGAGCGAATGAGAGTGTTATAAATATCTCACGAGTGCTTTAATGGCCAAATAAAATCGTTGCATACACTATTTTATCTACGACCACTAGTATACATTTAATTAAAACAATTTCATATTACCTGTGACTGTCAGAGATACCTAACCTCTCATCTCAAATACGAGAAGTTATAGTAGATTGTGTGCTTTTATTGTGTTAGAATCCAGAACTGAAATTTTAGGAAAAATATTGTATGCAATTCGCGCGTGAACCTTCTTTATCGCTCTCGCAAAATTACTGCGCTCCGCTACGCGTCGCGCAGTAAATGTTTTGGCTCGAGCGATAAAGTCGCGCTTCACGCTCTTAATACATAAATAACTATTATCTACGACCATGTCATAATGTCTACATTACAGTTTCACAATTGATACCAAAACAGCTGTCTTTTAGAAATGCTTTTTGAAACTTGTTGCATAAAGAGCTCATTATAGTACAGGTGCTACATTATAACACGGGTTCTGGACCAATCAGAAGCATTTTTGATGGAATCAATATTGTAATTCAATATTGTGAAACTATCAGCTGATTTGATCAAACTGCTACACCAGCTGCTTTAACCTAACAATCTACTATAACTTCTCGTATTTGAGATGAGAGGTTAGGTATCTCTGACAGTCACAGGTAAAATGAAATTGTTTTAATTAAATGTATACTAGTGGTCGTAGATAAAATAGTGTATGCAACGATTTTATTTGGCCATTAAAGCACTCGTGAGATATTTATAACACTCTCATTCGCTCATGCTATAACTTACATCTAACTCGTGCCTTAATAATGGTCAAAATAAAATCGTTGCATAAACTACTATTATTAAATGTGGTTGTGGCAATTTCGTCTTATTATTCATAATTGGCAATAATTTTCGGTTGGATAATTTGCATAAACAAAAGTTAAAATAGACATTGGATTTGTGTACAATCAAAAATTGATTTCGGCCCTTAGAAATACCAACCATATTTGGCCCGAAAACTTAAAAATATTATATTGTTGTCAATATACGGTTATAGTTTATGAAGTTGAAACCGTGTCAAAACACCTTGAGTGGATTCAGTAAAGCTAACCTCATTTGAAGGTGATGCTCACTAATTTCCTTACCTGGTCCGAGTTTGTGAAACAGGCCTACAACAACAACAACGTGTGTCTGCACGCGTGCGCGAGTGATTGAATGCACGTATAATATAGAAGAAGAAGATGAAGAAGAAGAAGCAGAAGAAAAAGAAGCAGAAGATGATGATGATGAAGAAGAAATAAATGTGGAATCCTGAACGATCCGACATCACCGTTAGAAGAATGCAGCAATGACCGGCCACCAATCCAAATCCAAACCACTGGAAAATGAAAAAAGTTTGGAGACCTAAACTGGCGACTGGCTGACTTCTTTTCCTTCTTCTTTCTATTTTTCTTCTCCTTCCTCTTCATCGTGAATCTTCTTAATTTTTCTTGTCCCTCTTCTTGCATCTTCTTCTTTTACTTTGTCTTCCTTTTTCATTCATAACCTTCTTTTTCTTCCTCTTCTTGCATCTTTTTCTCCTTCTTTGTCTTTCCTTTTTCTTCTTCCTCTCCCTATTCTTCTTCAGCCGCTTGAATCTTCTTCTTTTTCTACCTCCTTCTCCTCGTCTTTCATTTTTTCCTCTCCCTTCTTCTTCCTCCTCCTCCTCATCCTCTTCTTGCATCTTCTTCTTTTTTTCTTCTCGTTTCTTCTTATTCTTCCTATTTCTTGTTCTCCTTTACCTCTTGCTGTTCTTTTTTTTCTTCCCCTTCCTCCAGTTCTTTCTCTTCTTCTTCTTCGTCTACTTCTTCGTCCTCTTCGTGCATCTTTTTCTCCCTCTTCCTTTTCTTGCATCTTCTTTTCTCTCTTTTTCATCATCTTCATCACCATCTTCTTTTTCTTCTCCTTCCTCTTCTTCGTGAATCTTCTTAATTTTTTCTTGTTCCTCTTCTTGCATCTTCTTTTTTTACTTTGTCTTCCTTTTTCTTCTTCATAACCTTCTTTTTCTATCTCTTCTTGCATCTTCTTCTCCTTCTTCGTCTTCCCTTTTTCTTCTTCCGCTCCCTATTCTTCTTCAGTCTTTTTTATCTTCTTCTTTTTCTTCCTCTTCTTTCATTTTCTTCTCCTTTTTTTCCTCTTCCTTCTTCTTCCTCCTCCTCCTCCTCTTCTTGGATCTTCTTCTTTTTTTCTCGTTCCTTCTTATTCTTCCTGTTTCTTCTTCTCTTTTTCCTCTTGCTCTTCCTCTTATTTTTCTTCTCCTTCCTCCAGTTCTTCCTCTTCTTCTTCTCTACTTCTCCTCTTCTTGCATCTTTTTCTCCCTCTTCCTCTTCTTGAGTCTTCTCCTTTTTATTTTTCCTGCCTCTACGATTTCTTCAAGATCGGGCAGCTGAGACCTGTGCGGGGATAATGAATTGGATGATGGTGATTGATGAGTTGGACCTACAGTTTTAGGTGGGTTGCGAACCACCGGGAAGTTATTTTACAGCAGAGAATAGAGTCTCTTTTGCTGGCAAATCCAATCGGTCACCCAGGTGGCCCAGGAGTTTCGTAGCTTATCTCTGATTGAACAGATACCTGCTACGGCACTCGGCTATCACTTCCCCAAGAAGACGAAAGAAAAGAGAAGTGATGATGAATTCAAAGATCTAGCGAGAGAGAGAGAGAGAGTAAATGAGTGAGAAAGAGTCATGGCAATGAACAAGAGGAGATTTGTTTGTGATAACTTCTTGGACATGTATGTGGAAGATGAGTTAAAGCCTTGCTAACATAGCATTTGCCAAGTTAGTATCAAGTCCAGTTTCCCTGGCCTGAACTTGACCAGGTTCAAGTTTTGCAAGTTGCTGTTTTTAGGTTAGAAACAAGATGCACTGGTTACGAAAATAGATGACTACAAGGAAACTTGACAAAATAGAAGGTGGAAAACAAAACTTGAATGGTAACAGCTGGTACTCTGTTGATTGAGTTTGTGGACAAACGCATTATTGTAACTGAAGACAGTGGCTGCATTGACTATTGATGTATAATAAATTATGAGAGAAATATAAAGTTACAAAGTCAATTATTACAAAGAAAATTTTAGGAGTGTTCATTACAATATCATCAATATATTACAATATTTCTCATTAAGAAATTAACTTTCAAGTCCGAACCCACATGAAATTAGTTGCATAATTTAATAAAAAACTCTTGTATGGATACAAATACTATACTTGCTACAGTACTTACTGGACGACCTGTATATTATGTAAAGCAAGGTAAATAGAAGAGGGTATTCTATTCTTGGATCTCTTGTTCCATAACGATCTGCGTTGTCAATATTAACTTTTTGTTGTAAATTTAACGACTTGCTGTCAGTTTTAGATTGCGAATATATAATAAATGTACTCAAACAAATGTCTCTAATTTTACATAGGACAAACAGGCCGCGCATTCAAACAAAGTTACAAAGAACAGTTACAAGCCTTACCTGCAAAAACAGAATTGACTTTTGCAGACCATATCATTCAAACTGGACACACTTTTACTGGCATCACTACCAACCTACACATACTACATATAAATCTAAAGGACGCGAACAGCCTTGGAACACCTTGGAACAATTTGAAATTTACAAACAAACCAATGTTTACAATGTACAATTAAATTTTTTATCACCCAAACTTTTTGATCACATTGTAAAAAAACCACAATTCTTCCAGCCAACAAACTAACAACGCTATCTATAGGATGCTTTGAAGATGAGTTTCAATAACTCGAAAACGTTCCGCCAAGTGTGAGTACTACATTTATTATTTTCAAAGTTTCATTCACAAAATACACATGAACAATATAAAATTCTAAACATACTGTCATTATTCCCCACAAAGACAGAAGTCTGAGAGAGGAGAATGAGTTCATATTGTAGATAAAACAATACACAGTACTTGTATATTCACAATCTAAAACTGATTGCAAGTCGTTAAATTTACAACAAAAATTCAGGAGTATTCTAATTATCTTGAAGTAGAATACAGTATTTGTGATTGTTATACACAACTGACGTACAGTAGGAACAATTAGTCTGGGCGCACGGCCGTTTGGTAGTCAGACATGGCGAGGGGAGTGTTTATCGCTCATTTCTAAAAACATGTGGCCCGTGCGACGCTGCAGATCTCTTCAAGGTCAACTAGTCAACTTTTAACAGGACGGCTAGTAGTGAAACAAGAGCCACGCGCCCAAACTAATTGTTCCTACTGTAACTACTAGTAGAAATACTAAAATACGAAAATAGTATTGATCTAAAATTGATAGTGTACAGTAGGTAGTCATTTGTTGAATTTGAAAATAATTTGTTAGTAAACATCGTAAAATTGAATAAATTTCATATCATTTCATAAATATTACCAACTGAAAAATTAACTCATCCAGAACTTTATTATTGCAGAAAATTGTCTTGTTCTCGAATTCGTTGTACATCTTTCATATTCTCTCTCCTTTTCCCTCCTTCCTATTTCCTTAACACTCTCTCCCTCCTTTCCCTGTTCTCACTCTTTTTGTGGTTCAAGTGGAGGAGGGACTTGTTCCTCAATTTCGCCCACAGCACTTTGTATTGTAAAGTGAAAATATAAAGACCATCTTTGCCAAAATTCTTTCCTTTTCTGCCAAGAAAATTGAGAAATAGTTTCCTTTTCGCACTTTTCTGTCAAACTTCTTTCCGGCTTCTGTAACAATATTTTCCACAAACTTCTTTCTCTAGCTAGTGATTATTTGGCCCACATTCAGTCGTAACTCGGTAACAATAGAGCAGCTCCGCAATTTTACGCTAAAGTTCATTGTTTCACACTATTGTTTGTAATACACACTTCCAGTGCCTTCTAGATAGTACAAACAATAGACGCTCTATGCCGACGCCGATATAGGAAGCAGGAACTGTTCAAACGGCATCATTTCTCAACAGAAACCCTACTATACGCTATTATAGTAGTTTTCATATAACGTGGCAGCAGTATGTTGGGTTAAGGTACAGCATGTCCCATATGCTACACGCTGCCAAGTTATATGAATACTACAGTATATATTTTTCATATACACTATTATTTGCTTTGCTACTATACATTTTAGGAGCTAAGCGTCGAAAACAATCTATCCTAACATTTTTGTGACGTAAGTGATCACAGATCTGACTAGGCTTGTGACTAATGGTCGTGATCATGTTTCGAGGGATGCAAGATGTCGTAAATCATCACAAAATTCAACATCATTGGTTGAGTTCATGGGAGCCTTCCGTTCACCGGTAAATAGTAAACTAAGGCGTCTGATTTGTCAATTCAAATTTTTGAATTTGAATAGACCATGAATATTCATTTTGAATTTGACAAAAAATGTAGACAAAAATTGGAAAAATCAACATTTTTGAATTTGAATAGACCAATCAGACGCCTCGGTCTCCGGTAAAATTATATTTACCGGTAAACGGTGAGGCTCCCATGAAATCAACCTTTATTGTTCAACGTAAAGCGCCATAATTTTTCATATGCAAGACATAAAACTGCCATAATCGACTGTCTTTTTTCACAAAGTTTTTTAAAAAATAATTTGGCATTTTTACTTTGCCACTGATTAGAAAGTTTGTTTCTAGTAAATCAGTAAATTTTCAGTCAAAATGTTGTATTTGTGAATGTGGTATTGTGATAGGTATCAGATATAATGAGAAGCCTTTCCCGGTTTGGTCTACATAACCAATAGCTGTCAGGCTCGCTTCGCTCGCCTTAACAGTCCAGACAGGGGGCTTTCCATCTGAAGCCCCGTGAGTATATTCACACAAAGCCAGGGAGAGGTTGATTAATGATTGATTGAATTGAATTGTTGCCTTAATTTTCCTTGGAGGGCGAAGTTGAGACGCAGCCGGCCCCCTCTTGCACTTAAACCTCCTTTACAATGCTAAACAACGTGATTAAAAACAAGTTTTATAGCATTCCAAAAAATGGAAAAAACCTGCAATGTAAAACATAAATTTTCTATTGAGTATGCATTTTTAAAATAAAAGAATGTAACAAAGAATAAAATTTATCCAGCTAGTGGTTGTTATGTAGGCCTAACGGGAAAAACTTCTTATTATATGTGATACCTATCGCAATACCACAATCACCAATACAAAAGTTTGAAAATTTATCGATTAAAAATCGAAATTGAGTGAGTGATTCAGTGGCATAGATTACAGTCTCCGTATTTCGCCACAACCAGCGCAATCTCCAATTCACTTCCATACTAATTCTCAAAAAAAAAAAAACAGATCCAAACCAAAGTTTAGATTCCATTCAACTGAAAACAAAAATGAAGCGAGCTTTCCTTTGATGAAGCGGCCTATTATGATGAGAAAAGAGCCGCTATCCACTGAACAACGCTATCAATGAAAGGAATCGAGCCTTCTGACAAGAGATACAATGTCTTTTGACGGACTGTAACGGGAACTAGTCTGATGACCGAGCAGCCAATCATGACTCAAGGTGATGCAACGGTCACAGCCATGTCACACGTGACAGACGTCACGTCTCATCTACACCATAATAACACGGCTATGTCACGTCACAAGCGCCTAATCGACTGTGAAAGAATGCTAATAACTGGAAACAGAGAGTGCATTATAAAAATTCCAAGACAATTTTTGGGTGGCGTCCAGATAAGAAAGTGGAGGGAGTATAACGCATACCGCCATTGGTTGAGTTCCTGGGAACTTTACCTGGTAACTGGTGAATTTTAACGGTTGCGTTCGATACGTTCATTCAAATTGTTTAACATCTATGAATTTGAGTAGATCAATCATACGCCATAGGTAACATTTGCTAGTTACCGGTAGAGCTCCCAGGAACTCGACCATGTTGAAAAAGTGTAACCGGAAGTGGAAGCAAACAAGGCCCTACTGCGTGGGATCTGACGCCATTCGCGGCTATTTCACCGCGGATTTCAAATTGAGTAGTTCACTTTTACAAGATTTCCCTTTTATTTCAGTTTAAATATTTGAACTATGCTTATCATTTGTCAAAAACGATATTTGCTTCTCAAAATAATTATTTGTAAACATTCATCAAAATTTATATTATGCATGTTTTGTTATGGTGGCCATTGCCATTCTCATGGCGCGCCACCTATAGCAGTCGTATTAATCACTTTAACCCTAATTTATGGCTTCAACTTCCAACGAAATGCTAAGTGGCGGCCATCTTTGAAAATAGCCCAGGTAGAGATCATAGATCTTCAAAAGTGGAGCTCTTGAAAGCTTTACCGGTAATGCTACCTGTGGTCTTATTGATCTATTCAAATTCAAAGACGTTAAAAAATATAAATAGACCAATCAGACGCCACCGGTAGCTTTTACCGGTAAATGAGAAGGCTCCCCATAAACTCGACCAATGGTTGAGTTCATGGGAGCCCTGCTGGTAACCGATAAATGTTGCCGGTGGAGTCTGATTGGTCTAATCAAATTCATAGACGTTAAACAATTTGAATAGACCAATCGGCCACCAGTAATATTTACCGGTTTCCGGCAGGGCTCCCATGAACTCTACCATAAACCGGGCTCCCATGAACTCTACCATTGATAATCATAGATATAACAACTACAACAACGTTGGTGTATATCTATAGTGGAGTAAGTCGCCGGATAGCCGCTCAAGATGCCGTCTTTTGGACGCTTTTCCGCATTTTAAGCCGCGTCTCCACCAACCGAACATGCTCGGCGAACAGTGTTCTTCGGAATTATCTGATGTCCCCGAACATTGTTTGGTGTTGGTTTGGTTTGGACGCCTTCTCGAACATTATGATCGGTGTGGTGGGGGTAGTAGCGGGTTGGTCGTCACTGTTCGCTCACAGACCGAACATTTCAATTTTTTTTCAGTCTTTTTCTTTGAGGATGAAACCCACATAGGTCTGAGACCTGTGCGTGGGTAATGAGTTGGATGATGGTGATTGATGAGTTGGACCTACAGTTTTAGGTGGGTTCCGAACCACCTGGAAGTGATTTTACAGCAGAGAACAGTGTCTTTTTTGCTGGCCAATCTAAATCGGTCACCCTTACAAACAGGTCCTACGAGAACGCAGCTTATCTCTATCTGATTGAACAGATACCTGCTACGGCTCGTGGCTATCACTTCTCTTAACGAACGCACGAACTGCCTTAATTAACGATCCCTTAATTGAAATCGAACATATTCGGTGACCCATTTTTTTAATGTTTGTCCTTTTTTTGTGTTCGCCAACAATGTTCGGCAGACATGTTCGGTTGGTGGAGACGCAGCTTTATACTGTACCTCCATGCATCCAGCAATGGTTTCAAACAAATCAGCTGACTCATGTTCGTCACTTTTCTTTCGGTTGGACACGCGCATTTATGTGCATATGTTCAGCTTGGTTGCTAAGTTACAATGCCGAGTCCAAATATTTTCTTTTGATACGTTTTTTAGTAGTAGTGCAGTAATGTGAAAGCACCAGTATTTAAAAATTTATAAAAAGTTTTTAATATTTTAATTGCAAAATTCATTCGAAAAGTTTTAATTAAATTTCGTGTGTGCTTTGTTGAAATGGATGAGACAGCGATGGAAGCCGAAAATGAGTAAGTTAAACTTTTGCCCTACTTTGGTTTTCTGAAACTTTATTCAGGCTACGTCATTCAACGTCTAGGCTGAGAGTTATGTTTGAAAATGTAGAAAGTTGTAAGAAATCGATGGAAATATGAATAGAACAAAAAACACTCGTGCTTTTTCTGTTGAAACTTTTCCTTACTGATATAACTTATATTATTCACTGTCATAACAATATCATTCCTATCTAAATAAAGAACTTGATACTTTGTGAAAAAAGTAAATGCGTTTGGCTTTTATTAGTGGGGAGACCTTAACAGGTAGTTCCACCTCGCCGCTTGAGCCATGTTATTGGAAACATGGTGGACCTACAATTTTAGGTGGGTTATGAACCGCCGGGAAGTGATTTTACATCAAAGAACAGTCTTTTTTGCTGGCCAATCAAATCGGTCACCCTTACAGAGAGGGCCCAGGAGAGCGTTGCTTATCTAATCTGATTGAACAGATACCTGCTACGGCTCACGGTTATCGCTTCGCTTCATACTTGGTAATTTCCGGTTATAGGTTCGTTACAGAGCTATTGACGTGTTTTTTATTTTTATTTTCTAAGAATGAAGCCTACATAGGTTTTTGAGATCTGTGCATGGGTAATGGAGTTGGATCGTGGTGATTGATGAGTTGGATCCATAGTTTTGGGTGGGTTCCGAACCACCGGAAAGTGATTTTACAGCAGAGAACAGTGTCTTTTTTGCTGGTCAATCCAATCGGTCATCCTTACAAACAGGGCCCAGGATTTCGTAGCTTATCTCTATCTGATTTGTTCACCTTTCGTAGCTGGAGAGCTATAACGTTGTGCTATATAGCATTTTTAAATAATATAGCTCCAACAACTCTTTGTATTCCTGGATTTCTTGTTAATATTAACTTTTCATGTGAATTTAACGACTTGCAGTTCATCTTTAACTCTTTGTAGTTCATCTAAAAAATGTATTGGCTACTAAATAGCACAGCTGCTATATAGCCGGTTTTCAAAGACGTTTTTTTAACGTCTAGCAGGAGTATACAGCTGTACTACATCCAGCTATGCTATAAAGTTCTGCTTGATAGTGTAAACATAGCTTGTAATGAATATTACAATTTTTTATCAAGTTAACTCCTGGAATTTGATTACAATATTTCATACAATATTTTAGTATTTTCCAAAATATTAGGCACTTTAAGTATAGGCTCTTTTTTGCTTGATTTCAAATATTGTAGCTATATTTTATAATATTTCAATTGCTCATTCGTGTCCACCCAAGTGTTTCTTTCTTATTCATTTGCTCCTCGTACTTTATAGTGTTCTTTTCTTTCTCTAGTATTCCTACAGTTCAAAGTTGACTGTATTTTACGTTTTGAAACACCTTTAAAATATTCATTCTTTACCTAATGAAATTCTAGAATATTCGTGGAGAAGAAAGTTCTTTTTTATCTTTTTCACACATGCTACTCCTGTTTATAGCAACAGAAGATGCGCACATACGCCTCAAGGAAGGTACCGGTATTCAAATTTTTTACAAAATGACCAAATAAGTGAAAGATTGACGACCTCAAAATTTGAAGAATTTCTAAGAAGTATTTCAAAAGGCATGCCACACCTGACTGATCTGTTAGGTGCGTGCAAGTGTGGAACTGGGCTTGCAGAGATATCCTCATCAATATGATAAACGTCATCATTATCCTCCATCATTTTCATCATTCGTCATTAGCATCATCATCGTCATCATAGAAACATAGAAAGGGGCAGACTATAGGCAACTCTGCAACGCATGTCGTTTGGAAATTAATGTATGAGAACGGATAGGTAATAATTTAAAGGGAATGCTGTACAAGGGAAAAAAGGCAGTCAATAGGCAACACTGCATTGCACTGTGTTTAGCACATTTTACTGGGGAAAGAATGAGAAGAGACAAGGAGAAGAGAGAAGGGAATAGGAGGAAATATAGATTGGATAGAGATGGAATATTAATAAATAGACGAGGTACTCTGTGGCCAATTCTGGTGAATAGGATGAGGAACAGAGAGATTGATTGATTTGAGAGAGAGAGAGTGTGAGTGGGAAGGAGGAGAAAGATTTTTTTTTTTTTTGAGGATGAAGCCCACATAGGTCTGAGACCTGTGCGTGGGTAATGAGTTGGATGATGGTGATTGATGAGTTGGACCTACAGTTTTAGGTGGGTTCCGAACCACCGGGAAGTGATTTTACAGCAGAGAACAGTGTAATTTTTGCTGGCCAATCTAATCGGTCACCGTTACGAACAGGACTTACGAGAACGCAGCTTATCTCTCTGATTGAACAGATACCTGCTACGGCTCGCGGCTATCACTTCCCTACAAGAGTGAGAGATAGAGAGAGAGAGAAATAGGGAGACTGATTGATTAAATTCTTGATTAAATAATTAGAGAGAGAGAGAGAGAGAGAAATACAAGAAGAAAAAGAAAGCGAATAAAGATGAAAAAGAATGAGTTGGAGGAAAAAGAGAGAAGTAAACTATGGAGAAAGAAGGAAGTGGAAGGGAGGAAATAATGGGAAGGATAAGAATAAAAAAGTGCATTAAAAGGATAGAAAGAGGATTAGTGATAGGTAATAGGAGAGACTTCCAAGAAGAAAGGAGGAAGAACAGCCAGAAGACGAAAAATTCGTGGAAAATAAGATGACGGTGAAGAAAAAGAAGAAAAATGGAAAGAGGAAGTAAAAGAAGAGGTATTGATAACGAAGGAGGTGGAGGCGATAGTGATTAAGATGGATAAGGAAGAAATAGAGAACAAGAATAGATTAAAAAAGAGGAAGACAGGTGAGAGGGAATGTTTGCAAGAAGAATGTTTGCAAGAAGAATGGAGGAAGAAGAAGGTAAACAATTATAAGTAATGTAGGAGGGGACGATGACAAGAAAAGAAGATGAAGGAGGTGAAGATGACATCTTCATCTTCTTTTCTTGTCATCGTCCCCTCCTATATTTTTATTTTTTATTATTGTGATGAAAGAGAAAATTATCACATTATGATGAAAGAGAAAATAATAAAAAATAAAAATGAATAATAAGAAGAAGAAAAATGAGTAAGAATGAATAAGAAGAAGAAGATAAATGAGAAAGAATGAATTATAAGAAGTAGAAGAATGAGAAAGAATGAAGAAAAAGAGGATAAGGAGAAGTTGACGAAAGGTCAGAAAGAAGACGATTCAGAAAGAAGGAGAAAGAGGGTGGAAGAAGAGAGGGAAAACTTGCAAACCGAGAGGAAAAAGGAGGGCCAAAAAAGGAAAAAAAAGAAAAGGAAGGTACAGTAGTATAGAAGAAGAAGAAGAAGAAGAAGAAGAAGAAGAAGAAGAGAAAGAGAATGAATAAAAAGACGAAAATGAAGTAGCATAAAGACAGCAAAAAGGAATAAAAAGATAGATGAAGGAAGTGATGTGAAGAATGTCGATAACTCATTTTACTAATTTTTTTTTTAGGATGAAGCCCACATGGGTCTGAGACCTGTGCGTGGGTAATGAGTTGGATGATGGTGATTGCTGAGTTGGACCTACAGTTTTAGGTGGGTTCCGAACCACCGGGAAGTGATTTTCAGCAGAGAACATTGTCTTTTTTGCTGGACAATCTGATCGGTCACCGTTACAAACAGGACCTACGAATTGGTGAACAGGTGTGTGTTTGTGTAAGTGTGTGCGTGTATACGTTTCTAGAAGATTGTAGAGTGTGTAGAATATGCAAATAATCGATATTTTCTCGCCATGTATCGGAATTTCCAATCGAATTGCTGCTTGATAGCTGTCGGCTGATCCCATATAATAGCAGGTGTAGTGCACACTGCACAGTGCCCCTTCTACACGTTGAAATCATCCGCAGCATGGAATGCAGCTAAGGAGAACATTATCCACTTTTACTACTTACTGTACTGTGCGCTTTTACCGTAATTGGAACGCATTTCAGTAGCCTGGCTAGCCGTACCTGAGAAAGGTTAGCTCAATCTGATCCGTAGTCTGAGAAACGGTTAATGTGGCGATCTCTCGCTTGATGTTTGCAAAAAGTGTGAAAAGACCTAATAGACAGTAGGTTAGGCTCTATAGAACATGTGTGTCAATTGTAAAGTTCTTTACGTTCGTGTTCATATCGATTTTCATTGATTAGGTAGTATTAAACGATCAATCTTTATTCAAAGAGTGGCCGTAGCCGAGTGGGTTAAGTGCTGGTTTGCTAGCCCAAAGGTCCCGGGTTCGATCCCAGTTCTGACCGAAAGTTTTTACCTCGGGCCACTCCCGTGTTTCGGAGGACACGTTAAGCTGTCGGTCCCGGCTGCCTAAAAAACAGTCGTTAAGTCACGTCAGAGGCCCTGAACTTATTCAGGTGCGACCTGATAACTCTGACACCAGACCTGAGCCAGCCAGGTCACACGATATTATTATTATTTTTTATTCAAAAACAGATTTAAGAATTTCCTTTAGATGCTATACATTGTGCTCAAGACCTCTACTACTGCTAACATTGACAACTGCATTAAATAGCAAACTTATGGAAATCTAATGAAAGTTATTAATGAAAATGTAGTCACCGCAATATTTATAGCGTAATTTATAGCCGCGAGCCGTAGCAGGTATCTGTTTAATCAGATAGATAAGCTGCGTTCTCGTAGGTCCTGTTTGTAACGGTGACCGATTAGATTGGCCAGCAAAAAAGACACTGTTCTCTGCTGAAAATCACTTCCCGGTGGTTCGGAACCCACCTAAAACTGTAGGTCCAACTCATAAATCACCATCATCCAACTCATTACCCACGCACAGGTTTCAAACCTATGTGGGCTTCATCCTCAAAAAAAAATAATATATATATATATATAAAGTTTTATTTTTCGAAAATTCTCTCGAACTTCACCATAAAACTTAAGTGTGGAGCTATGAATCGATGAATGTCACGTCACAAAAATATTCAGTTCTAGTATTTCACCCCGGAATCCAGTGTAGAGTTTTTTTCTGGTAGATAACTGATGTTAGCCGTCACAAAATTGAATTGAGTTGAATTTCATATTTTTTTTCTTTGGAGGATGAAGCCCACATAGGTCTGAGACCTGTGCGTGGGTAATGAGTTGGATGATGGTGATTGATGAGTTGGACCTACAGTTTTAGGTGGGTTCCGAACCACCGGGAAGTGATTTTACAGCAGAGAACGTGTCTTTTTTGCTGGCCAATCTAATCGGTCACCGTTACAAACAGGATCCACGAGAACGCAGCTTATCTCTATCTGATTGAACAGATACCTGCTCGCGGCGTGATTCCCTTAAATCCATCTATCTTATTCTGTTTCAATACATGTAAATTAACATACGTATACATAGCAGCTTCATATAGCCTACATGGACTAATACTATTGGCCAATAGAATACGAACTTCTAATAGGCTGACGACCCACAATACGTTGCAGTTCTGTAATTGGTCGAAATATTAGGCTACAGCTTGACACGCCCCCTTGAAGAATGGAGCAATAAAAATGGAGCGTATGACTTTTATCGATGGGGAGACCCTTACGGGTAGTTCCACCTCGCTGCTAGAGCCATGTTATTGGAAACATGGTGGACCTACAATTTTACAGGGGTTCCGAACCACTGGGTAATGATTTTACAGCAGGGGCGAGTCGTTTTTGCTGTCCAAACCAATAGGTCACCCTTACATATAGGGTCCAGGAGAGCGTTGCTTATATAATCCGATTGAACAGATACAGATAGTTTCACGGTGCATGGCGTCTCGATGGAGCATGCGCGCTGAGCGCTTTCTCCCACTAGCGCTAGCGGTACAGTTAAGTTCAAATATTCTCCAAGTCCGCAACCGCTAAAAAGTCCAGCAGTGAGTGTATTGGACGCGACTGTACTTGATGGCTGGAGGGGAAACGTGGTGGGAAAGACTTTCTGTCTCTCTCGCACTGCCTCCCCTGCCACCAGCGAGACGCAAAGCACCGTGAAACGGTCTGTACCTGCTGCGGCTCAAGGCTATCACATCCCTTTGTGGATTGATAGAATCAATATTAAAAAACAATATTATATACAATAAAAAACAATTATATACAATTAATAAACAATATATATATTATATATTAGATAAAAAAACAATATTATATACGAAAAAATTAAACGAACAAGTAATAAAGTAAAAAAATACAGCAATACGGGATATACTGTAGTTTTCATATAACTTGGCAGCAGCTGGGTTCAGATGTAGCCAGTCTTCCCATCTTCTACACGCTGCCAAGTTATATGAATCCTACAGTACTACTTACATAATGTTTTTTAGTATCTTGGCAAAATTGAACTATTTTATAGATTTGTGTACTCACATTTTTTTATATTAAAATAATGTGCTGTAATATATTTTAATCTCGTTTTCACTTGGTTCTAATCCATTTTCTTTCATTCATTCATTATTACAAATTCATTGTAATTGGAACAGTAGCAATTACGTATCGCGTTCCTCATTGGTTCAACGACTTTTGAATTTCATTCATAAATTTGATTTTGCCGCGCTTGAATGATGACGGGACCAGGCCAATGCCCCATAGTTAATAGGCATATATAGACATACATTCTGTATAAATTAATAGGCATAGCACGGGTTACCGTGAACTTGGTACCGTTCTGTTCAGTTGTGCTGTTGCTGCTAGGAAATCCGGTTACATGTGTTAGCTGGCCAGGCTATAGCTTGTTTTAATTCTTGTTATTTATAGCCAGTCGTCGTCGTCTTATTAGCATTTAGATTTTATCTCTTTGTAACGCAATGCAAAGCAATGCCTGTGCGACACGCTAACCTAATTTGTACCGATCGAAAACTGTGACTGTATTATACAACTTCATCAAAGTTCAAAAGTAGTACTAGTAGTCGTAGAGTTTTTTTACTTCTCCTTCTTCGTATCCTCTTCTTCCTTATTCTTCTCCTCAACTTCCACCTCCTTCTTCTTCTCCACCACCTTCTTCACATTTTTCTTTTTTCTTCTACTACTAGTACTACTCCTCCTTTTTCTGTTTTATTTGGCTTCTTCTTTTCTCTTCTTCGCTTCTTCTTCTTTTCTCTTCTTAGCTTCTTCTTCTTTTCTCTTCTTAGCTTCTTCTCCTTTTCTCCTCCTCGCTGCTACTTATTAGCTTCTTTCTTTATCATTTTCTTTCCGCTTCTTCTCTAATTTGTTGTTATTTTCTTCTTCTTTTTGTACTTCTTCACTTCCTTATTCTTTTTCTACTTCTTGTTCTTCTCTTTTTCTTCTTTCTTTTTCTTCTTCTCCTTCTCACTTCCTCTTTTTCTTCTTCTCCTTCTCCCTTCCTCTTTTTCTTCTTCTCCATCTTCTTTATCTTCTAAAAAGTGAAAGGATCTACTTATTGCATTGGATTGGTTATTATTGAATCAAGCTAATATTTTAATATTTACCGGGTTTTTTTTTGGTAAAAGTTATATACCTTGAATAAATAGGTGGCATACATTTTTTTTTTAAATTAGAAAGACATTTTATAGAAAATAGCAAGTACAGTGATAACTAATATTCCAGTTGAAAAGAACCGCTATTAAACATAATTTTTGATTTGAGGAAATTGTTCGTGAAAATTATTAGAATTTGTATACTGTATATGGTACAAAACAAAAACAAAAAACATGGTGATATCGGATGCAGAGATGCTAAGAAGATCTGTAGTATAATAATAATAATAATAATAATAATAATAATAATATGGTACAAAGTCAATGTATAAATTCGATATATTTTCTAACATCTTTGCAGTAACAATTACCAAGACCAATAGTTTGCATGTTTTATGAAGTTGAAAAGAAAAATATTAATAATAATAATAATAATAACAATAGTATGGCTTTTAATGGTGGGGAGATCCTTACGGGTAGTTCCACCTCGCCGTTTCAGCCATGTTATGGGCAACATGGTGGAACTACTATTTTAGGTGTGTTCCGAACCACCGGGTAAGTGATAATAAAGCTTATAACATTAAACTAAACATTAAATAGGATTTATTGTATTGTGTGTTATGTGAATAAATACCACCTTGCCGGTTCAGCCACGCTATGTTGAACATGGTGGACCTACTATTTTCGGTGGGTTCTGATAATTGATGTTCACGGAAATTATTTTGAAAAATAATTTCTAATATAAGTTTAGCTAACCTTAAAGTTTATCTAAGAGTCAGTTAAATTTTTTCTATGATTGATATTTTTAAACTAGACTAGTTTAGACTACTAAAATATCCTTCACGAACAATTTCCCCAACTTGGAAATGCATTTATTATGTTGCTCTACTCTTATCAGTTCTACTCAATCGGTTCCCTTCACGAAACTCCTGGAAGCTCTTTGTAAGGGTGACCGATTGAATTGGCCAGCAAAAAAGACTCTGTTCTCTGCTGTAAAATCACTTCCCGGTGGTTCGGAACCCACCTAAAACTGTAGTTCCAACTCATCATCCAATTCATTACTCTCGCACAGGTGTCAGACCTATGTGGGCTTCATCCTCCGAAAAAAATTCCAAAACAAAAACGGTTTTCCCAACTTGAAAATTCAAATTCAAATTTTTATTTCCACTATACAGCAATGTGGTAATACAATCATATTTCAATATTTCCATAGGCTACAAAAATTTTTTGGTTGGAAAATGGAACTAAACCAAAAGAAAATACTAGATTTTTATTTAAGAATAAAAAACTAAAAATTGAAAGAAATAATTGAAATGAAAATAAAAATAAATTAACGAAACTTGCAGAAGCAATAAAATGCATTTATTATGTTGCTCTACTCAACCGATTCGTCATGAACCAAAAGTCATCAAATTGATCGAGATAAATTGAACGATCGGGAGTGTAATAACAAAACTATAAACAGCTTACTTCCTGTTCAATTTCTATTCTTCAATTGTAACACAGCCATTACAGGTTTTATTGTCTTTGAAATAATGAGAAGAAAAAAGAACATTAATATTCTGCAGGGAGGAAAAGAATGCAAGATGGCTTCCGGCTTTGCCTGAAGTACTTATTGATGTACTAAACGCTTCATAGATTACGAAATAAATGGAGATGCTAGCGACGCCCTCGTAATGAAACGATCTTGGAAATTGGCAATCTGGTTAGCGGACCATGTCTACAATCACATCCTTCCTTTTTCCTTCGCTATTTGCTATCTATTCTTTTTATTGCTCGTTATTTTTCTCTCTCTTTCTCTTTCCTACAATTTTATAATTGCGTCTCAATTTATTTCTATCTCGAGTAATTTCATTGCGGCCAGGCACGATCACAATTCCCAACCCAGAATTGGATGTAATTTTCAATTATTGTTACTAGCTGTTGATATGAGCTATCTAGTGGTTGAAACACTGGATTAGTTGCTGGCTTTCGAATGTAGTCTACCTTTTGCAATACTTTCCAATAAATCTTGAAGATATAAGAATCCAATGGTTGTTACAGTCTGGAATCTGTAAAACTGTAGAAATGTCTGCTGGACTGTGCAGAAAGATTGCCTGATCTTCATTTTATTTATCATTAAATAATATTTTATCTAGAATTATACAGTGTCCCGCATAAATTGAAAAACCCTTTAACCTAAGGTTCTACACAAAATTTCCAATTAAGAATGGGTGGTATCCTTTAGTACGACCAAACAGTTTGATCGACCTGCTGCTAGTGCAGCCATAACTGCATAACCAAACCTAACCTAACCTGGCTAGATGTGACTGAACCACCTTTGTTTACTAGGTCGGTCAAAACGATAGTCGTACAAATGGTGTCCTCCCATTAAGAATGCTCAGTAAAGTAAAATACATGTAAATGTAAAGTAAAGTCTTATGGCATTTAATGGTGGGGAGAGCCTTTACCCTTACGGCTAGTTCCACCTCGCTGCTTGATCCATGCTATTGAAAACATAGTGGACCTACAATTTTAGGTGGGTTCCGAACCACCGGGAAGTGATTCTACAGCAGAGAACAGTCTTTTTTGCTGTTCAATCAAATCGGTCACCCTTACAAAAACCCGTTTCCTGTTGCTTATCTATCTGATTGAACAGATACCTGCTACGGCTCACTTCCCTATGTAGTTCAGTAAACATGAACTTTATCGTACTTAGTTTTCGAGAAATATAGATAAATCGAAATTTTCAAAATATGCCTACTTCCCGCCAATAAATGCTCAAAACTTGGATTAGATTTCTGATGCTGTAGTTGAAAGGAAAACAAAATTTTGCAAAAGATTAATCTATTTTTATTACCAAAGCACTTGATTTACAATTTTTATCAGTGGTCAAAGTTGAAGTTGATTTTCAAATTTCGTGTGGGAATTTCAAACAGTTTTTTTAGAATATTTTTCAGGGGATTGTAACCAAATTATCACGTGCAAAACAACTGCATTTCATAAGTTTTCAGATGAACCAATAAATATGTACATTGTTTCATGGTACGACGTTGAAAAGTGTGATCAATTGTGATTAACTAAGGAAAAATAAAGGGATCTTTTGGCGATTACAGATTCCATCGTTCTAGTAAGGAAACTCATGAGCAAATCAAGTTTTGCATTGGAATTTTGAGTAGGTACTAGGTACCCCAATTCATGTAACTCGCAATACATGAGAGTATCAATTCGTTAATATCAAGAAAGTTCTGGGCCCTCTTTGTCAGGGGTAGCGGATTGGATTGGCCAGCAAAGACGACTGTTCTCTGCTGTAAAATCAGTTCCCTCGGAACCCACCTAAAACTGTAGGTCTAACTTATTAATCACCATCAACCAATTCATTACCCACGCACAGGTCTCAGACCTATGTAGGTTTCATCCTCCGAAAAAAATTTCAAAACGGCGGCCAAATAAAATAAACAATGGCAGCCAAAAAACATGTTTTTTCTACTTTTTCATTTGAGTTCCAAGTTGAGTTTATCTCTTTATTTTTTTTTACTGCTGATGATGCCCATATGAGCCCGAGACTTGTGCGTGGGTAATGAGATGAATGATAACACATAGATGCCAGACGGAGGAGCGGGATCTTTGTCACTTTGTTCGTGTACTGTATCTGCTTGTATTGTTTTTTAAAATCTTTTGAACACTGCACAGCTTACCGAAATTAGTGCCCCAAGGCATTGGTTGGCTTTCCTCAACCTCACTACACGGACTGTGGCTGTAAACTCTTTCTGTCCTATGTGGCCTCCACGAGACAGCTCCAGCTTCTTGAATAGAGTGTCCATTGGACATGGATCCCAGTTATTATACAGGAATGGAAAAGCATTCAGGCTACGAGAAAGTCCAATGACCAGCTATCTTTTCTTCTTATTTTGTTGTTACTTATCCTTTGACGTACCGTACTGCAACAATAATATCGTACACCAGTATTTTTTTCTCTTTCTCACCCACACCTCTCTTTGTCTCAACCCCTCTCCTTCTCGTACCCTCTCACTCACTCTTTCTATCTCTCTCATTCTCTCTCCTTCTCTCCCCTTCACCTTCTCCCCATATTCCTCTCTCTGATTGTGTCTCCCACTCTTTTGTCATAATACGTTTCGATTCTATTCGCATTATTCTCACTTTGTTCTTTCATTCTTTGCTGTTTTTTTTTTGTTTGGTTTCGTGCTATTCATTGCACTGTCTGAGAGTCTCAATAGAAAAGTGTGTATTCATTGTGTTGTTGCAGTATTTATTATTGTTGTATGTTCATTTTGCACCAGCACCGTGTACTGAAACTAATTCAGATCAGACCACTACTCTGGTTTCTTCTTCTTTGTCTTATTTTCTTCTCTCTCTCTTTCTTCTTTTCCTCCTTCTCGCTTCTCCTTTTTTCTTTTTATCATATTTTTCTTCTTCTTATGTTTCTTCTTAGTCTTCTCCTTCTTTTTCTTCTCCTTCCTTTTCCTTTTCTCTTTTTTCTTCTCCTTCTTCCTCCTTTCTTTCTTTTTTCTTCTCTTTCATCTTTCTTTTCTCTTTCTTCTCCTTCCTCTTCCTTTTCTTCGTTTTTCTCCTTCCTCTTTCTTTTCTCTTTCTTTTTCTCCTTCCTCTTTCTTTTCTCTTTCTTCTCCTTCCTCCTCCTTTTCTTCGTTTTCCTCTTTCTTCTTCTTCTCCTTCCTCTTTCTTTTCTCTTTCTTCTTCTCCTTCCTCCTCCTTTTCTTCTTTTTTCTCCTTCCTCTTTCTTTTCTCTCTCTTCTTCTACTTCCTCCTCCTTTTCTTATTTTTTCTCCTTCCTCTTTCTTTTCTCTTTCTTCTTCTCCTTCCTCTTCCTTTTCTCTTTCTTCTTCTCCTTCCTCCTTTTCTTATCTTTTCTCCTTCATCTTTCTTTTCTCTTCTTCTCCTTCCTCCTCTTTTTCTTCGCCTTCCTCTTTCTTTTCTCTTTCTTCTTCTCCTTCCTCCTCCTTTTCTTCTTTTTTCTTCTCCTTCCTCTTCCTTTTCTCTTTCTTCTTCTCCTACCTCCTCCTTTTCTTCTTTTTTCTTCTCCTTCCTCTTTCTTCTCTCTTTTTTCTTCTCCTTCCTCCTCCTTTTCTTCTCCTTCCTCCTCCTTTTCTTCTTTTTTCTTCTCCTCCCTCTTTCTTTTCTCTTTTTTCTTCTCCTTCCTCCTTCTTTTCTTCTTTTTTCTTCTCCTTCTCCTTCCTCTTTCTTTTCTCTTTTTCTTCTCCTTCCTCCTCCTTTTCTTCTTTTTTCTTCTCCTTCCTCTTCCTTTTCTCTTTCTTCTTCTCCTAATTCCTCCTTTTCTCTTTCTTCTTCTCTTAACTCCTCCTTTTCTTCTGTTTTCTTCTCCTTCCTTTTTCTTTTCTCTTTTTTCTTCTCCTTCCTCCTCCTTTTCTTCTTTTTTTTCTTTCCTCTTCCTTCTTCTCCTTGCCTCCAGCTGCATCTTCTTCTCCTTCTCCTTGCTTGTTCTACTTCTTGCATTTTCTTCTCTTTCTTCTCCATCTTTTCCTTATTTTCTCCATCTTCTTCACCTTGCTTCTTCTTCTTCTACTAGTAAGTCTTCTTCTGTTTCTCTTTTCTACTTTTTTCTCGTCATCTTCTTTTCTTTCTTCTTGTTTCCCCTCTTGCTTTTCCACCACCTCATTGTGATCTTTGTCCTTCTATTCTGGGTCTTCCACCAGATGTATAATCCGCCCCATTTCCTCTATCCACCTGCTTCTTTTTGCAGTTTTTTCTCTCCTTTACCCGTGCTAATTCACCGCAATAATTGCACATCAACAGCCGTACAACAACTGTTCGGTCCTTTTAACTTTTTGAGATACAGAGCTCTTCTTTGTCTTTCTTCTTTACGCCAATCCTATCTTTTCTTCCAACCTGCTGTTGATCACCTTACTTTGACTTCTTTTCATTCAACTCTTTTGCATCTTCTCGTGTTTTTTTATTATTTTCTTTTTTTTTCTATTGTTTATTCAACATTTATTTTTCCCCCTGCTACAGCTTCTATATTCATTCCACTATTTTGCATCTTCTAATATTTTTTTATTATTTTATTTTCTCCTTTTTTTCTGTTGTACATTCAACATTTATATTTCTTTTTTTCTAGCTACTGCTTGTCATCCTTCTTCCGATATTTTTTCCATATCATTTTAATGTCTTCAATCTTGGTATTTGTTGATCCATATCAAACTGCTTATAGAGTAGTAAATATTTCTCACTTAGATGACATGCAGAATTCTTTAAATTAAAGCAGTTCTGTATGTCGTCTAAGAACTGTTGAAAATGGAATAGTTTAAGTGAAAACTGTTTACTAACCATCATCTGTTTACATTTTTATCCGTTTTTTCAACAAAAAAAAACAACACAAAAATGTTTTTTTTACGTTATATATTTTTTACATGTAGACAACAAATCATCCATGATGGATGAAACCGTGAGCATTGAAACCATGGTTTTATATGTGTAATAAGAATTTAACAGAATTAGGGAAGTGATAGCCGTGAGCCGTAGCTGGTATCAGTTCAGTCAGATGAAAATAAGCTACGAACTCCTGGGCCCTCTTTGTAAGGATGTAGGTTTAAGACAGCAAAAAAATTAAAGCAGAATATCGAAACTCTCTCAACTTATAGCCAGCAAAAAAACTGGGCTTTTTCTGTAAGGGTGACCGATTAGATTGGCAAGCCAAAAGGCCTCGTTCCCGTCTGTAAAATCACCTCCCGGTGGTTCGGAGCCCTCCTAAAACTGTGGGTTCAAGACAGCAAAAAAATCTGAAGCAGAATATCGAAACTCTCTCAACTTATAGCCAGCAAAAAAGACTGGGCTCTCTCTGTAAGGGTGACCAATTAGATTGGTCAGCAAAAAAAATATTCTGTGTTGTAAAAACTTTTCCCGGTTGCTCGGAACCCACCTAAAACTGTAAAACTGTAGGTCCAACTCATCTATCACCATCATCCAACTCTTTACACAGGCACAAGTCTCAGACCAATGTGGGTTTTATCCTAAAAAAATTGACAACTTTAAGTTCTTTTTCTTATTCTATTTGTTCCAATCTTGTATTTAAGACATATCTCAGTTGAGTTCCTGGGAGCTTTACCGGTTACTGGTAAATGTTACCGGTCGCGTCTGATTGGTATATTGAAACCTTTTAACGTCTATTAATTTGAGTAGACCAATCAGATGCCATCAGCAACATTTACCAGTTACCGGTAAAGCTCCCAGGAACTCAACCAGTATATTAAGTGTTTCCACAATATTGACACCCTCCCTTCCTACAGTAAAACCTTCAACTTATCTTCTCTTTCCCTTAACTTGACTTCCTTCTCTCTACATGAAAAGCTGTTTATGTTCAGAAAAATATTACTGCCAAGTTTGTGGAAGAGTGAGCTAAAAAAGTAATAAATGTTAGATTTTCCAGTATGTACCCAACTTTATCGTCGTTAATAACATGCTATAATTCAGTGCTGCATGTAACGTTACGATGAACACAGCTCTTTTACGGTGGTCTCAAGGATCCTCACTGACTTGTTAACTCCTTCTCCTCCTCCTCCTCCTCCTCCTCCTCCTCCTCCTCCACCTCCTCCTCCTCCTCCTCCTCCTCTTCTTATCACTCCATCTCACTCACTTTTTCTAGTTCTGCCTTTTTCGAACTGATGACTAGTTTTGCACTGTTGTGTAGGATTTTCTTGACCTAGAGCCGTTGCTGTTACAGGTCGCCATATTTGGACTTTGCCAACAGATCCAGTTGTGTTCCTTGTTGAAATTTATTCAAGCGACGCCTTATTAATCAGAAGTTGGCTTGCTTGCTTGCTTTGACAGAGAAACGAGTATTATGGTTTGATTATTATTTATTGTTACTTGATTGTACCTGAAGAGGCAAGCTTTTGTCACCTTATTACCAGAGAACATAAACTAGAATGATTTTAATGTTTTGATTTACCATATTAAGTCAATATCATTATAGGAATCATATATAGAATCTTAATTATAGGTAGCTCAATTGATAAAGATTACATAAATAATAATAATAATATCGTGTAACCTGGCTGGCTCAGGTCTGGTGTCAGAGTTATCAGGTCGCACCTGAATAAGTTCAGGGCCTGGGCCTCTGACGTGACTTAACGACTGTTTTTTAGGCAGCCGGGACCGACAGCTTGCAGGCGCGGCTGGTACTAAGTGTTCAATTGTTCAATGAACCCCCAAAGTAAAATCTATTTGTCAGTAATTGTTTGGATATTGAATAATCTAAGATTTCCATTGTTTAATTACCCTATATTACACGCTGTTTGATCTACTGAGAGGCTTGAAACAGCGCTGCCATACAGAAATCATAGCGTTCATGGGTAGACATCGTAACGGAGACAATTCTCCAAATGGTATAGACTGGGTAGTGGTGGAGGTATGTTATGGAGGAGGTTGAGGAGGCTTCTCAATGCAAAATTTAACAGCAAACGGAGACTAGCTGCAAGTAGTCTCCAGCCACGACTCTAGCCGAACCTAGCCGAGTCCAGCCGAATGACCACGTGATCAGTTCAGAACGGCTGCTTACCAGTTGCCCTACCCGTCAGTAGCCCGATCGTTCAACTGGTAGGGTCGGGCAACTGAAAACCAATCGTTCAGAACAGTGACTTCGGCAAATTACGGCCGATTTCGTAATTCGTAAAGATTATCAGATCACAACAGTTGCGGCTGCCAAGGAAATTTTTGATGTGATTGTGAATAGTTGTATTGAAAGATTCAAATTCACTGGACACTTGTTAATTTCAATTTATTTGATAGTGAAAATTATTTTAACTTCAAGGAACATTTTCCCGAACTCCCGAATACTCGATGACGTTCTCAAATTTTTTGGCCCATACTTTGATAAAAACAAATTGAAAACAAAATTGAAAATTCTTTCTAAAAAAGATGATTTCAGAAATGTAAAAAGTTAATGATTTACTAAGTTGTTTAGTTGAAAATAATTTACAAGAATGTTTTGGAGAGGTGATTAAAGCACTCAATATTCTTGTTAATATTTCAATGACTACGTCAGAAGCTGAACGATGCTTCTCTTCTCTCAAGAGGATTAAGACATTCCTCAGAAGTACGATGGAAGAAGATAGACTCACTGCCCTATAGCAATGTTATCAATAGAAAAAGGAATGGTCAATGAGTTGTTAGACTTCAGTGAGAGAGTTATTGAAATTGTTGCAGTGAAAAAGGAGAGAAGGCTTGAATTTGTATACAAAAGTTCTGTTAATACAGCAGGTTCTCTGCCATGATATTATTATTATTATTAGCCTATTTCTAAATTTCAAAGTTCTTTTTAAAATTCTAAGAACTCTTACACAATCGAATTAGGAGTAGGCCTTTTATTAATCTCTTATAACTTCATAATCTTAATAGTTTTTATTTATGCCTATCATAAAAGTGTGATAAGTGTGATACAAAGATAATGCTTGTGAATTAGATTTCTTAGTGAAAACAGTTAGTACTTTATAGCTGTAAATTGGTATGTTGTATACTGTAATGATGGTGGTTGTGGTGATGGAAAGTCTACTAATGAACATCGAAAAATATCATCATACATGGAGCTGGTGGAGCATCTTGATTGCAGACATTTAAAATATCATTCTTGGATTTCTTGTTCCATAACGATCCGCGTTGTTAATATTAACATTTTGTTGTAAGTTTAACGAATTACTGTCAGTTTTAAATTGTGAATATATAATAAAGGTACTCACACTTGACCGAACGTTTTCGAGTTATTGAATCTCATCTTCAAGGCATCCTAGATCGGCAATTTTGGTTCATTGATTAGAAAAAATTGTGGTTTTTGTATAATGTGGTCAAAAAGTTTGTGATTTAAAATTTAATTGTTCATTGAGGATGTTTTGTTTATTGTGTTTGGTGAGTTTGTGAATTTCATATTGTTCCAAGGTCTTGAGTTCGTGCCTACATCGCCGATCTAGGATGCCTTGTAGATTCAATAACTCAAAAACGTTCAGCCAAGTGTGAGTGCATTAATTATATTTTCACAATTTAAAACTGACTGCAATTCGTTAAATTTACAACAAAAAGTTAATATGAAATATCAATTTCCAGAATTGGCAAGTACTCGAGTATACAACACTATTCAAATCAAAATAATCTGTGGCGAAATATTATAGCTTTTGATACACGACAAAAATACCTAAGAAAAACCCTTTACAGTTATCAAGTGAAGGCATTTCATTTGGTAGTCTCCCAAGAAGTTGAACCCCCAAGATGAGAGTTCACGAGCCGCCACTGACAGCTTGACGTGTCCTCCGAAACACGGGAGTGGCCCGAGGTAGGGGTAGTGAAGAGGTAGGGTACTGGTTTGTGGGTCAAACTCTGAAGCAGAGTATCAAAATCTCTCAACTTATAGCCAGAAAAAAAGACTGGGCTTTCTCTGTAAGGGTGACCGATTAGATTGGCAAGCCAAAAGGCCTCGTTCCCGGCTGTAAAATCACCTTCCGATGGTTCGGAACCCTCCTAAAATTGGAGGTTTAAGACAGTAAAAAAATCTGAAGCAGAATATCAATCTTTGTCAACTTATAGCCAGCAAAAACGACTGGGCTCTCTCTGTAAGGGTGACCGATTAGATTGGCAAGCCAAAAGGCCTCGTTCCCTGCTGTAAAATCACCTTCCGGTGGTTCGGAGCCCTCCTAAAACTGTAGGTTTAAGACAGCGAAAAAATCTGAATCAGAATATCAAACTCTCTCAACTTATAGCCAGAAAAAAGACTGGGCTTTCTCTGTAAGGGTGACCGATTAGATTGGCAAGCCAAAAGACCTCGTTCCCGTCTGTAAAATCACCTCCCGGTGGTTCGGAACCCTCCTAAAATTGGAGGTTTAAGACAGTAAAAGAATCTGAAGCAGAATATCAAACTCTCTCAACTTATAGCCAGCAAAAACGTCTGGGCTCCCTCTGTAAGGGTGACCAATTAGATTGGCAAGCCAAAGGCCTCGTTCCCTGCTGTAAAATCACCTTCCGGTGGTTCGGAGCCCTCCTAAAACTGTAGGTTTAAGACAGCGAAAAAATCTGAATCAGAATATCAAACTCTCTCAACTTATAGCCAGAAAAAAGACTGGGCTTTCTCTGTAAGGGTGACCGATTAGATTGGCAAGCCAAAAGACCTCGTTCCCGTCTGTAAAATCACCTCCCGGTGGTTCGGAACCCTCCTAAAATTGGAGGTTTAAGACAGTAAAAGAATCTGAAGCAGAATATCAAACTCTCTCAACTTATAGCCAGCAAAAAAGTCTGGGCTCCCTCTGTAAGGGTGACCAATTAGATTGGCAAGCCAAAGGCCTCGTTCCCTGCTGTAAATCACCTCCCGGTGGTTCGGAGCCCTCCTAAAACTGTAGGTCCAACTCATCAATCACTCAACTCATTACCCACGCACACATCTCAGACCTATGTGGCTTCATTGTATGAATTAGAGAAAATAAAAATTATAATAAACATAATAATAATAATAATAGCAAAATACTGCTCATCTTTATTAGTTTTATACATACCAAATTACATGAAACATTGGTTCATGAACACTCAGAATGACAAAAAAGTTCTAGAACACTTTGAATACGCTTCAAATTTATTAAAAAATCATATTTTTCTCCAAAAAAACTTCAATTCAAGTTTAGGTTTCTATTAAAAACATTATTAAACGTCATAAATAAATCCATTGAGAAATATCTTCAAATTAGCCTTTGTTAGCCGGTGTTTAGACCCATATTTATAAACGTTCCTTTAGTCTCTCTTGACTCAAGGGACTCTTGAAGTCTGTATAACTACATTACATTTCAAGAGTTCCTCGAGTCAAGAGACACTGAAGGAACGCTCATAAGTACGACCCTGAGATTTAATGTAAATTTTCGATTAGTAGTTGATTTATTTAATTTTGTTTTTGTTTTATGAAGTTACGGTTATGAGTAGTTGTAAAATAATATACTGTATATTTAACTGTAACTAATATACTCTAAATGTGTACAATATTAGTATTAAGAGTAGAGTAACTTATTGTTCATAATATCCATCAATTATTGTCTTTTCAGTCTTGGCAATAGTTTTATTGTCAACAAATTACAAGTTACCATCAATAAAAATTGATTTAGTCTACAGATGATGTCCAGATCTCCTGCAGAATAAATCCATTTTAACCGTAGCCTGCTCTCCAATAAAGTAGAACCTGTCCAATAAAGTATCGCAAACTCTTAGCAAAGAAGAAAGAGAGGTAGAAAGAGATGGAATGAGAAAGAGAAAGAGAAGAGGAAAAAGATCGTGAACGAGAGAGAGCCCAATTCCACACACGTTCTTTCAACACAATTATTTATAACAATAATTATTATTACGTCTTTGATCTGAATTAACGTGTGCCATTTTAGCAGTCAGGGGCAAATATTGTTGAAATTTGAAACACTTAGTAATTGACAATATTTGACATTAATCGACATTATTTAACATTAATCGACATTATTTAACATTAATCGACAACATTATTTGATGTTAATGGACGACATTCATCATTTCAATAAGCTATATTGTACCGTATTAACAGATATGAACTTGGTATTTGTGTTTTCCAGAAGATGCAAGTTATAGGTAATATAATCAAAACGTAAACATAACCGATCTTACAAAAAATATTTGGATCCTTGTAAAAATTTATTAATAGAGACAGTTTTTTGCTAAAAGCCTTATTGTTTCTTAACAAGTTTTATTTAGTATCAATAAATATACTCTAATGACACATATTTATCATCTTTAATATGCAAGTATTGGAATATCCCATCAAACCGGTACTGAACCGTTTTAACAGGTAAAAAGTAACAAGCAAGACAGGAAACACTATTTAAAATAAAAAAAACTTCAAGAGATAGCTCAATGAAGAGATAGGTTGAAGTTGTTACTACCGTAGTTGGTCGAGGAAATTTCCTTACTTCAATTTCATTTTGTCTTCTCCTTTGTCTTCTTTCTTCCTCTTCCACCACCTTATTCTTCTTCTTTAAACTTCTTTTTTCTGGACGGTTGAGTAACCATTAGACAGAACCGTTGAAGATAATGATGTTGTGGATAAGCTGACAAGTAGGAGCAATAATTTCAAATAGGTCGCGTGTCCCGTAAGTAAGTACTTGCAACGATACTTGATGGACTTGAAGCAAGTCAAGTCCCGTAAGTAAGTTTATGCTTCACAGGATGCAAGTAATGTCATTCAACTAGCCTGTATGAGATGGACTTTGATAAGACTGAACGAATCTGACGTCAGTTGACGCAATGAAGCATTGATGACTTGATACACGACTCCCTTGTAGAAGATAATTTTCTGTAATTTTCTGGCCTTTTCCCTCACAATGAAAAGATAAAACGGATGAAAAAGACCAAATTTTGACACTCAGTTGCTCGTGATCCAGTTTTTGAACTTTTGGTGTCATTATGTTTAGGATAACAAGTTCAACATTTTTTTATGGGAAAAGTTTCTGATTAAATGAAGAAGTTTGAGTGAACCAAGTTTGGATATTTTATTTGGCTGACATTTTAAATATATGAAATTTTGAGAATCACACTATTTTTATATAGTGAAAAACATAAATATTGTAATAACACAGAATTTATTAATTACATTAATTCGAATTCCTTTTAAGTGAAATCGAAATCGAAAAATTCTGTTTCTGTATATTTTTCAGTTGTTGAATTGTCAATCACTTCAAACTAACTTGATAAATATTGTAGTGTCCATATCATAATCATGTAGTGTTATCTTGATTTGTCGTGAACCGTAGCAGGTATCTGTTCAATCAGATTAGATAAGCAACGATCTCCTGGGCCCTCTCTGTAAGGGAGACCGATTGGATTGGCCAGCAAAAACGACACTGTTCTCTGCTGTAAAATCGCTTCCCTGTGTTTCGGAACCCACCTAAAACAGTAGGTCCATCTCATCAATCACTACCATCCAACTCATTACCTATGCACAGGTCTCAGACCTATGTGGGATTCACCCTTTAAAACAACAAAAAAATGTCTTTCTATTATCTTGATTTGTCTATGATATACAATAGATTATTCCACAAAAATCTTTTTAATTTTTCAAAAACAACAAAATTTCTAATTTTAATCCTTTTAATTTTTTAAAAACAACAAAAAAATTTCTTTCTAATATTTTGATTTGTCTATGATATACAATAGATTATTCCGCGAAAATCTTTTTAATTTTTTTCAATCTATTGAACTGTGCAGTGTTAACAAAGGCTTATTGGGTTCTAAGAATACGGTATTTTCTATAATTTCTGCACTGAAAACAATAACTGACTAATACATTCAAAGAGTTGTGGGACATTCTGTAGACGTTGTTACCGTACTAATTATTACAGAAGTTATTACATAGTACTTAACTTTTACAGAATGTTGGAAATTGATACACTTGATTGCATTATCACAAATAATATCAGCAGATCTACAAGTGAGCGACTGAAAGGCCCTCAGTTTTTAAATATTTAAAGATATTTTTCACTTCAAAACTCGTAGCTATGTACTAACAGTAAATCCTTTCACGTTTTATTGCTTTGATAGCCGCAATTCCATTAAAAGCTTAGCGATGAATGCAGCAGTGACTTGTCCATTCATGATTGTTGGTAAAATGAATTATTCATCCATTAGCATTCATCCAACGTGTCTCCTATCGATTCATCGTAGCCGATATTGACCCTCACTTCGGCTGTATGGTACTCCATGTTGTGATGGATTAACGGTTGTTTGATTTTATGGTGTCAATGGTGGATTTTTGTTGCTGTAAATACGTTGGATTTATGGTATGCGACGAGCGAAGCAAATCTGTAAACTATTTGCAAATCGCACACGAGTCTCCAAGTAATAGAGATACGAAGTACTCTATGTATCTACTGATCTAAGCTCGTAGTAGTAATCCATACGAGGAATACTAAGAGATGCGAAGTACTCTACGTATCTACTCCTCTAAGCTCGTTGCAGTAATAATGCATGCCAGGAATACTGATGGAAATTTTATTGGGCTGACTTTTATTTATTGTTTCTAGCATTTTATACAACTTGTTCTTTTCGTTTGTAGTACTTGTGTTTGATTAGATCTTGATGGTACATTATCTCGATTACGGTTTGGTGCAATTTTAATGCGCTTGTAATGAAACCTGATATGTTGTGATAGTACAGTTCACGTGTCGGTGTCTTACTGCTTTTATAGGCCTAAAGGTATTTTACGGTTTTTAATAGCGGCATTTTACGAGAGCTGATAAATTCTGAAAATTGAGGTTTTTCAAATTTAATTAGTGTTTCTAATACACAATTAAATAGTATTGTAATGGTGTTTCGAATTTAAATAGTGTGTCTTTAGACCTTTCTTCACAAAGTGGCATGATTTTTGTAGCCAATGGTTATTATGATAATAAAAAAACATAATTGAAAGATCAATTTAGAATGTGACTAGTTGCCATACGCTAATTGAATGAATATTTATTAACTGCAGTTTACCTTCCGTCAAGGAAGTCTTTTTAAGGATGAAGCCCACAATGCTCTGAGATCTGTGCGTGGGTAATGAGTTGGATGATGTTGATTGATGAGCTGCACGTACAGTTTTAGGTGGGTTCCGAACCACCGGGAAGTGATTTTACTGAAGTGCCTTTTTTGCTGGCCAATCTTATCGGTCACCCTTACAATGATAGCCCAGGAGAACGCAGCATATCTCTATCTGATTGTACAGATACCTGCTACGGCTCGCGGCTATCACTTATATGAATGTGGATACTATAATATGAATGTTTTCCACAATTTAAAAATGGTGCAATTCTCAAAATTTCATATTTTTTAAAATAGCAACTAAATAAAATTTCCAAACTTGTTTCACTCAAAGCTATCACTTCCCTATAGTTGAACTTAACCCTGCAGTTTAGGTATGAGTGATTGATACACCGTCATAATCAATATAAAAAGGCTATTTTTAAAGTTTTCTGCAATTTTTCATTCTTTTTGTTACTTTTTAAAATTATTTTTAATTTGTGTGGAAAAGCTAATTGGGAATCTTCCAGGACTTATCATTACTTATAATATTTTGTAGCAAATGAAAAAAAATTGAAATATTCCCTCTCAAATCCTTTATTAGCAATTTAAGCTAATTCCAGCCTGTGTCAAAAATTGAGCTTTATTAACTTAGTGTCCACTTCCGTCTGTCTGGAACTGAAACGATCCGTTTTTTTGGCGCCATTCCAGACGCGCGCGCACACACGTCCAGACTGGATATGCTAAGAATCTAGGCTCAAAAAAGAAACAATGATAAAGCAGGGTTAGAAGGGGATTGGTGTGTGTTTGATTAATGCTAGAAGATAAAGAAACAAAGTGATGGGGATTTGTCCACGTGTTGGGAGTTAAATTTAACGTAGAATTAAATTTAACTCACGTTACTTAATTTAAATTGGGGCTTTGTTGGATTTATTCAACCAAGTTCTGCTGTATTCCAATTGAAACGAATATATCATGAATTTGAGATATCGTAAGGGAGGAAAAAAGGCAGATAGCAAAATATAAATTAACCAAGGTCCTAGTCAAGACAGGGGTGACACAGGGTCGATCCTTGGACTATTGTTAAATTAAAAAAAATATCTGGTCAAAATTTCTCGTAGGTCCTGTTTGTAACGGTGACCGATTAGATTGGCCAGCAAAAAAGACACTGTTCTCTGCTGAAAATCACTTCCCGGTGGTTCGGAACCCACCTAAAACTGTAGGTCCAACTCATAAATCACCATCATCCAACTCATTACCCACGCACAGGTCTCAGACCTATGTAGGCTTCATCCTCAAAAAAAAAAAAAAATTTTTTTTAGCTTTTCATATTTTCTATTGACAAACTTAATGAGGTCGCAGAAGGTTTCTAAGTAGTTTAGTTGAATTTCAAAGATGATTCTTCTTATAGATGATCCTTCCTATTTGTCATTGTATCATCACATTTTACTTGAGAAATTTGTCTAGAACAGTATCCTCTTGATAAAACTCTTGTTGAACAAACTTTGATTCATAAAAATTTGATAATTTACTAGTTGAATTTAAACCTTTTGGAATCTGCTAGATTTTTAAGACTAAATTGAAGGTTTTCACCGGAAAATAAATAATGTTGAATTATATTCTACGCCACTATAGACCTGATTTTTGTCCTGGTCGATTTGTCCTAGCCCTGACCTTGAAGGACCATGATGACTAACTAGACTAACCTACAATAAATCCATTCATTTCCATTTTATGCTCTATTTTCCTCTCACAATTATTGTTTCTTTTTGCCTGATTCACTGTAACGAGAGTTGAGTAATGCTATTCAAGGAAATTGGGAGAATTCGAGGTCCTTAATCCTGGTATTCGATTGCCAAAAGGATCAAGCTAATGTTGAGAAATCAGCTGACTTCTTCTCAATTGGTTTGACTTCTCAATTGAATTGACTTCTCATTGTAAAAATCAGTTGACTTCTCAATTGATGAGTAGCCTTTGTTGTCTATGTCTGTCATGCTTCATTACCAAGAACGAGCAGATTTTTTTTGACATGAATTTAGTAGGCTGTGCGGTAATGTTCCTCGAAAAATGTTTTGTCATTGAATGCCATTTTTTTTTTTTGTAGAATCGCAATTGAAATGATTCATTCGTGGATAATTGTAATGATTCATCTGTGGATACTCGTAATGATATTCATTCATTCGTGGATTCTTTGAACAAAGAATGAGATTGCCTAATACTTGGTACACTGTCTTATCTTTATATATTTTTTCAATTTGGAAATGTTTCGATTTAAAAAATATGATTCTAGCCATTTGTACAACCTATGTAAACTAGTTACATGAATTCATGCCTAAAGATAGATGTTTACTAGTTCTTTGTACTTTCAATTATATATTTTTTCTATTCAGTTTTTATGTATTTTTCCACAAATGTGAAAAGGTTTCTGTTTTGAAAATATGATTTTAAAGACATTTGTTGGCCCTTGTAACCTATGTAACCTATTTTACATGAATTCATGTCTAAAAATAATTTTTTTTCTAAATGCTTTTTCGCACTTCAATTATATATTTTTTCTATTCCGTTTTCATGTATTTTCTACAAATATCGAAATTTTTCGGTTTTGAAAATATGATTTTAATGTTATTTGTAGGCCCCTCTAACCTATGTAAACTAGTTACATGATAAATGTTTTATAATTCTAAAGATAATGTTTTATAAAGATAAATGTTTTATAATTCTATATACTTTCAATTATAGTTTTAATTATAAATGTTTTCTATCCATGTTTTATTTCCTGATGAAACGATGTAGCCTATTTGTCTTATTAAACGACCGTTTTTCTTCCTACATGTCTACTTGTTATATTTGTCAATTGTTTGAACTTTTATCTGTGAACAATTTATTCTTCAAAATGTTTTTTTTTGTCACAGTCATGCACTATCGCTCAGTTCTTGGCCAAAAAGTATTAAATTCCACATTAAAAAAAAACGAGTCGCAAGATTCATCCAGACTATGAATATTAATAACAAAAATTACAGATTGTTAAGATTTAAAAGAGCTTGTTCATTGGAATAAATTATAGAAAGAATGGAATTGTACAAATTTTTTGTGTGAACTAGTTTTTTTTTTTCTCTAAAGTTTGGTAATTTTCTGGGCGGTTTGGTCATGTTTCTGTGGAAGTGCGTTGGATTAGGTGTTTTATTGACGATAATCGATCTTTACGGGACATTTAGAGGACTTCGAAGGTCGTTAGAAGTGTTCTTTCTTAAGATGATAAGAGTGTGGGCCCAGTCTGACGCCTTACAAGTACAGTAGTAGGCTACACCTATGTGGGCGCCTTCCCTTCTCCGGACAAGATAACTGGCGGAGAACTCGAAAACTGAAAACTACTCTTGTCCTCCTCATCCACCTCCTCCTCCTCATCATCATCATCATCATAATATTTCTCCTCCTCATTTTTTCTCTCCTCATCTTTCTCCTCCTCCTCCTCATCGTTCTCCTCCTCCTCCTCCTCCTCCTCCTCCTTTTCCTCTCTTCCTCGTAATTTTCCTCCTCATCTTTCTCCTCCTCCTCCTCATTTTTTCTCTCCTCATCTTTCTCCTCCTCCTCATTTTTTTTCTCCTCATCTTTCTCCTCCTCCTCATATTTATTCTCTCCTCATCTTTCTCCTCCTCCTCCTTTTCCTCTCTTCCTCATAATTTTCCTCCTCATCTTTCTCCTCCTCATTTTTTCTCTCCTCATCTTTCTTCTCCTCCTCATCTTTCTCCTCCTCCTCCTCCTCCTCCTCCTCATCTTTCTTCTCCTCCTCCTCCTCATCTTTCTCCTCCTCCTCCTCCTCCTCATTTTTTCTCTCCTCATCTTTCTCCTCCACATTTTTTCTCTCCTCATCTTTCTCCTCCTCCTCCTCCTCATCTTTCTCCTCCTCCTCCTCCTCCTCCTCCTCCTTTTCCTCTCTTCCTCGTAATTTTCCTCCTCATCTTTCTCCTCCTCCTCCTCCTCCTCCTCCTCCTCCTCCTCCTCCTAAGCACCAAAATTGGCACAATGCTTTCTCTAAACTCAATTCAGTACACCTCGAATCCCGATTTCTCATTAATGAGAAACTTATTATTTGTTATTGTTATATCCAAAATAATATAAAACCACCTTTTTCAAAATTAATGTTCAAATTTCAGCATTTTTGTAAAACGGGTTAGATGCAGGAAACTCATAGAGCAGCTGATACATGATACGCCACTATGATACTGATATAGATGATATATCACAAGCCAAAGCAACACATTAGTATTGTTTATCAATATTGCAGCTGCTAATTACCCAGTGTCAAAAACCACAGCTTGTGTCCTACAGTTGAACTGTATAGTTGGCAACACTGCAATTTCACTCACCCTTCCTGATTTGGTAATTTTGTGATCGCTGCCATCAGTATCTACCGGAAAAGAGAAACTCCAAACTGGATTCCCGGGCGAAACCCCGGGTAAAATGCTAGTAAATAACAAACGAAAATAAACAATATAGAACTTTTTAGTACCTGAGATATATAGATATATAATATTCGGTTTCTAAATATTAGAAAACATTTTTTTTTTTTAGGGTGAAGCCCACATAGGTTTGAGACACTGAGACCTGTGCGTGGGTAATGAGTTGGATGATGGTGATTGATGAGTTGGACCTACAGTTTTAGGTGGGTTCCGAACCAACGGGAAGTGATTTTACAGCAGTCGTTTTTGCTGGCCAACCCAATCGGTCACCGTTACAAACAGGACCTAAGAGAACGCAGCTTATCTCTATCCGTACGGTCAAGTGTTGATGAGAAGGATATTCTTGAATATCCTCTTCCAAGAATGGACATTTATATGTTCAAACTTCGCCGTTTCATGTAGATACATCACAATCATATTATCTTTATCAAATTGCATCTTATACTGTATTCATATCGTTGATTAATGCTTTAGTTTAGATTTGTAAAATTCATAGAACAATAATTACAGTACTTATATATTTTTAACTATCATTATCTAGAATCTAAGATTGTGCATTTTGTAATCTACATGAATAAAGTAAATAATCTAATCTAATCTAATCCGTTTGAACAGATACCTGCTACGGCTCGCGGCTATCACTTCCTTTTAATATGAATATCATTCTATAGTAAACTTTCTGGCAGGCTCGCTTCTCTCGCCCTAACCTTAGAATTGTGAATAAAACGAATTAAGCAGTGGCCTCAATGAGTGTGACTTATCTACTTGGTTCACATTTAATCAACGTTTCGTGAAGATTTATGAAAATTGAGTATGAAATGGCATTCATTTTTATTGAATGAATATTCATTCTTCCTTAATCAGCTCAATTGAAGCATGCACTGTGAGCCCGGTACGTGACACTTCCTCTTTCGGTGGAAACCAACTTTGGAATTGATAAAAATGAACAAGATGCAGTCACTAACCAACCACTAGTGACACCACTGACTGCGGTCTCATGATGTGAGATTGTCAGTGGGCGTTGGAGGTTTTTTGAACTAGTTGACACCAATTAATCCCCTTGAGGGCTCCCCGGGGGGGGGGGGGGGGGTCGAGGGAAGGAAGAGCCCTGGAGGGGTCAAAGATCACAGGACACACTTTGTGGTCATCTAAAAATGTTGAAACCATTGGAAGCAAGTGGTTGATGTGAGAGTTTAACCAAAAAAAAAAACAAGCTAATAGTTTCAAAAATAGATGAAAAATAATAGGATTCTCCTTATCAATTGAAAGATGTATTTTGTTGCTTGAGAAATAAATAGAAGGGTATGTTCTCTTTCGTGTTTCTTACTGAATATTGGAGATAGCCAACCGGTTGTTTCATTAATCATTTTTAATCATTGTGTATGTTTGTTAATGGTTGTTAATCATTGTGTATTGTTGTATTGCTTAGGTGAACGAATTCGTATAGGTAAGCGGTAAACGAAATTACATGAAGCTCTTTGTGGGCTTCATCCTCCAAAAAAATTGAGCTACGAACTCCAGGGCCCTCTTTATAAGGGTGACCAATTAATAAAGTGAAACTAAAGTAATATTAATGTAAAACATTTGAAAACAAATATTGTAAAATAGAGATCAGCTAAGAACAGCTGGGCTCTCTTTGTAACGGTGACCGATTGGATTGGCCAGCAAAAAGACTGTGTTCTCTGTTGTAAAATCATTTCCTAGTGGTTCGGGACTCACCTAAAAGTGTAGTTCCAACTTATCAATCAACATCATCCACAAACAGGAATGTGGGCTTCATCCTCCGATAAAAAAATGAGCTACGAACTCCAGGGCCCTCTTTATAAGGGTGACCAATTGAAATTGCCAGCAAAAACGGCTCACTGTAGAATCACTTCGGTGGTTCAGAAACCACCTAAAACTGTAGGTCCATCTTATCAATTACAAACATCCAACTCATTACCCTCGCACACGTATCAGACCTATGTAGGCTTCATCCTCCAAAAAAATTGAGCTACGAACTCCAGGGCCCTCTTTATAAGGGTGACCAATTGAATTTGCCAGCATAAAGACTATTATCTGTTGTAAAATCTCTTCCCGGTGGTTTGGAACCCACTTAAAACTGTAGGTCCAAATTATCAATCACCAGGTATCAGTTCAGTTAGATAAGCTAAGTACTCCTGGGCCATCTTTGTAAGGTTGACCGATCGTTATGGACAGCTAAAAAGTCTGTTCTCTGTTATAAAATGACGTCCCGGTGGTTCGGAACCCACCTAAAATTTACTGGTGCTGGTTTTGATGATAGTTACAAGAAGGAAGCAAATTGAGAAGGCAGTGAACTGTGGGAGACAATTGGCCTTGCAACTGTCCTGTCCCGAGTTCAACCTAGACCGAGGCCTAGCAGGCAGAATAGTTACTGGCAGTTATTTGAATGCAGCCGCCTGCCAGCCTACCAAACTGGAGAAGTATGTGGAGGTCACAAGGCCTAAACTGAGAGGATAGCGCACTTCTCTCTTCTCGCTGTCTCTCTCTCTCTCTTAATTTATTTTCTCTTCTCTTTCTCACTGTTTCCTCTATTGCCACGCTCCAGGCCCCGCACTCGTACGCACATTCACACACAGTCGAGTCTGAGCTCCATGTTCAGCTCAGCTCTCGGTCTCAGTGTTGGCTAGTCCGTGCTTTGTGCTGGAAGCTGTAATCAAGTCCGTCCCGTGAAGTCCTCCGTGTCGGTTTATTGTGCTTGCAACTTCGCCACGAAGCACCGCGGTCAACTTAGTTTGTCGTCGAGGAAGGGAGCGTCTGTTATTTCGTCTGCACAGTAACCGCTTTGAAATTTCTTATTTTTTGTTTCGAATAGATTTTTCACAAAGTTAATCAGTTTTTATAAGTATTTAGATTCAGTAAAGTAGTCCTTTAAAAATATTAGCATTCAATCTTGACTATATATTATTTTTATTATCATTTTTATTTATTATTTCTTGACAGTGTCTTTATGAATTCGCCTCTTTCGGTCTTCTCCAATTCTCCTTCATTCTTCCAGAAGTGGTTTTTTCTGATCTTCGGACATCCCTGTAACCCTGTTCTAAGCTTGGGCTTTTCCTGGAATCTTTGATTTTGGTTTTTGAAAATATTCCTGAGGCTGTTACGGTTTTTGATTATTTCATTTGTTATATTCAGATCATTTAAATCGTCCTGAACTTTTTTATTGAAAAAAGTTCAATAATTTCAATAAAAGTTCAATAAAGTTCTTTTTTATTTAATTTTCTATTAAAACAAATTGCTTTTTGTTTTTCTGTTGCAAAAGAAATCGAATATTTGTTTTGTGAACCTGTTGTGCATCTTGAAGATGTGGGGGTAAAAACTTATACTTTTTTTTCTTATTGAGTCTGAGAGTTTTTTATTTTTTTGTACAAGTTTTTATTGGATATAAGTTTTATTTCATTATTCTGAAACTTGTATCCTGTTATTTTTCTTAAATTATTATTGATATTATTATTATTTTCTATTATTACTCTTAATGCATGATTATTGATAAATTCGTCATGATTATTCATTTTCCTTTCTCTTCTTCACCATCCCAAAATCTCTTCATTCTTTGGCTATGTTCCTGTTTCTTTGCTCTGCCCATATTTTGCCAGTTTTTAACTACGTGTGTGTGTATATTATATAAAAATGAATAATATCGTGAGATCTGGCTGGTTAGGTCTGGTGGCAGCAGAGTTTTCTTATAAGTTACAGTATTATGTAATATTGCTATGTATTTTTTATCATGATTTTCTAAACATTAAATAATTACTGTAATTAAGTGAAAATAATCTATTAGAAAGATAGCCTACTAAACTGCAAAAGATTAAAATTCTCTACGTGGAAATATGTGATAAAAGCAGTTTAAAGTTGAAAAGCGTGTTGTTTTTTTCGCATTAGATATTACTAAATTGGTCTAGATGGAGTGGTTTTCAAAGACTTCAACGCTAAAATGTGATACAATTTTGTTTGAAAAATTACCCCACATAAATCATGTGCTTTCAAAAACTTGTACGCTGAAATTTGACATATTTTTTGTTTAAAAAAATCGCCCTAACCATCTTATTAAAGTTCAAGCTAAATAGTTTGTACCCTTCCATTGCATAGTGTTTTGGTAGTGGAATAATTTGTAACTCTAGATGCAATCTAATGATTGAAGATGTTCTTTTAAAAATTTCTTTTCTTTTTTAAGTTTTATCTTTATGGAAAAAAAAATTGAAAAATTCTTCTGAAAAAATCTTTTTGAAAAATTTCAAGCACTAAGGCTACCTACCCCGTACGTTGAAAAATTTTAAATAAAATGAATTTTTAAAAAAGATTCATCATTCTTTTTTTAAGTTTTATATTTTCTCTTTGTAAAGTCAACTTCAAGCCCTTTCAAAATATTAACATTAATTTAAAATATACAAAATCAATCAAAAATTTGCTCTCATTGTCGTTGTCTGCGAATAGGCCTACGTTGTGCTTTCACTCAGAAGTTTTTCATCCTAGCAATCACACAATTCTTGGTGTTTTGTCTCATTTAGGCTAAATTTATTTGTTTTCTCCCACCGTGTAACCTACGTTTTATTCGTCTATTAATTTTGTTTTCTAATTTGCATATATATTTGCATGTGAAAAGAATAATCGTCCTCTATTTTTTTGTTGAAACTGAGTCCAGTTCCAACAAAACTTTTCATCTATATGCAATATCAACTATCTCGTCCATAATTTCAATTTCATTTTTTCTACTCTCTCTCCATTTCCTCCTCCTATTTGTTTTTTTTCATCTGCTTCTACTTTTTATCTCCTCCTCCTTCACCTTTATCTTCCATTTCATTTTATTCATCTTTATTTTCTTCTTCTCTCCCACTCCTCATTCTCCTCTTCCTACTCCTGCCTGTTCTTATCATCTGCATTTTCTACTTCTTCTTTTTTCTTCTCATTCTTCTTCCTTTTTTTCATTCTTATTTCTTCTTCTTCTTACTTCTCCTTCTCCTTCTTCTCGTTCTTCTCCTTTCTCTCCTTCTACTTCTCCTTCTTCTCCTTTTCTCCTACTTCTCCTCCTCGTCCTCCTCCTGCTCCTCGTCCTCCTCCTCTTCCTCCTTCACCATCTCCTTCTCCTACTCCTCCTCCACCTTTATTTTCCACTTTCCCTTATTTATCTGTGTATTCTTTTTATTTTATTTTTGTCCTGCATATTCTACTTCTTTCTCTTTATAATTATCATTATCATCATCATCATAATCATCTGTCTCAAACCCCAATACCAATATAGTGTATTATAGGCTTTAAGGCTGTGCGCAGGGTTTTTGTTCATAATTTTTTTTCGAAGTTTATTGTATTGTATGTTATTAGGACTTTGAAATGTTATCTATTGCTGTGAGAATTTTTTTTCACCAATTATTTTGCAAAATATGGGGTTTCAAAGTTGAAATTTTTCGGTTTTTGGGGGCAATTGATCTCACATGAGTGAGAATTTAAACTTTTGATATATTTTCTGTAACTAAGACACCTCCAGATTCAAAATGACATTTTTTATACTCGAATCAAACAATAAGTTTTTTCAAAATACATTTTTAAAAATCTGTAAAAAATTTCAATTTTTCAAGAAATTATTTTGTAAAAACTATTCGTTAGATTGAAATAAAAATATGCCATTCTATTCCTCATGGTGTCTGAGTTTTGAAAAATTTATCAAAAGTTTAAAATTACTCATAGGTGAGATCAATTGCCCCAAAAAACAGAAAAATTTCAATTTTGAACCCCCATATTTCACAAACTAATTGAACAAAAAAAAATTTTCCTCAGCAATAGCAGACATTCCAAAGTCCTAATAATATTTGATACAAGAACTTGGAAAAAAACAATTATGACCAAAAACCCTGCGCAATAATAATCGAGGTAGAAGAGCATAAATAAATAGAGAGACCCTCTTTCAGCCGTTGAAATCAAAGTAAATGGCTTTTATTGGTTGGGAGACCCTTACGGGTAGTTCCACCTCCCTTGAGCCATGTTATTGGAAACATGGTGGACCTACTATTTTAGGTGAGTTCCGAACCACCGGGAAGTGATTCAACTGATCGAATAATATGTAAATTTACTTTGAGGGAGGTCCCATCTGGGCCATTTCTACTTCTATTTTCTGTTCATCGCAATGAATTGTGAAATCAATGCCATGCACGCTATTTGCTCATATTCGGACGAATTTAGTCAATTTACTTGTACTGCCCTAACAATAGGCTACGACAGCTTATAACCTTGGGTTGGGTTTTATACGACAAAGGTCTTGTTTAAAATCGCTGATTTTATTAGATATTGATTTAACCAACCTTCTTTGTTTTTCTACTCTTCCTCATTCTCTTATCTTATTTTCCTTATTTTTACTGCTTCCCTTCTGCTATGTCTCCCACTTTTTTTCTTCTACTTCTCCTCCTTCACCCCCTTATTCTTCTTCTTTTTCTTCTTCTTCTCTTCCTCCTCCCCCTCCTCCTCCTCCTCCTCTTACTCCTGATTCTCCTCTTCCTCCTTCTACTCCTCTTCCTCCTCTTCTTCTTCCTCCTCCTCCTTCTCCTTTCCCCCTCCTTCTCCTGCACCTGCTCCTCTTTCTCCTCCTCCTGCACCTGCTCCTCTTTCTCCTCCTCCTCCTTCTCTTCCTCCTCCTTCTCTTCCTCCTCCTCCTTCTCTTCCACCTCCTCCTCCTTCTCTTCCTCCTCCTCCTGCTCCTCCTCCTTCTCTTCCTCCTCCTCCTCTTCCTCTTCCTCTTCCTGCTCCTGATCTTCCTTCTCCTCTTCCTCCTCCTCCTCTTTTCTTCTCCACCTCCTCCTCCTTTCTCCATCTTCACTTCCATCCTTCTTCTTCTTCTTCTTTTTCTTCGTTTTCTCTTCCCCTTTTTCTTCTTCACTCCTTTCTATTTGTTCTTCACGCTTCTCTTCTTCTTCATCCTTCTTCTTTTCATTTACGATTCTTCTTTTTCTCATTTTTCTCCCCGTTCCTCTTCTTCATCGCCGTTGTTTTCTTCTTTTCACTCTTCTTCTTTTCTTCTTCACGCTTCTTCTTTTTCCTCTCACCGTTCTTCTACTTCTTCTGCTTTTTCTGCTACTTCTTTTACTTCTTTTTTCCTTTTTTTTTGCTTCTTATTTTTCTTCTTTCGCTTCTTCTTTTTCCCTCTTCTTCTTATTCTTTTTCCGCTTCTTCTTTTTCTTCTACTTCTTTTTGTTCTTCTTCTATTACTTCTTCTACTTCCTCTTCCTCCTTCCGTGTAGGACCGAAAATAAACCCTCTCTTTCCATAAATGAATCACTCAGAATGAATCACTGACACTGAGAAAGCTCGAGCTCCAAGAATAAAATTTGGAATAAATTAATGTTTAATTTATTGGAAAGGAAGATTACATCCTTTGTGTTGTTTGTATGGGTCGGATGTCTTGCTTTGCGCAGGTCCGGAATTGGAAATTAATTAATCACAGGATTTGATTTTTAATAATATTATTAATGTGTATGGAAGTCATCATGCTAGTGCTGTTATTTATGCAAAACCTTGAATACAAAGGTCATAACAATTATTTTATTTTAAATTCTAATTTTATTTCAATGAATGGGAAATAAAATTTATACTTGTCCCAGTCGGCACTTCTTGGCATCGAATGATTATTATTATTATTATTACTACTACATATTATTATTATTATTATTATTATTATTATTATTATTAGACGTAAAACTCCCTTAGTGGAAGACGCTGAGTAAAGATGGTTCATTTTTTGGACTTGTTCTTCTTGTTTGCCCACCAGCTTTTCATATTTTGTGCGAATTCAGCTTTTCTCTCTTCACCCCATTTTGTTCTAACTCTGGTTTTGTCTCTGTATAAATTCCCATTTATAAAGTTTTATTCTGAAGTTTTTTCTGCTGTAAATTTCTTTGTTGGCTATTTTGGCCAGTACTAGGTCTTTTTTAACATTTCGTATCCATTCTCCTCCATTGACAAGTGATGCTACATAGTTTACAATTCTTTTTGTTAGTCTATTGTCTGGAAGCCTCATGATGTGACCATAAAATTTAAGGCGTCTTTTCTCATATCTGTCTCTATATTAGAATATTCTTCAACTTTAGGTAATCTATAAAGTAATCTATATCCGTTCTCTGTAATCTATATCTGTTTTCGGTACGTCTTGGTCCAAAGATTTTCCTAACTATTTTATAATTATTATTATTTGTTTTTTAATAGTTGATAACATTTAAAGAAAAGTTTGCAATGCTAGTCACATTCGTATTGGTTCCCATTTAATGGGAACTTGATTGGAAATTGGAAATTTAATGGTTCCCATTCTAAAGTATCTAGGCTCTTAGAAGATATAACTACTAAACTACTTATAAATTACTAACCTACTGTTCGGGAAGCACATTGCTTTAAATGTGTTTCTTGAATACATTTGGCAATGAATTTGAATTTTTTTTGTGAAATTTAGAAAGTGACTAACTGAAGATTTATCAGATTGTAAGTGTGGACAGAAATAAATAAGTGCGTGAAATTCGTTAATTAGTGCAGATTCGAAGTCATAAAAAAGTGTAAAGTCATCAAATCATAAAAGTGATCATGAAGCCACCAGGTGGAGAATGCCATGACTTGTTTGGAGCTGCTTTCAATGGATCGCCATCGCATTTGAGGCAAGATTTCAAGATTGCATAAGAAATTTAAAACATTATGAATCCACCTAGGCTGGATATTTATTATTTATTGGTCTAATAACTTTTGTGTATTGGTTCATAATTTTCTTGTATTTCAGTTTTTTCTGTAGGTATGGTTTTCTTGGGTGGAATTTACTTTTGCACCACACATTTACACACAGTTTTTGGGAATGTTGAAACAAATAATATATAATTCTCATCAAGTTTTGAGTAAACTTTCGAATCTATCGACCAGTTGCACGAAAGAAAATTAAATTTGACCACAGTAAGATGACGTCATTTGACGGAGCCAGTGCAACTATTTCCCTATTGAGCTCCGTAAGATTACGTCATATTACGGTGGTCAAATTTTTCAACATAAAATGCGTTTAGACCCTTGAACATTTTCTCAAAATCATTAGCTAAAACAAAACCAAAGCACACGAGTTCAAACTCTACATATTATGTTGTTTAGGTTTCTATCGGATCATTGATAAATATTATTTGTTAAGTTTTCAGTATGTATAATTATTATTATACATATTAATATTATTAATAATAATAATTATTATTAATATACATGCTTACTCAATCATATTCACATTTATTACTAATTATTATTCATAAATATGAATAGTTTATAATATTAAATTAACTTAAAAGTAAAAGAAAAATCATTTATTGATGTACAGCTGATTTCCTAAACTACATGTAGACTAAGCATTTCATGTATTCTGGCCTTGTTTAAGATGATAATTTTGTTTTTTTAGAAACAGTCGAACACAGAGTTTTCAAATAAATGGAACGGCTCGTTGCATATGCGTATATTCCTTGTTTGTGTATCTTCTCTTTGGAGAGCTTCCTTTTTCTTGCCACGCGCAGGTGAGAGCTTATGTTTTGCCTCACGAACTGTACCGTAAAGGCGAGCAGAAGATGTTGATGAATAGCTTGATTGGATAACTTTGTTTGGACAAGCATAACAGCGCTTTATTTGCACAAGGGTATAATGTTTGTAAAATATACAAATCGAAGTTCATTGTTTCTCTCTCTGTCTCGTCGCTTTCACTCACTCTCATTATTTTGTGTTGAATATGAATCGAGAGAACTCTATTTCATTCCAGGTTGTTCTGCGTTATTCAAGTAAATTCTCGATCTTTCTCGTTTGAAAACACTGGATATAGAAGGTTCTAGACCAATTCAAACATATAAAAAGGGCTGTGTTGCCAGCATTATTTTAGTGTTATTTACTTATTAGCATCCTCTGACCTCCTATGAAAGGGGTATATTAATTTGTCGTTGATTTTTTAATATTATGACTGTGTTTATGTTTATTTTCTTGTATTGTATTTTATAATGTTTTTTCTATAAGGAATAAATGATTTTAAAAAAAATGTTTTATCAGATGTAATGGAACAATGATTTATGTACCGTATTTCATTTATGTTTTAATGTATTTATGTATATTAATTTTCATTTTTGTTGTGATTTACAGAGTGTTGAAACCACCGGGCGGCGGCAGCAGCGACATTTTTGGCGGGAACGAGGTGGCGCCCGACGTGCGCCGAGTGCGCTCCAAGCAGCAGCAGACGAGTCAGCTGTTTTTGGGCAGCAGCAACAACAGCTGCATCAGTAGCAGCAGCAGCACAAGCAGCAGCAGCAGCTGCGACCAGGTGGACGCGCCCGTGGCAGCCCCCCCGCAGACCAACGGCATCGGAGGACCGAAGGCGGCGCCCCCCTCAAAGCTCGGTAATAATAATCCTGCGTCATCATATCAGCGTCTGTTCGGCGAGTACCAGATACCGTCGACACCGTCGAAAAATTATATGAAAAGTAGTATTGTGCTGGATGTGAACTGCGAGCAGGTGGACTCGGGGTGTGGCAGCAGTGCTAGCGCCACCGCCTCCGTGTCGTCCCAGGGCTCCACCCCCGAACGCGGCAACTCGCCCCGAGGTAAGTCATGTGGTCGACATAGATACACAAGAAAACCATAATAATAATCATCAGTTAGGTGTCCCTTTTGATGTCGGGATATCGCCCAGAAATAGGAATTACATAGAAGAAATTTTATTAATATACAGAATTGTCTATGGAACAACACCTAGTCTTACTAATAGTAAAATTTACTATTATTAATACTATTACATTGAAGAAATTTTATTAATATACAGAATTGTCTATGGAACAACACCTGGTCTTACTAATAGTTAAATAACATTTAATGTTGTGTGAGGGATCTGGGGCAAGAAATAAATTCGGGTCCCCTTTTTCCAAGTGAATGACAATTTTTACAAGTTTGGGACGCCGGGCAGGACCCCAGCTTAGCCGTAGGTCTGTTACTAATAGTAAAATGTTGTTTAGGGCCCTGGGGCAAGAAATAAATTCGGGTCCCCTTTTTCCAAGTGAATGACAATTTTTACAAGTTTGGGACGCCGGGCAGGACCCCAGCTTAGCCGTAGGTCTGTTACTAATAGTAAAATGTTGTTTAGGGCCCTGGGGCAAGAAATAAATTCGGGTCCCCTTTTTCCAAGTGAATGACAATTTTTACAAGTTTGGGACGCCGGGCAGGACCCCAGCTTAGCCGTAGGTCTGTTACTAATAGTAAAATGTTGTTTAGGGCCCTGGGGCAAGAAATAAATTCGGGTCCCCTTTTTCCAAGTGAATGACAATTTTTACAAGTTTGGGACGCCGGGCAGGACCCCAGCTTAGCCGTAGGTCTGTTACTAATAGTAAGATGTTGTTTAGGGCCCTGGGGCAAGAAATAAATTCGGGTCCCCTTTTTCCAAGTGAATGACAATTTTTACAAGTTTGGGACGCCGGGCAGGACCCCAGCTTAGCCGTAGGTCTGTTACTAATAGTAAAATGTTGTTTAGGGCCCTGGGGCAAGAAGTAAATTCGGGTCCCCTTTTTCCAAATGTATTACGATTTTTGCAAGTTTGGGACGCCGGGCAGGACCTCTTCCTAGCCGTTGAAAAAATTTTTAGGATAATGTGTATTTTAACACATTACTTTACCCCCAATGTTTACCCATTTTTTTCAAAAATCGATACATTTTTTTCAAAAATCAAAAATGTTAACACAATTATAATTATGTTTATATATATATCCAGAATTTCATCAAACGAAAAATTTAATTGATCAATAAAATTGGTTTTTTATTTATTAAACTTGATTGATTTAATCGTCCAGGAACGGCGTCTATTTTAATTCCTAGGGAATTATTTAAATTTAAATTTTAAACACCAAAAGCACCCTATAATTTTTGAACCAAGCTCCTAATTTTTTTTTTTCAACTTATAGTTTAGCGTAGTAAGTTAATTTCATTTATTTAATTGGATTTTATTTATTTAATTAGTCTGTTACTAATAGGAAATGCTTTTCTAGGGTCCTGGGGCAAGAAATAAATTCGGCCCCTTTTTCTAAATGTATGAAAATTTTTGCAAGTTTGGGGTCCCGGGCAGGTCTGTTACTAAAAGTAAATGTTGTTTAGGGCCCTGGGGCAAGAAATAAATTCGGGCCCCTCTTTTCCAAATGTATGACCATTTTTGCAGGACCCCTGCCGAGTCACGGGTCTGTTACAATGGTCGAGTTCATGTAAGCCTTACAATTTTCTGGTAAATGGAATTTTACCGGAAACCATGGTGTCTAATTTGTTTATTCGAATTTATGGACGTTTAAAATTTTGAACAAACCAATCAGACGTCTTAGTTTCTGGTAAAATTCCATTTACCGGTAAACGGTAAGGCTCCCATGAACTCAACCATTGTAGCATATGGACAGGTCCATAGCTAGGCTGGGACGCTCAATCATTACTGAGGAAATTTAAGTGATTGTAAGGTAAATGGGGTAATATGAAATAAAGATTAGTCTTCTCCTTGCAATTGGACAGCTTAATAATTATTAATTAATTTAAACATCTCACTGTTTTAGTCTCTAGAGCCTTCTGCCAGTATACGCAATAGAAATGAAGTGCTGGATTAAGAAATAAGCTTAATAGTCGATTCACACATATCAGTTACGGCGCGTCACAGTCACAGTTCCGTCTCCTTTCAGTCACGGTAACAATCAGTCACCTGACGGGTCGACGCCGGACGAGTTTAGACAGCGTAACCGGAAACTCAGATGAGAATATATTTTATGACTGTGACGAGACGGATAGTTCGGAACTGAGACGCGCCGTGACTGATGTGTGTGAATCTACCTTAATAGGAATAACTCTGACATGTAGAGCTAATCCTAAAAACAAGAAATTACCCCCATAGAAGTAAAATAAGTAAATAATGTGATATTGCAGAAATGAATTCTATTCAAAGAAATTCTATTGAAGAAATAGATAAATTGAATGAGTATATGATATGGGAACTTGATTATCCCTTTATTAATAAAATAGAATGATTAAAGAATTTACAGAATTTCAGATATAAACACAACTTATTTTGAAAATACATCCAATTTCCCAAAACTTGACCGTATCTACCAATTAAGACTGATAAAAAAATCAGAATCAAAAATAGGTGAAGTTTTATATTCATAGTTGTTTAGGTTACTCAAATTAGCACTTACTCAAATTCAAAGTTTCAGTAACTTAGTCTGTGGAAAGATATGAGATTGAGACACTTAATAATTATTTTTTCCTATCGATTTTCAAAAAATAATGGCATCAATAATTATTATCACTGATGCTACTGTTATGCATCAAATATGTTCGCAATTTGCTATTGAAACTTTGTAGAAAGAGTCATTAGCTTTTTATCCCTTTAGCAATGCAAATTTTAATCAATATCGGAACCTATTCATTAATTTATTTCACTCCACAAGTCAGATTGGTAGAGAGAAATTTTCTCTCATTATTTGAACACAGAATACAGTTGCTAGTGTTTTTCTAGTTTGGTAGTTGATCGATTACTATGATGGGTAATTAATCATAACTAAATATTGAATGTAACGGGTGTTTTTTTAGAGGTGGAGAACTTCAAGTTGGCAACACTGTTTCCTGTGTCAGCTGATTTTACAGTTTCCGGTTGTTTTGCGGTTAGTTTAATTTGGCAATTATTAATTGTTAGTTTGGTTTGGCATCATGAATAGACTTATGCCTCAGCAACGTTTGCAAATTGTTCAAATTTATTTTGAAAAAAAAATGTTCAATTCGAGAAACTCATCGGGCATTACGTGAATTTTATGATGCTCATAATCGTCCGTCAGAACGATTAATTCGGGAAACTATGGATCGATTTCGCAAAACGTTTACCCTAAACGATAATACGCAACCGGTAAGACGTCGTACAGTGCGTACACAACAAGCGATTGATGCTGTGCAGCGTAGTGTTGACGATAATCCAAATGTGTCAGATCGTCATCGGGCTCAACAAGTAAACATGTGTCCATCAACACTATGGAAAATTTTACATACAGATCTTGGTTTACATGCTTAAAAGCTTCAACTTGTACAGGAATTGAAGCCACACGATCATCATTCACGCCGTACATTTGGTGAGTGGGCTGAAGGAAACATTGCTATTGATCCTCAATTTCATTTGAAAATTTTTTCAGTGATAAAGCACACTTTTGGTTAAATGGCTATGAGAATAAACATAATTGCTGCATTTGGAGCAATAGTAATCCACATGCCATTATTTAAACACCATTACATCCATAAAAAGTGACCATTTGGTGTGCTCTATGGGTTGGTGGAATTATTGGTCCGTATGTCTTTAAAAATGTCCATGGTCAGAACGTTACAGTCAACGGTGAGCGATACAGAGACATGATTACTAACTTTTTCGTGCCTCAATTGGACGGCATTAATGTTGCAGACATGTGGTTTCAGCAAGATGGTGCCACATGCCACACAGCATGTGAAACAATTCATTTACTGAAACAAACATTTGACGAGCGATTAATTTCACGAAATGGACCTGTTAACTGGCCACCTCGTTCATGCGATTTGACGCCTTTAGATTATTTTCTCTGGGGATATGTAAAGTCGCATGTGTACGCCGACAAACCAGAAACAATTGAGCACTTGGAAGCCTAAATTCGCCGCATTATTGCCGACATACAGCCTGATTTACTGCAAAGAGTGTGTGCAAATTGGACCTCCAGATTACGCCATGTACGCGCCAGCCGAGGTGGCCACATGCCTGATATCATATTTAAACATTAATGCCATAAAATTTACTTTAAAATAAAACCAATTTATTGAATATTGAAAACATTTTTATGTATTTTTTTTCAACTTAAACTTCTCCGCCTCTAAAAAAACACCCTTTATAATGATGAGTTCTGAAGAGTCACCTGCAGTCGAAATCGGCTTCGTTAATACATACATGTATTAAATGTATGTTGAAACGCATATTTTGTTGAATTAAAATTAATCAGATACTATTGCAAGTTTGAAAACTTTGTGAATGAAATGAAGGCCCATCCAAGTTTCATGAGAAATTATGTTTGGAGTTTAAAATTGAAATTAATTTGAGTGATCAAGTGGAACTTCGTGACAAAAAACTTTATAGGGACAACGTCCTAAGAAATAACTTATCCGCAGTGATTATTATGGTTTTCAATTCTATGTTGACTATTTTTCAAAATATTAATAATTATCTAACTAATATGTTCACAGCTCAACAAAATTGTATAGAATTGATGTAAGTTTGCATGCCAACTGAAATCAACAAAAATGGTGTTTGTTGTAAACCACAAATAAAATTGAAGGCTTTCTCTTATATTTTCCTGGAAAAATTCGACAGGTTATGTTGCTTTCTTTGCCAAAACTTGATCTAACAAGTTACTTTGGCTGTTAACCACCGGTTTTTCTTTTCTTTAACAATAGTTTCTACAAGTTGAAACAATAATTTATTAACTATTGGTTGGAAAAAGGCTTATGTTTATAATATTACTCTTGATTTTTGTAATTTTTTTCTATATTTGACAAAATTTCTGGAGTGGTTTAAGTTTATGCTATTTTGTCACATCTATGCTAAACACTCACTGCAAGAATTTTGTATAAAACAAAATGGCTGAAGGCTTTTCACAGTGCTGAAGCACCTTATCAATTACATTTATGTTTCTGTTGAGGGTGTTTGGATATTGATTGAAGTGTTTATTGTAAATGGCGTGGTTAATGCCATTTATTATAAAATAAAATGCCTATTTTATAAATAGGTAAATATGGTATCAGAAGGTTATTGACAGTTCAAGAATAGATCTGAAATTGATTATTATTATTATTATTATTATTATTACTATTATTTTTATTATTAGCGTATGGCCTTTTATGGTGGGAAGACCCTTCACGGGTAATTCCACCTCACCGTTTATCCATGTTATGAGAACATGGTGATCCGTTTAACAGATATTTTATTCTTCAAATAAAATTGTCCAAATGTAGGTTACTGTCCAATTGAGCTTTCATGTCCAATGTCACCTTTTCCCCATTATATTTTTGTTCTTATGTGTTGTATTTAGCCCCATAATTGACTGAAATAAATAATATCTATGTTTTATGTAGAGATTAATGTTTTAAATATATATATTTGAGATGACTTGTCTCCTGACTAGACCTATCGAGATAAGGTTTTGCCTACTGGTCAATTTATTGAGTATGCTAATTCTTGTGCTGATCTGAAGAACATTTATATTTATTTTGTCATTCCAATAATGACATTCAAAAAAATTGGAAATATGAGAAATTCTTTATCTTGTTTCTATGGTTTCAGAATTAGTACTACAGTAGTAGATAAAAATAAAATGGTTAATAATAAAAATAAAAAATAGTTTGTACTAAATACTGTAGTAGTAGATTGAAAAGTATCAATAAAATTGACCGTTTCAGCGGTCGTGGGTTCGAATCCCACTCCTCTGTCTTGCATCCTTATCATTCACCTCATTTCCCACGCACAAGTCTCGGACTCATGTGGGCATCATCAGCAATAATAAAAAAATTTCAACTCTTGTCACACAAAAACTGGCATTTATGATACTATTTGAAAAATTTATTGAATTTTATCAACTTTTCACTGAATCTTAAATAGTGTTCGGAGACATTTATTTCAATAAACTGTTATAAAATCTGAGATCATTTTACATTTTTGCTGATGATTTTAATAAGATTAATCTGGTTAGTCCTTGTCAGGTTAGGTTTGGGATTTCTTTAACTCTTCATATTTGTAAGTAGTTGAGTACCGTATGTACCATTTATAATTATGAAAATAGACTGACCATAATAAAAATATCGAATTTTCTACAATGATCAGTTGTCCTAAGTGACTTAGAATTTTTCCAAAAATGATAAATAATTATGGGATGTAAACACCAATGTTGCTGTACCTTGAATTGATGTAGAAGTCCAACAGTGTTGAATTATCTGAAGTAAAAATCTTAGTACTGAGTCCAGTGTATTTTTAATGTCTATTGAGTAAAATCAACCTTATTTTACTGTAATTCTTCCATATTGTAAATAATTTTCTAAAATCATATTATTTTCCATTATCTAATAAAACTATTGAAAAGACTGGCACACTAATCTCATCTCATAATGGATAGGAGTAATCTACTCAGTTATTTACATAATTTTAGTAAGCTCAATAATTGTATTGATTTTTGGATAAATTCTTCATCTACAGCAAATTATAAATGAATTTTCCTTCAGTATACTTAATAATGATTTGGCTTTGGTGATCATGACTAGAATAATTTTTCCAACATAAAAGGGTTGCATGTTTTGTGGGTGCAGGGGTGCATTCCCTGATAGAATGAAATTACTGCATTGAAACTGATGATGGAAAATTGGGGTGTACTTTGTAAAAATATTCAAAAAAATTTACATGAATAATTTTAAATTATTACAATAATTATATTGCAAGAATTATTAAGCTCTATTACAAGAAGTAAGGAATTTCGTATTAAATATTATTGATTTATTTAAATTGATGCATTTTTTCAAAAAAAAAAAATTAATACCAACTTTGTTTGGTGGCTGTTCTGTATCTATTCTCTGATCTACAACCAATTAAATTTATGCATACAACAAAGAAACAATAAAGTTCACCGTTTACAAATTATATCCTTTGTAAATATAGTAGTTTTTTTTTAAATAAAAAATCAAATCTGTACAGCTATACATCATTTCACTTTACTGTCAAATATTTTACTAAAGGCTTTAATTTCGTGTTCAATCTTGCAAATGTTGTTTGAGTAATCTAATACCTAATTCTTTCTAATCTAATATGTATCTTTTCTCTATTTGACAGTAACCAACCGTCAACATAGCTGACTGACTCTTCCTAGTGAAGCTTCCAATAATTGATTTGATAGGAATCCCACATTTTTGTGAAATACATATATAGTTGGCTTCAACAAATAATAATTTCTATTGCATATTGTGTAAAATTTGAAGGTTACGCATTTTGGTTGTGCTTTTCACTTCTCAATTAGGATTCAAATACATTGGTCGCACGCTGGCATAAGGGAACAAATTTTGTAAATTTAATTCAATTTATTTTTGTCAAAATTCTTATATCTAAATAAAATTACTAATGATTTTTTTACATAAAACATCTTTGAAAATTTGTTCCATCCTTCTTTAGCAAAGCTTGTGATGAAGGATGGTGCATCTCTTGTGTAAATGGTTCGGAACCCACCTAAAACTGTAGGTCCACTCATCAATCATCATCATCATCCAACTCATTACCCACGCACAGGTCTCAGACCTATGTGGGCTTCATCCTCCAAAAAAAAAATATTCCATCATTTAGTATCCAAACATATACTCCATCTTTTATGCTTCTAAAATTATTTTAGTTTATTCTGGAAAATATTTTTTCATTTGGTTAATTATTAGCCAGTATTACATTAATTTATCAGTTATTGATGAATTTCCCTGTAGACTAACAATTTTCTTCGGAGAATGAAGTCCACATAGGTCTGAGACCTGTGCGTGGGTAATAAATTGGATGATTAGTTGGACCTACAGTTTTAGGTGGGTTCCGAACCACCGTGAAGTGATTTTACAGCAGAGAACAGTGTATTTTTTGCTGGCCAATCTAATCGGTCACCGTTACAAACAGGACCTACGAGAACGCAGCTTAACTCTGATTGAACAGATACCTGCTACGCCTCGCGGCTATCACTCCCAGGATGGGCTTTTTCTGACAGTATGTAGGCTACTATTTTTTTTTTTTTGTAGATTACTTCTTGGAGACTCCAGTTAAGGAGTATAAGACAAGTCAGATCAACAATTATACTATCTTATACTCTAATTACCATAATTACTATATCAATATTAGTTGAGATGAGGCTTAATTTTGATGTGAAAGGAACTCTTGTACACTATAAAAAGCTTTATCAACTAAATATTTATTCAATTGTTTTTTTAAATATTTCTATATTTTCAAGACTCTTTAAAAACTGCGGTAGCTTGTTGTAGAGTTTCCTACCAATATAACTAGGTTTTTGTTTGAATAAGCTACTATTGTGACTCACCAAGTGGTAATCTCCTCGGCTTCTTGTAGTATAATCTAAAGTAGTATCTTCTAACAGTATCCATTGCTAGGCAAGCATACGTTTATTATAACCTTGACCAAAAGTGCGACCAATGTAATTGAACCGCATTATTTATTAGCATGTACTAATGTAATGAGTCACTCTGTTTCACTCGTTGCTTATCTTATCATATTAATGGTGTGTGATGGTTTGTGGTGTGTGTGGCTTGCCTTGTTGCATGCGTTGCGTAGAATCGACAAAGAGTCTGAGAAGTTCGCCACCACGCAACCCGGTCACCGGCGACGGATATGACGTCACCCGTCAGCGCAACTTCAGCCACTCGACCAGAAAACGAGGTAACCGATTTGCACAAGAATCTACTCTTGAATCCAACATTTCTGTAGTTCATCTCGAATCCTAGATTGTTTGTAGCTGGAAAATGTAGTTACTTAGCTACTTTTTAATCTTGGAATCATTGTTAGGTGAGGTTAGGTAAGGTTAGGTTGGGTCAGGGGTTTCCAAACTATGGCCCGCGGGCCACATCTGGCCCGCAACAGCCAAGGCTCGTTCCTAAATAGTTTTTACCAGTTAATATTTCTACTATTGTTTAGATTTTTTTCTGAGGATGAAGCCCACATAGGTCTGAGACCTGTGCATGGTTAGTGAATTGGATGATGGTGATTGATGAGTTGGACCTACAATTTTAGGTGGGTTCCAAACCACCGGGAAGTGATTGTACAGCAGAGAACAGAGTAATTTTTGCTGGCCAATCTAATCGGTCACCCTTACAAAGAGCGCCCAGGAGTTTCGTAGCTTATCTCTGATTGAACAGATGCCTGCTACGGCACTCAGCTATCATCAAGTGTCACGGTAGCATCAATGCACAATTCAACTATCAAATTTAACAAGATTTTTGAAGGTGCATACTCAGCGGTTTTGCCAGAAATTGTAGAAAAAAGTCAGTGGCGTGCCTGTCAGTAGGACAGATCCTCTAGAGAGGGACAAAGTAAAATTTGAAATTTTAACAGCCTTGATATATAAATTGAAGTACGTTCATTAAGTTGCGCATATCCAAATAAACAAGTCTGTAAATAGTAGGTTTTTTATATTAGTTCTAGTGGCTACCGCAAGATAGCACCACTGGTAATATAAACAACAGATGTAAAGCCCATTATTGTGTGTACAGGTTACAACAGGTATGCAGTTTTGTTTAGATTACGATAAGGTAAACATGTCGTTTTCCCAAGAGCAACGAGTGTTCCTTCTTGAACAGTATTTTACCAGTATTTAACACCTCCAGATTTTTTCCTGTGGGGTTATCTTAAAGGAAGGGTTTATAAAAATAGGCCTCATACACTGAATGAACTGAAAATGAACATTACAAGGACAATAACAATATAACAATATTAGTGATAAAACGAATTCATGCATGTACGGTATTAATTTTCAAGGCAGCCATTTTGAACATATGTCATAAGACATAAAATGTTGGAAATAAGTATATATGTTTATAAAATTTATAACAATAATAAATAAATTATTCCAAACAAAAAACATTACTTCACAACCTTTTTGATGTGCGCGACTTAATGAACGCACTGTATTATGATATTATAAAGAAATTATATATAAATATATCATTTGTTCAATTTTTGAAGCTACTTTCTAAATCTATTGAAAAAAAAATTACCCAACTATAAAACAAATCTAGTGACATGTTGAACAAACACATTAACAACTAACTATATGCGTGCTAGAATTGTTAATATGTTTTCCTACAACTGCTCATAAAGTAGTTCTTTACGTACTGAAAACTAATTGTAAAATACCTCTTTACTGCTCCGCAAGCGGTAAAGTACTTTACGCTCGCCAGCTGTTTTCTTTACGCTTCTATTTTGATTTTGATGCCTTCTCATTGGTGGATCACGGAATCCGTGAAGTTCACATAACCTCAACAATGGCGAACGCTAACCAAATCCGCGCATGGTCTGCGATGTTACAAACTACAAGCTTTTATTGTGTTGGAATCCAGAACTGCAGTTTTAGGAAAAATATTGTATGTAATTCGCGCGTGAAGCTTCTTTATCGCTCTCGCAAAATTACTGCGCTCCGCTATGCGTCGCGCAGTAAATGTTTTGACTCGAGCGATAAAGTCGCGCTTCACGCTCTTAATACATAAATAACTATTATTAAAATAGTCACTACACTTTTGGGTGTTTTTATTGTTTGGTAGTTTTTCTAGTTATGGTAGTTTTTAGGATACTTAGGCCTACTTCATTGATAAAAAATTTTAAGCTGTTCCTATCAAGCCTATAGTCTATTAAAATAGACTATCACATTGTTCGTAGTTACTTTCAAGTCTATAACTGTATAGTTTCTCTTAAATCGAATATTATAGGCAGCTACTCTTAATACAAGAATATTTTTAGTCTCTTTTGAATCCAAGATTATTATGTAGCTAATCTCGGATTTATAGTTTGTAGTGCACATCTAGAGTTGTTGATTTTTCTATTAAATTAGTTGATTTGTTTGTTACCCTTGTTACTGGACTGTTGGATGTTCTTTATTGATTGGTAGTTTTTCTTGTTCAGTTGTTGAGAATTAACTTTCTTCGTTGAAAAAGTTATTGAAGCTGTTTAATGAATCAATTGGATTGGTATTTCTCAAATCATCTACTTATCCTTTTGTAAAAATGAAACACATTATTATTTCCAAGCTCATCTGAATTTTTATGTCTATGCTCATGTTTTATTGTCATCTTCCATCTTGAGAATGCTCTATGATTGCTCAATTTCATGCTTGTAATAATAATTTTAACTTCCTGGATTTCTTGTTCCATGACGAACTGCGTTGTTAATATTAACTTTTCATGTGAAATTTAACGACTTGCAGTCAAATATTTGTTAAGAATAAGTATAATAACTCACTTAATCTGGCCGAGTACTTTCGAATCTATAGATAGATCTCGGCCAGATTAAGTGAGTTATTATAGTTATTCTTAACAAATATTTGACTGCAAGTCGTTAAATTTCACATGAAAAGTTAATTTTAACTGTTTCCTGATCAAAAATAGGGAAGTGATACTGTGATAGCCGTGAGCCGTAGTAGGTATCTGTTCAATCAGATGGGTTCTCCTGAGCACTCTTTATAAGGGTGACCGATTAGATTGGCCAGCAAAAAAGACTCTGTTCTCTGCTGTAAAATCACTTCCCGGTTGTTAGGAACCCACCTAAAACTGTAGGTCCAACTCATCAATCTCCATCATCCAACTTATTACCCACGCACATGTCTCAGACCTATGTGGGCATCATTCTCAAAAAAATAATAAAAATAAGATTTTACTTGACAATCGGTTGAATAAAAAAAATTAGTATTAGTATCATTATTAGTATTTTATCGTAGAGCATTGAATAAAGATGAGTATTTTTCAGTGATGAAAGTACTACTACTATTAACATTTTTACTACTCTCATGGATTTTCTCACTCTGTTCTCTGCTGTAAAATCACTTCCCGGTGGTTCGGAACCCACCTAAAACTTTAGGTTCAACTCATCAATCATCATCATCCAACTTTTTACCCACGCATATGTCTCAGACCTATGTGGGCATCATCCTTAAAAAAAGAAGATATTTTACTTGAAAATCAGTTGAATAAAAAAAATTAGTATTTATTATTATCATTATTAGTATTTTGTAATAGAGCATTGAATAAAGATAAGTATTTTTCTATGTGAAATTTAACGACTTGCAGTCAAATTTGACTGCAAGTCGTTAAATTTCACATAGAAAGTTAATATTAACAACGCAGTTCGTCATGGAATAAGAAATCCAGGAAGTATTTTTCAGTGATGAAAATACTACTATTAACCTTTTTACTACTGTCATGGATTTTTTCACAAGCATGAAATTTCAAAAATTGAGCCTCAATTTTGCTATGAGACTGATGATTTTGTTCAATTGTAGCCAAAAAAGTAGATAAATTTGACAATTTTTTACTTACCTTCCCTAGTGTTGGACTCAAGATTGCTTGTGCATATTTATTGTTACTATTTAATTTGCATGCTTACTGTATTTTATCATCCAATCATCATTAGCAGCTCCACATCATTTTCATTGTATTAATTTGCAGTATTGGTAAGTTATCATCATTTTTCATCAATTCATAATACATTTAGATTTTCATACATTTCATTCATGTAGTTTCATTTGTCTTGTTCATAATATTGGAAAAATCATTGTATTTTGATTGTGTGACGGTTTTCAGGGCATCATTATTTGGTTGTAAGTGAATTTGTATTGAAAAATCATTTATAAGTGATTTATAAGTGATTTTTCAACGGTTTTGAACTCTTTTTAGTTTCTTTGTAGAATGTTTTTCATTTCTTCCAGTTTGAGCTATGGATCTTTACAATATATCATACATTTAATATTGCTGGAATAAATCATTACATGTTACATAATATTGCTAATAAATTATATTGCATATGATAGATTTAGATTACAAATTTAGCAATAAAATTAAGTTGAAACAATGAAAAGTGTAAACTATCTTACATATTTTATTATTTTGTTTAACCTGATTTTTTTTTTTTAAATTTATGATGTTTCCTTTTTGTCTTTTATTTTTATTAAATTACAGACTTTTTTATTCTATTTTGGTACAAAAATAGTGTAACACAAAAAAAAAAATTGGAAATATTTCTTGAAGTGGATTTTGCTCTACATATATTTCCATGTCCACAAAATTCATCCCATCAAAATGCCGAATCAGCATTTGTCATTCATTGAAATTATTACTGAAATTTAGCTTCTACTTTGTTTTCGATTAAAAAAATGCAGTATTATAAATATTATTTTGTAATATGTGGCTTGGTTTCGAGTAGTAGCCTTATTATTGGAAATGTTATAAATAATTCTAATATTTCAAAAATGACAATTCTTTTTGGAAGTTATTTCGGGGAACTGACAATGAAAAACATTATTGTGTCGCCAATATTTAATAATTTTTATTACTTTATCAGGGCCTGTTGCCCTGACAATATAGTATTATTTATAATAATAGTTTAATTATAATTAATATTTTCAATTTTAATAATAATTTCAATAATATTTCTTAACATTTTTCACCAAATTTTATCAGACAGCCGAGTTCATATTCTTGAAGCTCCAATGACTGACTAACTTGACTGATAGAAAATACAGATTTCTAAAAATTAATAATTCTACCATTATTCCATTCATTATTTTCAAAATGAAATAATCATACATCACTTCTTTAGTCTATTGTTTTCAGTTTTCATAATCATTCAATTCTCATTCATGCAGTAAATCATTTTTTATGTTTTGCATCTTTATTTTTTGTGTTTAGTTTTTTATGTTGTCTAGTGCATGCTATCTGCATATTGAATGGGAAAACTTCATTTTCAGCATTGTTTTATTTTTGTTTGTTTACTCTTATTTTCTTCCAATTCTGTTTACTTTTGTTTAAAAAAAATTGCTAAACCAAATCATAAATTTGTATTAATATTATTTTTGAAGGCTTATCAAAGGTAGATTGTACGTCAATCGTTAATAGTACAATTTTTTTGTAATTCTATAATTATGAATTCACAATATCGCATTGGAACAATTATTTGATAAAAAGAGATGCCTCTTTGAGAAATAGGTCAACTTTCAGATGCTAGACTTGAAAACAGAAGTCAAATTAAGCGAAATGATAGAAATCAACAATTCTGGGCAGACGCAGACTCTACCTAACTAAGGATTTATTCAATGAATTCAAGGTTTTGACAACAAAACTAAATCAATTAAAAAACAAAAAATAAAAACCTTTTTTAATTTTGTGTACTATTTCCTGTCAATTTATGCTTATCCCTCTTCTTTTTCTTTCTCTTCTTCTCCTTGTTCTTCTCTTTTTCCTCCTTTTTCTTCTTTTTCGTCTTCTTCTCATTCTTCTTTTACATCTTCTCCTCCTTCTTATTCTTCCCTCTTCTTCTCCTTTTTCTTCTCCTCCTTCACCTTTTTTCTTCTCCTTTTTCTTTCTTTTCGCCTTCTCCTTCTTCTTCTCCTCCTCCTTCTACAGCTTCTTCTCCTTCTTCTTTTTCATTTTCTCTCTTCGCTATCTTCTTCTCATCATCATCTCCCTTCTTTTTTTCCTGTTTCTTGTTCACTCCTTCACATTTTCCCCTTTTTCTTCTCTTTCTCTTCTCCTTCTGTTTCCCCTTCCTTCATTTTCTCCTCATTCTTCTTCCTCTCCTCCTTCGATCCCTTACTCTCCAGCGTTAGAGTTTCTTTAACAGTGATAACAGCAAATAGCTGTTTATTATATAGGACGTTGGAGCTTCGTCGACTGATAACAGCTAGTAACTGTTTATTATATAGTATAAGGTGTCCTTATTAAAAAATCTATTGCAATAAATTGGAGAAAATTGAGAACATAATGCCAGTGCAAGAGTATATAATTATACAGTACAAGTCGATAGGAAGAAAACATTACTACCATACACTGGAAATTTCTTAATATTTATTGTCTATTGGCTTGGCATACTGATTTCAAAATTGTAAGCTCAGTGAGGAAAGCAATCACAGACTACCTCACTCCTCGTTTGTGTAGTACGCTCTTTGGACTACAATACAACTTTGAGGTCTGAAGAGTCACTTACAGTCGTAATCGGCTATGGTACTATATACAGGATGTTTCGGAACTCTCTACCGATACTTCTAGGCAGTGTTTCTGGACCACTAACAAAAGTAAATATCGTAATAACAATTTTCTAAAATCCCCAGTTACTCACACAGCCGCCATTTTGTTTTTTCACTCATTATTTTTTTATTCGAACACCTCTGAATGTATAATTTTGAAATTTTTCAAACAGCTTTATAACAATTAAAACAATCTTTAAAAAATTAATCAAAATTTGACATCAAAAAACAAAAATCAAAATTTGACTGGAATAACGTTTTTTTAGATATTTTTATTGCAAATCCAACGATACCTTATTTTCCAAGATTGGCCAACAATTAACAGAGATATGCTACTTCTTAGGGTGTGCGGTGTTTGGAAGCGAATAACTGCAACCCGTTCTCAACCACCGCACACACTAAGAAGTAGCATCTGTTAATTGTTGGCCAATCTTGGAAAATGAGGTATCGTTGGATTTGCAATAAAAATATCTAAAAAAACGTTATTCTAGTCAAATTTTGATATCATCAGCCATTATTAATTAAATCCTGTTCAAACATTTTATATGGCCGCCATTCTGTTTTGTGATGTCGGAAAATTTTCATTCATTTTTTATAGATTGCTTTAATTGTTATAAAGCTGTTTGCAAAATTTCAAAATTATACATTCAGAGATGTTCGAATAAAAAAATAATGAGTGAAAAAACAAAATGGCGGCTGTGTGAGTAACTGGGGATTTTAGAAAATTTTTATTTAGATATTTACTTTTGTTAGTGGTCCAGAAACACTGCCAAGAAGTATTGGTAGAGTTCCGAAACACTCTGTATATACATGCATACGTCCATTGAAATTCGAATAATTCCACTAATTTGTTTCAAGAGGTCATGAATTTGAAATAATTTTCTTGTTTTTTATTTTTGCAGATGGAAATCCAGTGACTGGAGAAGGCTATGACTTGAGCAGTAAGCCAAGCACCCCGATGACTAACGGGAGCTCAAACCCGCCTTCCACACCGTCAACTGCCCAGGGACGCCAGCGTGTGCCCCCCGGCGGCTTCTCCTCAGGATTATGGTGAAGGAGTCCAGGGCTCCGCCCCCCGATTGCACCCCTTCCCCCGCCCTTAACTTTCTAAACTATCTAAACTACTATTTACGTTTCTCCATTATGCAACCCTATATCCAAATTCCTATTGGAAAAAATTGAACTTCATTTTCGAGAAAAAATGTTATTGTTTTTACCCGACTGTTCTTTAAGTGTTTTTTTTTTCAATAAATTCAATTTAAACAATATAGAACAAGGTAGATTTTTCTAGACTGACTATATAATATATTATTGTAAAGTTTTACAATATTATTTCACATGCATGCGTTTGAATGAATAATAAAAAAATATATAATTATAATTTTGGATGAATGGAAATAAATTTCAAAAAATTGTTTTTGAGAACTGGTTAGAAATGTAGATTAATATGCAGTGATTTCAAATAACTTCTGGAAAAACAAATTAGAATTTGAACCTCACAGAATTTAAATTTAATCCTAACTATGTGAACTATGTACACATAGTTTGATGCTGCTTATGTATGTACATCACAATTGAAATGTAAGGAAACCTGACTATTTGAACTGTATTTGATAACTGGTAGACAGATTATTGCTGACATTTGCAATAATTTCAGGAATGATTCAACAACTAATTACGAGAATTTAGGATAATGTTCATCACTATAACAAAGTAAGGCGTCCTAACTATTGAAAATTGAGCTCGATAAGAAATGAAGTTCTATATATTCAACTGTTGAGAAGGCGTCATTAATTTTTATAAACGTTACTGAATTCTAATTTTTGTCTAAAAATCTCAGTTGAAATACATCTATTATGGGGTTTATTAGAATTGAATCTGTTTGTTTTCAGTTACTATTCATTTATCAATATTCATCTGTATTTGCCTTTTTAAATTGTTGAAAGATTAGTTATCCAGTTTGTACAACAATCTTTCACAGTTTTCAACGATTTGTTGAAGAAATTTGGATCAAAATTTGTTTGGTGTTACATTTTGACTTTATCTCCTGTAAAGAAATTTTTTGTCACATTTTTCCAACCATTTATATTTCTGTCAAATTGATAGAAACTTGACCAAGTAGTGTTCCTTGAAATATATTTTTCTAGGACATTTTTTCCAATCTGAATCAGTTCTCATTCCTTCACTATTTTAATAATTATATTTCTCAGAAAAATAAGATATTTTCGAAAATCTCCCAACATTTTATTACTTGCACCTGGAATTTGAAGTTGTCAAAAGAGTTGATAAGAATTTTGGGATAATACACGCCCTTACTTGTGCCTTGACAATACGTTTGTGCTGATTGATGACTGGAGAGTATTACTGTATATTTCAACTGATAAATAGCTCTGTCCAAAGGAACAATAATACAATTATGTATTATCTGAAGTAGTTTATGTACTATTCAACTATTATATATGTATTGAAGTTATTGATTTAGTTTTTGTGTTGAGTTATCTCTTCTATTTATATATTTTCTTTTTATATATATAATTTGTACTTAATAGTATTTTGACAGAATGTGCTTGTAATTTGAAAGTTAAACAAAAAGCTTTTGTCACATTTTTGTAGTACTGTATTATTGTCTCCATACTTTATATTGCTTAACCGTATTGTACTTCAATAAATTTTTGTATTTAAATAGAGGTTTGTCTATGACTTATCAATACAGTATTACCGTATTCCTATTACGTTGTATCTAATAGTGTTTCAGCCATGTTGAATTTTTGGTTTGAAATATTCACCACTGATAATAATAATAATAATAATAATAATAATAATAATAATAACTAGTGACCGAACTAGCTACAATACAAAAATCAGCAAGTGGGAGGTAGAGTCAGAGAGAAACCATAAGAAGAAGACGGGAGCCAAGTGGACAGAAGAACAAAGAGCCATAATGAGAGAAAAATTGAAGGCTGCCTGGCAGAGAAGGAAATGCATATCTTCTGAGTGAGCTTTGCGTGATCAGTTCTCTGGTCTTTTTCGCGTATAATAATAATAACTAGTGACCTAGCTGACTCAGGTTTGGTGCCAGAGTTTTGGAGGACACTTCAAGTCCTTTGGTCTCAACTGTCTAAGAAGTCGTCATGTCTGGGGCCCTGAACTTATTCAGGTGCGACCTGATAACTCTGACACCAGACTTAAGTCAGTCAGGCACATTTCAATTTTGTTCGAATAGGATAGTTTCACACATAACCACCAGTGTCGTTTTTTTTTTGTACCAGGTCGATCATTGTATCATATGTAGCACTTCACACCTACCCGATTTTCGAAATCATATGATGCAATGTAATTATGCTGGGTAAACGACATCAGTTACCCAAAGCTGGTTATGTGTGAAGCTAGCCTGTAATGTCCCGTTTTGAACAATCAGGTGAACTTAATTTGAATTAAGAATAAAGAATATAAAGTTTGTTCATAATATGAACATTGTAAATAATTTAGTTGATGTTATGGAGTCGTAGGAATAAGGATATATAATATTTCAATCATGAGTTGGAGTGAAAAATGTTTTTGAGATCGTCAGTTTGGTTTGAAATTGTAAATTCAACTAAAAAGTTTAAAATAAAACAAATTTTAAATTGATAGAAGAAACTTACTTCAATGAAATTATACTAAAAAATTAAATACATACATACTAAAAAAAATTTAACGTATTTATTTAAACTGAGAAAATTTTAAATTTAATACAAGTAAACTTTTGAAGTTGGCACCAAATATTTCATGAAGTTAATAAAAAATCTATGTTATATTTTAGAAGTCTATGGAAAATTTGGTGCCGACTTCAAAAGATTATTTTTGTTTTAAATTAAAAATTTTCTCAGTTCAAAGTAAATTTCATTCTTACTATTTTTAAAGTTAGAATTATTAAGGAAATGGCCTGACTGACTTTTATTGCAAGTTTGGACTTGTGTGCTCGGCAAACGGAATCCCCCCCTCAATTTCACAATGCTTGTGTTCCTGGGAGCCTTACCGGTAACCGGCAAATGTGAATGGTGACTTCTGATTGGTCTATTAAAATTCATAGTTGGAAGAATTTGAGTAGACCAATCAGACGCCATCAGTAACATTTACCAGCAAATGAGAAGGCTCCCACGAACTCAAACAATAATCTACTTTTTCAGGTCTTTTTTACTTGATTTTTCAATTGGGCTTGTATACGTTCTTGGCATTCACAAAAAAGGGCAATCATGAAGTAGCAGGCCTAATTACTATACTTCACAGTAGTATCACGAAACTGGAACAATATTATTTGATCTAGAACTGTTCTTTTTCTAAAAAAAATTAAAATACTAAAAATATATAGTTATTAATAATTAATACAAAAATTATTATAGTTATTTTCGATTAGGATAATAATTATATCAATGAGATTGACAATATAGTTACAAAAGCTGATGAACTGGGTCCACTTTGCGGTCCCACACAACAGACAGCAGCAGAGTACCTGTAATACCAACTAGAGCACGCTAGAATAGCAAGATAATCAAGTTGGTACTTCTACCAGTTACAGGCTTTCATAATCAGCTGACCACCTCCATTTTCTTCAATGCCATACATAACCCTCATTTCATCAGTTCTTATCCAGAAGTGAAGAGTGTTTTGTGTTCCAGTGGAATTTTTAACAAACTTCAGTGAAATGTAGTCTTAAATTTGTTATTTAAACAGTAGCCTACTGTTTAAATATTAAAGTGCTCAACTAATGTGAACTCAATTATGGATATTTTCACAAGGTAAGCTGTTTCATATCAATTGCAATCAGTGGCGGCTCGTGGCTACAAAAATCAGGGGGGCTCAGATGGGTCTAGGGAGTATGAAATACCCCCTCCACTCCCAAGCTAGTAGGAATGACTTTGGGAACCTCCCCATGACTTTTTTTTGTAATTCACCCCTAGAAGTATCAATTCTGAACAATTCTATGGCTGTACAGGAGTTTTTTTTTTTAATATGGATAAAATATTTAAGGTTTGATTTGAACAAAATAACAAGCACTCTGTTCAAACTTCAAAATAAGTAGACCAGCTCAATGAAAAAAATGATAAAGTAAACTGAGTGAAAGACTTCAAATTTAAGGGAAACTATTTTTTTTATGCTGAAAACAGTGATAATATTCTTAAAATTTCAAAAATCATGCAATGAGAATTCAAATCTGAATACTTTCTTCCTACCTTCAATTATATTTTTTGAAACAGAAGTCCATCCTCCTTTCTTTCTGGTTAGCAAAGTGGTCAATTACTCGTTCATTAAAATTTGGGCTGCTTAATAATTTCTTTTCAATGGAGCACATGGCAAGCGCACTAAGTCTATCCTCATTTATTGTAGATCTAGTGAATGTCTTGATCCTTTTTAAAGTTGAGAAGCATCTTTCACTTTCAGCAGTCGTCATAGGAATCGTGCAGATTATTTGTAGCAGTTTCACCGATTCTGAGAGCACATCTTTTAAATTATTATTATATATGAAATTGAGCAATCTTAACGATCCTGTTGCTTCAAGAAAATCACTTCGACTGTAAATCACTGTCAACTCTTGCTTCAATTCTGCTTTCCTCAACTGAAACAAGTTGACAGCGATGTCAAGTTCTTTTTCTGGGAAGTTTTTACGGAATTCTTTGAACATACCAGGCTGGAATAATTTGGCTATTGACAAATGGTCAAGAAAATGAAAACGACTATCAATTCCCATCAAGATGACATCACAAACTTCTTTTGCCACAATATGTGTCTTATCCTCAAATCGTGAGCGTTTCTTACTTGGACCTTCTTCTGACACTCCAAATTTGTTAATACTAAACATCTCAAGCTCAGGCGAGTTTCTCAGATATTGAATACTAGATTTGAATTCACCAATGTACTTGAGTGCTTTTATGCTATCAATTGATTTTGATTGAAGCTCCTTGTACAAGATATCACTGTTGAGAAATATTCTATTAAAAAACTTCAACCAAAAAATGAAATCACTGTCTTTGAGGTAGTTCATTAGACCAACTACTCTGTTTGTAGTTAAATAATCATTAGTATCATCATCAAAAATCTTACTCAAACATTCCTCTATTTCATCCCGATGATTGACTATTGTACTCACAATTCTTGATTTATAGTTCCAACGTGTACCAGAACTCTTGGGTATTCGTTTTCTGACTACTTCATCAAGTACTGCTGTTCTTTTGGCTGATTGAGAAAAAAATGAGGAAAACGCTTCTAAATTAGAAAAAAAATATTTTTAGTTGCTTGTTTTGTGTAACACATCGTTCGATAATCAAATTCAATTGGTGTGCATAGCAATGTACAAAATTAGCATTGGGATACACAGCTTTGACTCTGGCCTGCACTCCTGAATTCTGACCACTCATTGTATTTGCTCCATCATAACTTTGAGCTATAAGTTTCTCTGGAGTTTTGTCGATTTTTAGCTTTCTTAGTTCATCAAAAATGTTTTCACTGATAGATGCTGCATCTTGTCCTTGTGGAATAACAAAGCTTATAAATCTCTCATTTACAATACCATTTAGTTCATATCGCACTACAAACACTAGCTGAGACAATGTGGAACAGTCAGTTGTCTCATCAGCTTCAATAGCAATGTAACTTGTTTGAGAAATTTCATCACATATTATTTCTAAACAAACAGCATATATAGAATCGAGAAGCTCGTTTTGTATAGTCTTGGACAGTCCCAAAAAAACACGGTTTTTACTTTTTTCTATATGCTCTTTTAAAGTAGAGTCCAATTCTGCCATCAAGTTAACAATACCACGAAATATACCTGGATTATTAGATGAATCTCTCTCATCATGTCCTCTCAATGCAAGTTCAAACGCTCCACAAAACTTGACAGCATCAATCAACTTGCTTAGAATATATCGATTTTTTGTCACCTCTTCATTGAGCTTTTGAATTCTTAAACTAAATGCACTGTTCAACTGGCACCGAATATCAACCTTGCCAAGTACAGCATATTCGATACAGGCGTTCATATGTTTCTCACTCATCTTATGTTTTTTCACTTTTCCACTGAGGTGCTTAATGTCAGAGATCCCATCTTCAGTCCAAGCCTGATCTTTTACACTAATAACTAAACAAGGGTAACAGAAAAAAGTGTTTGTTGTTTCACTACCACACAACCAGTCAGCATAATTGTACAAATTGTCACTAAATTTACGAGTATAACTAGATCTACTTTTGCACGATTTTTGTACCTGATTTATAACCATATTAGGTCTTGGAGGTCCTAATCGTTTTAGTTCAACTCTTTGCTCCAAGCTTTTTATGCCTAGTCTGATGATTTCACTCACTTCGTTTACTATTTTAGGTCCAGTGCTGGAAAGGGCAATGGAAACATTGGCACTAGACTCCATCGTATCCATTTTGGCACACAATTACTGTTCAAAACAACACACAAACCGAACTTTTTATCACTTTTACAACCCGGAATTTATTTAATACAAATGTAACATTTTGTGATACCTTACTCGTACTGGCTAATCAGGAATTAGCGCATTACTGATCCAACATATAAACGAACTTTATCGTTCTAACCTCAATGTCACTTCTCCTTCTCACATGTTTGAGAAATACAAATGAAACTGTCATGTCAGTTCTACCAACTCAACACGTTATGATTGAAAATAATATTATTATTTTATCTATGAATTGAACAGAATATTCTTTTATTATAAAGTAACAATTCAAATATGATTTTTATACACTTATTGTGTTTATAAGACAATCTCGCTGAAAGAGAATATACTGCTGGCGTACGGTAGTGCACAGTACTAGTGCAGTATATCTATATACGTGAGCTGGGATGGAGTCCAAAATAGCCCTATGCTGGCCATGCTATTCATCTATACGCACCGTCTCGACTGTTTGTTGATTTCAGCACTGTTCAATCCAACATCATTTCGGACTCATTGCCGAACGCCCCACTAGCATGAGATTGTCAGATTCGTGCTGTGCAGAACGTTTATGTCCCCTCATACTCTGATCTTTTTTGGACTTTTCAACTTAATCAGTTCTTGGATATCACTAATCTTGTATAATATGGAACTTATATGAATTATTATTATTCATGCTTTTTAAAATTAAAAAAATTAAAACATGGATTTAGCAATGGGGGGGCTGCGTCCAAGAGTCCCAATGGAGGAGCCGCTCCTGATTGCAATTTTGACTCCATTTTGCACTTTATTGTATCTTCAGTCCTTAGATACCAAATCTTCTTAATTTCATAGCTTTGCAACATTATTTTCAAGTGGGAAATGACTAAAATTAATAACATAAAATGACTGAAATTTTACCTAAAAAATTACAATCTCATAATTCTTTGAAATCTGTAGTCATTTTCATTTACCAAATTTAATTCAATAACTCTGTTTCAATACTCTAATAGCTTTCCCCAAGAAAGAATTGCAAGTCATTTCTAGATTTTGTAAGGTAGGCTATTCATGATAGGCCTATATGACCTTGGCTACCAATTTGTCTTATTGATCATTTGAATAGATTAATTTTATTGGAACATAATCAGCGTACATGCATTTTCTCATTTTTCCAGTTTTAATCTACCAATGTTGCTTAATTTCAAATTTCTATGAATTTTTTCTTCTTTTTGCTACTACTTTCCCGTGGTCATTATTTAAAAAACAGAGGGCTTTAAAAGTCTGTCTTAAAACTATCATTCAGTTCAATATAAACTGCTATAGGTATTCAGTTTATTTAATTCGTCCTGAACTTTTTTAAATTAATTGCTTTTTACTTTTCTATTGCAAAATAAATCGAATATTTGTTCTGTGAGTCTGTTGTAGTCCATCCTGAATGATGTGGGAATAAAAACTTGTTCTTCTTTTTCTTATTGTGTCTTGAGTGTTTTTCAGTTTTTGTGTACAAGTTTTTATTGGATATTAGCTTTATTTCCTTATTCTGAAACTTGAATCCCTTTATTTTTCTTTGTTTTTCTCCCAAATTTTTCAATTTTGCAATAACATTTTTGGATTGAGAAAATATGTTGTAAAATTTCATCTGGGGTATTTTATCCTTTGACAGCTTACAAGATTAAATGACAAAAAGTTACTTTTTACAGCTTACCATGGGCTTACTGTCACATACTAGGTATTCTATCTTAGTATGGGGTGATTCATCAAAACAAAACCTTGATTGGGTGTTTAAGATCCAAAAGAAAGCTGTTAGGTTCATGTAGAAACTACATTAGATTCATGTAGGCCGTTGTTCAAGAGACTTGGTCTCCTAACTGTAACTTGCTTATATGTGTATGAAGGTACATTATGTGTAGAGTGACATTAACCAAAATCTTGATGTACACGATTATAATACAAGAAGCCGAGGAGATTATCACTTAGTCAGTCACAATAGTAGCTTATTGAAACAAAAACCTAGTTACATTGGTAGGAAACTCTACAACAAGCTACCATAGTTTTTGAAGAGTCTTGAAAATATAGAAATATTCTAAAAAAAAACAATTGAAAAAATATTTAGTTGATAAAACTTTTTATGGTTTACAAGAGTTCTTTTCGTATCAAAATTAAGCCTCGTCGGCTAAGATCCTTATTGCTAGCTTCAGACTTTGATTTTATTGAAAACGTTGAAGATGGAATATGCAGTCTGCATAACCTGGAAAAGATTATGTGATTTTTTTAGAAAAAAAATAAATATAAATTACATATCCAGATTCCATATTTTCTTCACTTATAAAAGAATAATCTTTTTGGATATAACAATATAACTTGTGGCTGAGGAGATGGCTAGTCTTACCCTAACGATAATATTTCTCTTCTTCGAGTTACTGATATAACCCTTATAGGGCAATTAGTAGACTCGCCATGTAATCAGTCCCATATACTTGAATTGTTTTACAAATATTTGTTATAAAATAGTTTCATAAATATGAAGATCTGTAATTTGGTAGGATTGAGAATTGGTTAATTTTCTTCTAATGGTAATTTTCTTAATTGGTGTCAAGCCATACCTACAAAGAAGTTGTTTTAATCTTATAGGATAATAATGATGTTGAAGATCCATCTTGTTTCCACTAATATGTAATATAAACTTAAAAATACCACTTTTAAATGGAAATTAACTTGTGACCCTCAAACTCATACCTTAAGTCAGTGTACTGTGGGTCGTCTGACGATGCTCTAGACAACAGAGTGAAACGGCCGTCACGCCATAACGTGAGTTAATTTCCATTTAAAAGTGTTTTTTTTTAAGTTTATATTACTTATAGGATAATAATGTTTTTAATAATATAGGGTAAGGTAAATTTGGGGAAGTGAGCCCTAGCAGGTATCTGTTCAATCAAATTAGATAAGAAACGCTTTCCTGGGCCCTCTTTGTAAGGGTGACCGATTGGATTCGCCAGCAAAAAAGACACTCTGCTGTAAAATCATTTCCCGGTGGTTCGAAAACCACCTAAAACTGTAGGACCAACTCATCAATCACCATCATCCAACTCATTACCCACGCACAGGTCTTAGACCCATGTGGGCTTCATCCTTAAAAAGTCACATATAATTCCTCTCATACAATGATTGGTACACTAGAGGTTGTATATTTATGAACGTTCCTTGTGTTCTGGCTCGAGGGATTCTTGAAATCCTTTTTTTGAGCATGAAGCCCACATAGGTCTGAGACCTGTGCGTGGCTAATGAATTGGATGATGGTTATTGAAGAGATGGACCGTAGGTGTGTTCCGAAACACCGGGAGGTGATTGTATAGCAGAGCACAGAGTCTTTTTGGCTGGCCGATCCAATCGGTCATCCTTACAAATAGTGCCTAGGAGAGCGTTGCTTATCTAATCTGATTGAACAGCCTCTTGAAATACCTCTATTCTCAATGCATTTTAAGATTCCCCCAAGTCTAGAACACATTGTGTACGTTCTGGGAGCATCTGGTTTGGTGCACCAGAATTCTTTCGGTGCACCGAACCAGTCACGTGATAGGTGTACCAACATATGTTCCCAGGGACGGCAGTACAGCACTCACCGGTGTACAGTTGAGCGCGTACTTTTGAAATTAATCTGTGTAACTCACTGTTGTACTAGCTGCGCAAATAAAAGAAAGCCGCTATAGGGTTATCGATTGAAATATACGCCTATTTTGATAGAATAATTGTGCATATAATAAAGAATAATTATTATTGGAGGCAATATGCAGTTTGGAAGTTCATTTCCACATAAACAGCTATCATTATTAAGGTAAATAACGGGAAATATGACATTGAAATTACAAAATTTTGTTCAATAAATATTTTATAATAAACTTACCACTTAAAAGAGCATGCATTTCCTCTGTTTCATGAATATTGTACATAACTTCATTGAATGCATTAACTTTATCATGTTTGGAAGCCATTTTGGAATGAAACAGCAGACGATTTTTCGTCGACCAATGAGAGCTCTCTGGTTACTGGTTCACAGTGCGTGGATCTACCTTTTCGTACGGTGCATGAAACCTGCACCGGAGCAGGCCAAACCGGAAACAGCTGCTGGTTAACGAACTGTCAAAAGCTCCCAACGGACTTGGAACTCATGCCTCTGGTGCACCGGTTGAAGCTACCGGTGCACCGAAAATGCTCCCAGAACTTACACAATGAGCGTTCATAAATATGTCCCAAGGAAGTCTTAATACTTCGGGTAGTTATCATGTTTTAGCCATTAATTTAGGTAAATTTAAAGTTTATTAAATGCAATAATTTATCGGTTTATTTTTTTTTAGTTGGTTGATGCCCACGAATGAGATGAATAATATCTAAGGCAGAACGAGAATCGAACTCGTAACCGCAGGAGTAGCAGTAAGCCAGAGCATTATTGTAGATTTTTTTTGAGGTTGAAGCCCACATAGGTTTAAGACCTGTGCATAGGTAATGAGTTGGATGATGGTGATTGATGAGTTGGATCTACAGTTTTAGGTGGGTTCCGAACCACCAGGAAGTGATTTTATAGCAGAGAACAGTGCCTTTTTTGCTGGCCAATCTAATCGGTCACCGTTACAAACAGGACCTACGAGAACGCAGCTTATCTCTATCTGATTGAACAGATACCTGCTACGGCTCGCGGCTATCACTTCCCAAATTGAATAGAATGATCCTGACAATACATGCATATTCGAAGAAAATAATAAGAGGATGGCTTTCATTGGTGGGGAGACCTTTACGGGTTGGGTCAAAGTAAAATCAGAGATAAGCTACAAAATTCCTTGACCATCTTTGTAAGGGTGACCGATTGGATTGGCCAGCAAAGAAGACTGTTCTCTGCTGTAAAATCACTTCCCGGTGGTTCGGAACCCACCTAAAACTGTAGGTCCAACTTATCTATCACCATAATCCAATTCATTACCCACGCACAAGTATCAGACCTATGTGGGCCTCATCCTCAAAAAAATAAAATAAAAATAGTAATAGGTATCATTTGATAGTAGTATGAGTTATGAATATTATAATTAAATGAACTTTTTTTTTTTGAGGATGAAGCCCACATAGGTCTGAGACCTGTGCGTGGGTAATGAGTTGGATGATGGTGATTTATGAGTTGGACCTACAGTTTTAGGTGGGTTCCGAACCACCGGGAAGTGATTTTCAGCAGAGAACAGTGTCTTTTTTGCTGGCCAATCTAATCGGTCACCGTTACAAACAGGACCTACGAGAACGCAGCTTATCTCTATCTGATTGAACAGATACCTGCTACGGCTCGCGGCTATCACTTTCCTAAACTTACCTGTAAAAATGTTTTGAGATTGATGTCGTAGATTCCAAATGCTGTTACCAAGAATTCTGATGATGACTGAACTTGAAATATATTGATGATTTTTTTCTGGTTTGAGTTGAAGCCATACCAGTGAATACTGTAGAGAGATTTTCTGACGTTATAGCCCTGAAACAAAGTATTGATAAATACTCTAAAATAATAATGATTAAATTCAACGACTTACAGTCAATTTTATTAATCTTTAAATTGCCTGAATGTCGTTGAATTTACCATAAAAAGTAAATATTAACAACGCAGATCGTTATGGAACAAGATATCCAAGAATAATGTTTGTTTTAGGAGAATGTTCAAAAAAGGGTGTTACAAGGGAAGTGATAGCCGTGAGCCGTAGGTATCTGTTCAATCAGATAGAGATAAGCTGCGTTCTCCTAGGCACTCCTTGTAAGGGTGACCGATTAGATTGGCTAGCAAAAAAAACACTGTTCTCTGCTGTAAAATCTCTTCCCGGTGGTTCGGAACCCACCTAAAACTGTTGGTCCAACTCATCAATCATCATTATCCAACTCATTACCCATGCACAGGTCTCAGACCTATATGGGCTTCATCATAAAAAAAAATATTGTAAAATGTATAGACAAGTATTTGAGTATTGATTGAGTTTCTGGGAGCTTCACCGGTAACTGGTAAATGTTATCAGTGGCGGCTGATTTTTCTGTTCACATTTTTTAACGTCGGCAGATTTGAGTAGACCAATTAGACGCCACCGGTAAAGCTCCCAGGAACTCGTCGGCTCTACCATTGACACACATGTTTGCTAATTTCTTAGGCTAAATTTAATACAAAAAGAGTTTTAACGATAGCTTCTAAAAAGAGTTCAATAGCTTTTACCCGCTATACTTTATCACTTTTAAACACTTTTCTTCCTATCGCTCTACAGATTTGACCTGCGCATGCGCGGGATGGATTATCGAGGAAACAAGGAGAGGAGAAAAAATAGTGAACGATTTGCTAAAATAAGAGTGTTTGCGCAAAACTATGTTGAGTTTAATACTAATGAATAATTGAATAATTTATTCAACAAACATACACTGTACATGCAAAATATAAAATTAAATGTTAATACCAAATTCATAGTTATATTGGTAGGAAATTCTACAACAAGCTACCGCAGTTTTTAAAGAGTCTTGAAAATATAGAAATATTTTAAAAACTATTGAAAAAATATTTAGTTGATAAAGCTTTTTATAGTGTACAAGAGTTTCTTTCACATCAAAATTAAGCCTCACCTCAACTAATTAATATAGTAATTATGGTATCTAGTGTATAATATTGTTGATCTGACTTGTCGTATACTCCTTAATTGGAGTCTCAAGGACGTAATCTAAAAAAAAAATAGAAAAAATGCACAATACATGATTTATTTATTGGTTTCTTCTTCATACAATAAATCATTTTCAAGGAAAAATAAATAAAAACAAACAATAAATAAAGATTATCAGAAAAGTTCTGAAAACAAAAATGATTAACTTAACTCACTTGAGAAATAATCAGAGACTTGAAATCAACAGTAAACCTTAAAAAAAAGCATTTCAAGAAAAAAGATAAAAAAAACAAACAATATAAAAATGATATTGATACAAATGTTTTGCTTTTTGTGCGGGCTAGAATCTATATATTTTTTTCCTTTAAATTTCTATGGAATACACTTAAATGATGAAACTTATAATTACTTGTGTGCTTCACTTTTTCTTCTTTTTGTATTTCATTCCATACCTTTTTCGCTATATGCAACGTACTACCTACAACTAAATGTACCACTGATACTTAATTGTAGGTTTCTAAGTCATCTATGTCAAAGATAAACATATTCAGCCTTTGTTTAACTTTATTGCTACACTTGCACTGCTGAATATTCAATGTGTTATAAACTTAGCGGGCTGTATAACTATAAAATCTTCTGTTAAACTCCAATATTGGTTACGGTATATCCATATTATGTCTATTTTGGATATTATACGCGGTCTGTCGGAAAATGTGTATTTGATCCTTGTTTTTAAATAGATCAACAATAGCTTTAAATAGAAAAGACTGTCTAATCGGAAGGATATTGAGCGCTTTGAAAAGTGGGAGAGAATGGCTTAGCCTTGGTTTTTTACATATAAGCCTGATTATATGTTTTTGGGCCAAAATAATTGGTCTTAAATTAGCTTTATAAGCACTCCCATAGCACATGAGGCCATAATTAATTCTTGACTCTTCAAGGGAATGGTACATTTGAAATAGAAAATATTTTGGACACATATCCTTCAAGTAGTAGAAATTTCTTATGGCAATTAGTGTTTCTTTCTTTATTTTTTGAATATGATCGTACCATGTAAGCTTATTATCGATTAGTAATCCTAGATATTTGACACATTCACTTTAAATTGTTACATCACATTGGCAATGAATTTGAGTAATACAACTAAATTTGCTTGATATCTTCACTTATCACATACGAAATGAAGACATTAGGAGACAATGTAATGTTCAACCCTTGGCGGATGTGATCAAACAGTACCGAATGAAATGGACCAATCACCTGCTCCGTATGCCTCCAAATCGACTTCCATTTCAGGCATGGGAATTAAAACAGGACGGAAGAAGGGACGTTGGAAGACCGAGGAAGAGGTGGACACCGGAACAGGCCCCAGAAGCCTAGTCCGTGATAGATGATGATGATGATCTTCACTTATCAACTTGCTGTATATGAATAGCATCTTTCTTGTATTTAAAGCAGACATATGCATAGAATGTTCAGATTAGCAAAACTACGACGACGCTTATATGCCTCTCCGCATCTCAACTTGATCCATAGCAACTTGCATTTAAACTTTAAAGCAAACAAATGCATAGAGTGTGTAAGTGTGTATGTAAACCTAAACTCAACTAAAAACATGGGTAAAAGGAGAATGTAATTATTATATATAGGCCTATGTCAAATGTAACATTTTCACCATGAATTACAAATACCATTTGATAAAGCTTATATCTACTTTTAAAATTCATTACAATCAGGAAAGACACAGGATTGACAATGACAATAAATGCGATTTGTGACATTGGTTGCGTTACTGACAATTGCCTCAATGTCAGGATTGAAGGTTGACAACAATTTCAATCGCAAGTCATTCTCCACACAAAGTCTGTTTCTGTACTTATTTTTAAGAAACACTAAACTTGAAAAGGTTCGTTCACATAAGTAGGTTGTTGTGAATCCCATGAGTTCCATTAATGCCATTTTAGATATCTCCGGATATTCAGTCTTAACTTTGATCCAGAAAGAGATTAGGATTGTCATATATTCCGCGACCCTCCAAAATTTGCTTCTCTACCCACTGATGGGTCACAATCCACACTTTGGGAACCGCTGACCTATTTAACATTTGCTAGTTCAAGTTTGAAGTAAATAATTTTTTATTGTCAGTATTTGTTGCAGTAAGGTAAATACGGTAAATAGGTATGCATTAAGTACGATAATAATAATAATAAATGAGAAGCGAGCTCACCTCTTCGATCAACAATGATCCACAATAGGTAAAGAAAAAAATGTGCAGAATTTCGAACATCAAAATTATAACAAATTTGCAACCCTCCACAAACAACAAGGAATTCATCTGAAATAAAAATGAATGAATAGTTTATTTAAAAAATTCAGACATTACATTTAAACTGGAAAGTGATAGCAGGTATCTGTTCAATCAGAGATTAGCTACGAAACTCCTGGGTGCTCTTTGTAAGGGTGACCGATTGGATTGACCAACAAAAAAGACTCTGTTTTCTGTTGTAAAATCGCTTCCCGGTGTTTCGGAACCCACCTAAAACTGTAGGTCCAACTCATCAATCACAATCATCCAATTCATTACCCACGCACAGGTCTCAGACCTATGTGGGCTTCATCCTCCGAAAAAACTAAACTAAAATACTAATTAACTTGTATTTGTTGAACCATGTCGAACTGCGAGTAGAATAGTAGATTTTTTCACTTGGACGACATGCAGAACTGTTCTAAATAAATGAATTGGATTCTTTTTTTCTTACTTGAGGCAGATCATTCATTATAAATTAAACTCTTGAAGAACATTAACTCGTGATTGTAGATAAATAATTGTAACCCTTCGCCTATGGAAAGAATCTTTAATCTTTTTCCCTATTGTATCGGTGATGAGTGGAATTTTCGAAATATTGTGAGGAAATTTTGAAAGAAATAGTCTCACTTTAACTCAAACACAGTTATCATCTATATAAAAAAATTAGAGGTTTGTCTGTACATTTATCAGAATTATATATTTTTTGGTTATTTTTACGTTTTATACATTAAATAAGCCGAAAATAGTCTTATCTCACTTTCTGTCTGTCTGTCACGGCCCCAAAGGCATTTTACGCGGCCTTCTCCTCAAAAACGAGAGCATCTATCGGGATTTTAGTTATTGAACAGTATTGAAAACATTATTAACAATGTCTTTAGCTATAAAAAACTAAATTAACTTTTTTTTCAACAGAATAATAAACGTTTAAAAACCAAGTATTGTGCGATTTTGGATACATTTCTTCCAAGTTTTATTACCACATAAGAATAAGAACAAATCACGTAGTATCAATCAGCTGTTCTCAAATATAAATGGTGGGCCCTTCGCGGCGTTATTTACGCTGTCTGCAGACTTGTGTAGTCGGAGCATTGCAGTCTTTTAGGAAACATATGTCTGGTGAATTAAAGCTCATCTTATGTTTTATCAATTATTTCTTTGTTGAAAAAAAAACAAAATTTTCTAATTTCAATTTATCAAAACAAAAATTAACATTTTAGGAAGGTGCGGTTTGTGCTAGGCTCTTGGGAATTCGCCATGTAGCACTATTATTACCACATGAGAACAACAACAAATCACGTAATTTATGATGATTTATCAATCAGCTGTTCTCAGTGGCGTAACGTTTTCCAATTGGGCCCCCCCGCAACCGATTTTCCGGGGCCCTCAAAATCATATAAATATCCCCTCTCACCCTTGCCACCCCTCCCTGAAAAACGTGCATAATTATTTTGTGGGCAGTTATAATTATGTAAGAACTAAACACCTTTTAATTTATTAAATTTTAAAATTCAATCATGTTTCAAGGGGGGCTAGTCTAATGATTTGGGCTGTAGCGTGCGGGCTTCTGAAAGATGGAAATAGTTGAGAGTTGATTATATTATTAATCTTGAAACCTAGAAACCTTGAAATTGATGTCTTCCATAGGATCCACATTCACATCCTCCTTGTTAGCATCTTCGCTCCTTTTCCCAGAAAATGTGTTCTCTCAGAATTCGCCTCATTTGCAGACACGGACACAGGTTCAATTTTTAATAAAAAGGCATTTTATCTAAATTACCGCGAAATTACTAAGTCAGGAAAAGAGAAAAAATTTAAGAAATTTATTCTTAAGACACAAGATAGAAAACGTAAACTACTTATACAGTACTTGATCCTATTATAAGAAAAAAATTCAACTGCGTTGGGAGAACTGACACAATTGAACCAAAACTATTATTTATATACTTATACAATAATCATGTAACTTATCCGATATATCAAGGGTATAAATACTCCTTCTGAGCATATTGTTTAAAAATGTACTAGTCGATAAAAAATAGAAATAACTAAAGCATGACCGTACAACATCACAATACCATAAACGCAGCATGTTGAAAAATAGAATAGAAAAAAAATGGCACTCCAAATAATAAGATTAACGATCACGAACTCAATAATCTGATCACGAACTCACGAACTCAATGAGTTTAACTCAGTAAACTCATACGGTTTACTCTAGGCCAATTTATCGGACACGTGTATCCAACTGGACGATTCAAAAGAGACTGAATTCTAAATTCTGTATGAAGAAATACTCCTTTCGCAGGACCTGCAAAACTTAGCGAATTTCTGTATTTTTTTCAAATATTTATGAATATCTATAGGCTATATAAGAGAGGCTTCTTAGAGAGGGTAGATGTTTTACACTCATAATTTGAAAGTTATGATTTTTTGTGAAATGGGAGTTGTCCCAGTACAGCTCACTTATTACGTTCATACACATGCATAAAAAACAAAAAAGAGCATAGTAGAACATATTAATTTACTCCAGGGAACCCAAAACAAGTTTCCATCGTGGTCCAGGGTGAAGTTGCACATCACGACCCACTGTAATATCTGCATTTCAAGAAATTCGCTCAAACCCTCCCCCCACGAAATTAAAATAATTTGAAATTAAAAAAAACTAGCTCCATATTCGCTTTTATCACAAAAAAATACTGATAACTAATCACTTTTTTCATATTGCACAGAAATTGACAAATTAAAAAATTTTCGACGCCATTTTGAAAATGGCTGCTTTTCTCACTGCAACGCACTGGTTTTTCGAGGTGGATGAGTTGAAATTCGGATTCAGCGCCTCAAAAACCACAAGGAACAGTCAAGAAAAAAAAGATTAAAGTTTTTTCCTGAAACACTTTTTTAGCACCAAATAACTCCATAGGGCAAGATACAGCTTTTGACAACAATGGTTTTTTCTTGATATCTTGAAAATTTGTTGAGCTAGAAGGCAGTGCAATACCTTAAAATTTTTGACTCCATGAGCTCTATCTTAAAGTCTAACAATAGAACTAAAATTTTCAAATACAACCCTTTTTTCTTGAAAACCCCTAATTTTGGCGGGAAAATACCCCCGAAAAGGGGGTTAACCTTTTTGGATTTTTCTGGCTAACGAACTTGTCCAAGCTATTCACAAGAGGAAAGTGTATACCAAATTTGGTGGAAATCGGACATCTCCTTCAAAAGTTATCGTGCTATCAGACACACACACACACACATATATATATATATATATATATATATATATCTACATATATAACATTTTGTGCCACTATGATTTTTGTACTCTGGGGGCTCCAAAACAAATTTCCATCATGGTCCCGGGTGAAAGTCGCACATCACGACCTGCTGTAATAGCTGAATTTGAAGAAATTCGTTAAAATTGATTTCTACACAACCCCCCACTTTCCATTACTTCGTATATGCTAATATACATTGAGGAATTCGATGGGAAAATAATTAATTTTCTCTAATATTTGCACTGTGGAGACATAGCCGTCATGATTTATAACAGTCTAGATAAGTTTGTTTGAAGAGTGTTTTGTCCTCGGTATGTCTCCATTCCTGAAGTCACAACATCCTGCTTCCGAATTCCTTCTGACTATCTGCGAATTAATTGAAAAAGTAAACAATAAACATTGGCCTGACAATATTTAGCCAATTCATTCTTTCTTTCTTTCTTCAGTGTTTCAGTTTTATTTCTTTTGTAAAAATATATGTATTTCAGTCTGGGCACGGGCCATTTCTTGAAAAAATATTTTTTCATTCCGGGCCCCCCCGCGCCGCGGGGTCGGCGGGGGTGTACGTTACGCCACTGGCTGTTCTCAAATATTCTCTCTGATAACTGCCACTGAATTGTTTACGTCCTAAGTTGTTAACTAAGCTGCTAACAACTTCATGATCGTTGCTATCAAAAAAGCCGAAACATATTTAGTCATATTTCTAAACATAATCCGTACGAAGGACGGGTAGCTGCTAGTTACCACATTAGAACAAATCACGTAATTTATCATGATAAATCAATCAGCTGTTCTCAAATATAATCTGAATGGTGGGCCCTTCGCGGCGTTATTTACGCTGTCTGCAGACTTGTGTAGTCGGAGCATTGCAGTCTTGTAGGAAACATATGACTGGTGAATCAAAGCTCATCTTATGTTCCATCAATTATTTATTTGTTGAAAAAAAAATTTCTAATTTCAATTTATCAAAACAAAAATTAACATTTTAGGAAGGTGCGGTTTGTGCTAGGCTCTTGGGAATTCGCCAGGTAGCACTATTATTACCACATAACAACAAATCACGTAATTTATCATGATATATCAATCAGCTGTTCTCAAATATTCTCTCTGATAACTACTGTCACTGAATTGTTTACTAAAGCTGGGCATTCACGTTCCAACTTGCAGTACCACCTGCAGTACTGCTAGTAGTACTGCTAGATGGATAGTCGACTCCACTCACGCTCCTACTTACAATCCAACTTTATTCCTAATCAGCTGTGAACGTCGCTCTTGAGCCGAAAAATGTAACCGAAGTTGCCCGATGTTACCCGAACTTACCCGAAGGTCATGCACTGACTGAGATAAGATGGACGACTTTGATCCGACTGCCCCACACACGCTCCAACACCGTCGACATTCGTAAGTCGTCCCTCTAGTGGTCCATCTAGTCGTCCATCTACAATTCCAACCATCCAACAAGCTCATTCACGTTCCGTTTTCGGATCCAACCTTGAAGGTTTGACTGCAAGTGGTACTGCAAATCGGAACGTGAATGGGCTTAAGCTGGGCATTCACGTTCCGATTTGCAGTACCACTTGCAGTCCAACCTTCAAGGTTGGATCCGAAAACGGAACGTGAATGGGCTTGTTGGATGGTTGGAATTGTAGATGGACCACTAGAGTGACGACTTACGAATGTCGACGGTGTTGGAGCGTGTGTGGGGCAGTCGGATCAAAGTCGTCCATCTTATCTCAGTCAGTGAATGACCTTCGGGTAAGTTCGGGCAACATCGGGCAACTTCGGTTACATTTTTCGGCTCAAGAGCGACGTTCACAGCTGATTAGGAATAAAGTTGGATTGTATGTTATGTTATGTTTGAAGGGACGGATTCAAAGATCCAGAAGATTCAAAGATCCTCACACGTCAACCGAAGCTTATTGTGTGTCCCTAGTACGTTAGTTAGGCAAACCAATACCTGTGCCCTTTACAAGATCCAGGAGTTTCTTCCCTATGCTAACGTCCCATTCATCACCTGGTTGCTTAAAGCCAAACAGAGCCATTCTCCTTGCCCCGAGTCTCTCGCAATCCAGTATGATATGCTTGGCAGTCTCTTCAGACTGATTGCAAAGCCTACACATCTGATTTTCATTTCTGAGTCCGATTGTGTGGAGATGTTTCCTGAAGTGGCCATGTCCAGTTATCAGAGCAATTAGCTGCTTAACCTGACCTCTACCCAGCCTCACCAGCCAGTTGGTGAAGTAGGAGCTTGTGTCTGCTAGCAGCCTTTTGCCAAGTGCTTGGCCTGAGTGACCAGAAAGTTGGATTGTAAGTAGGAGCGTGAGTGGAGTCGACTATCCATCTAGCAGTACTACTAGCAGTACTGCAAGTGGTACTGCAAGTTGGAACGTGAATGCCCAGCTTTAAGCTGCTAACAACTTCATGATCGTTGCTATCAAAAAAGCCGAAACATATTTAGTGTTATTTCTAAACATAATCCATATGAAGGACGGGTAGCTGCTAGTTTATTAATAAGTTCCGAAAAAAGTCAAGTTAACACATGATTACTATGAGCACTAAAAGAGACCAATAATAACTCATTATTTCTAGAATGTGGGAATTGAAAAATATTAGTGGCATTAAAACAACATAAGAGAATTAACGAATTCATCTATTCTTCCTGAATTACAGAGCTCAATACAGATTTTTATCAATATTTTATAGCAAAGATGGTGGAAATAATCGAACTATATTACAATAATAATTATTAAAAAATTTTGAATGAATGTAGATAGATGGTAATGAATCTTGGATTCTCAATTTAATTTAATTTCAATTTAATTTTACCAAATGCACTTAAGACTTTCGGTAAACGACTATTGACAACAATAACAAATTGAGATTTAGATTGTGAATTTGAAATTCATTGCCATCTACTGTTATAGCAAACATTATCCAATGCAATTTTTAAATTTAGAATTTGAGAATAAATGAATAAGTAGTGTAATATCATCATTGGAAGACAAGCATTAGAAATAAATTTCATTTTTCAAGAATACAGAATAAAATTAATGGTTAATTTCTTGTATTCCTTGTTCCATAACGGTCTGCGTTGTTAATTTTAACTTTTTGGTAAATTAATGGTTAGTCCAGTTGTAGAATTGATATTATACAAATTATTGGTATCTATTCTGTGATCTAGGAGGCTAGTTTCAACTTTTTTTTTAAATTCTATAAGTTTTTGTTGAGAATTGAAAACTGTTGTTAGTCTAATACTTTTGCTTATAAAACCTTCTCTTGAGAGTGTTAATCTGTTGATTATTAAGTCTCAACTGAACAGTAGAAATTATGGACAAGTTTATTTTTATTTTGTAAATAATAGAAAATTTAAATTAAATCAATATATTACTTACTCGAGTTATAATGACAGACATTGCCACTATGATTAGCATGTTGAAACTTAACACTATTACAAAGAAGAATGAGCTGAACTCCTTAAAGATGTTGAGGAATCTGCAAAAGTGACAAGTTATACATTGAATTGGAATTTATAGGGGAAATGTTTCATAATAATTTGCAAATAACAAGTAGGATAACAATCTCTTAATCTGCTCGTTACATGAGTCCATACAAATCATATATTTTTTATATTGGAATAATTTTATCAATTAGTTAACAAAAGCAATAGGCTTGTCATTATTTACAAAATAATAATATAAGAGTGTTCACATGGGCACATACAATTAACACAATGTATGTGAACAGTACATAATAATAAGTCAATAAATAATAGCATACAATAGTGAAATAAGTCAGTTAATTACACATACTTAGTACCGGTACTTTACATGAAATTCATAAAAATAAAAATCATATTAACAATAATGCATGGTGAGGCAAATACATTTTTTTCACAGCATAGCTAATTACAGATTTTCTGAAATGATTTTTAAAAGTTCAAGAATTCAGTTGTATAAAAATCATTACATTTGAAATGAGAAGAGATCACTTTTTTAAATTATACTGAGGCAGGTCTCTGGTTGATTGGGGCAATTTATTGTATGAAATATACTGCTGGTAGGTGTGACTTTTAGAGTCTAATACAGGGCGTTACAATTTTTTTCTGTATTTCTTTTAATTAATAAGTATTGACGAATATTACAGTATATCCTTGTTTATCCGGACAGGCTGGGACTGGAGCCGATCCAAATAATCGAAAATCCGGATAATAAGAACTAAGCTATAAAATATTACTTGAAATGAAACTGGATTTACATTTTTTTTTTGAAGGATGAAGCCCACATAGGTCTGAGACCTGTGCGTGGGTAATGAGTTGGATGATGGTGATTGATGAGTTGGCTACTCATCTACACTAAGATATGTCTTGCCGACTAAATACTATTCTATGAAAAATTAAATTATTTTTTCATTTCTAAATACATTTTTATAGAAATAAATAAGATAACTTATTTATGAAATGATTATTATTGAATGATAATATAATTATGAATGTTAATTATTGTAAATAATTGGCAACGCACTTAACTTAGGCTTCCATAGGCTTGATGCTCTTATCTTGCACCACAATATACCTTAATATACAATATATATATACACAATATACTTTAATATACCTATGTGCAATGGGTTGTTGGAAAATATTTAGCTAAGAAATATGCTAAATCCATCAGAAATGCATAACTTGAATATTGCAGTTCATCATACTCACTCCCTTATCTTTAGATGATGTATGATTGGCTCTTTCAAGACTTCAGTAATGGTAGATTCATCAACCATCTTAGTACCTGTTGATGAAGAAGTTCTTTGATCTGAGCTCTTTCTTCTTGCATTCTCTTCACAAATTTCAATTCTCTCCTCATGTTTTGTTAAAGCAAAACACAAAATTTTAAGCTGAATAATCAATTCCATAAAGAAGTAGAACACTGTTGCAATGTACACTATAAAAATAGCAAACATGTTGCTCGCCAAGAAAAGCATGATGAAGTATTGTGTAAAGTATCCCAGAACTGTTCTGGTATTGAAAATACTCCATACCGGCAAAGGTAAATAAATATTGAAGCCTGTGTCATCCGTTTTTTGCTCTTCGTTGAGTATGAAACGAACAATCGGTACCACAACGAAAATAAAAAATATATTCACAACTGTAGCAGGTATACAAACCCTGAAGAACCATTTCATATTGTTCCCACGCACAGCACGCAGTCTAGCCATTTCTTCTCTTACAGACTCACAATCATATTCATAAAAATCATCTTTACAATAACTTAACAATTTGTACCACTGGAGGCGTTTTTTACGAACAAAATGAAAGTCAGAAATGTTCATCAAGACGGCAAGAACTATAAAAAAAGCGTTAGCTACTTCGAAAACAACAAATATGTCGTCCATTGCTAAATAAATCGATATTACCCCAGATATCAAGAAGTTTATGGAAAGTATTCCATATAGAAATAGAGAAATGTAAGTGTAGTATTTCCAGAATCCGTTTGGATAGAGAACAAGCAACGAAAACTGGTAAAATTTGATGTTAGCTGTCTCAAGTCCGTTGAGAACGTTTTCAAATTCTTTTTCTTGTGTGTATTTTGGCATCTGTTAACAAATTACAATAAATGATTTTTTTACAAATTTAACAAGATCAATCTATGTCATGACTATGCCTGTTATCTATGACTATATATATGTCTGCTAACTTTCATCCACTATGAATTTTAGACATTTTGTATAAAGCTTATACATGCAAGTGTTCATGTGTTCACATAGTAATTGAGGAGTAAATTAGGAATAAAATTTAACATTGATGTGGGTTCACCCATTCACCTCATTACTCACGCACAAGTTTCCAGATTCATGCGGGCATCATCCGCAATAAAAACATTGAAGTTTGATTAAACTAAATGAGATTGACTTTATGTTAAAGGGAATGAACATGCAAATTTTTTGTTTAATCTTTCTCATCATTTTAACTGAATCATACCAATCAATAAAGGTGGGAATAAAACACCAATACAGTTTATGCAGTTTACACAATATAGTTCGTTCGGTAGCAGTAGCAGTAAGTATACAAAGTCTTGAAGTTTTTATTTTAGCCCAAGTTATACAATATGGATAAGAAGAAAGACCAATTCTCTTAACAAAGAAACATTATTATTCCTACTGAGTCTCATAAGAGTAAAGCAATTAATTAGTAAAGCAAAATAATGAAAGTAATACAATATAAGAATAAATAAAAAATACACAATTATTATTACACATTGCTTTTGCTTTCTCAAATGATTTTATTTGAACACAAATTAATAATTTGATAGTTTAATGACCATGGAAAATTCAGTGCTCCTGAGATAAATATTTCAAGGATTTTACTTGAATCTGGTTATTTTGCAGTAAGTCTTACTAGTTTTTTCTGTTTTCGGAGGATGAAGCCCACATAGGTCTGAGACCTGTGCGTGGGTAATGAATTGGTTGGTGGTGATTGATGAGCTGGACCTACATTTTTAGGTGAGTTCCGAACCACCGGACCAATTGTGTATGTTTTATATATATGATTACCATTTGAAATATAAAATCAAATGAACTCATTCCTTACCTGACCCGGATGTCAGCTACTGGAGGTGGCCAAAATAGGGGTGTCAGCTATTGGTGTATGTGTCAAGTGATTTTAAAACCAAAATTTCAAGTTCAAATTTGTATCTAAATTGATTCAATTTCAGTCCTTTAAAAGACTTGAATAGCTAGTAAACACTTTCTGATAAATCCATACTTTCGCTCCAAAATTAATAGATATCCTAATATTCAAGAATTTACTCAATAAGTCGTCAGCTACTGGTTCCTTCACCCTACAGAAAATTGCTGAAGTGCGCTTCAAACAGCTTGCAATGAAGTAAATAAATTTCTATCATTAGCTCTTCAATAACTCCCAACTTCTGTAAATTTTCCATGCGATGTTTCGTTATTTTTGCCAAAGTTTTTGTGGTGAAGCAGAAAGCTTTTGCATAATTTGTTGAGGGTTAAGCCTTAATTTTCCTAGGAGGGCGAAAAAAAGACGTAGACGGCTCTCTCTTCCACTTGGTAGTTCTGTTAATATTTCATGTGCTCAATGATTTTTATTGCTTTTTTGTCTCTTACTTGTCAATGTTTGGTAGATATATCAATATTACATGTGCCCAATGATTTCCATTGCCTTTTTGTACTTTTCTATAAAAAACAACATCAATACATTTTTCATCTTCTGGTGTATTTGAGGTTGAGTAGAAAAGAAAACAACTCTGATAAGGATATTTTGTTCATTTTAATTTTTTATTTCTGACACAGCGGAAAAATCCAACATGCTTTCACTTCCGAAACTGGCACATATTTTATTTATTCTGCAGGATTGCGAAAGGTCACATTTTAAATTTTAATAGTTGGGCCTTTTTCAATAAATAATTGTTATGAGTAAGAGTTTCTTTGAATGAAATACTTCGACATTGTTGGCAGTGAAATATTTCCAACATCAGACCTAAGTTTGAATAGCTCACATTGTTTTTCTGTTCGAACACCTTTTAGAGATTTGCCTCATTTTCATATCATTTGAATCTAGTATGTCAAAAGAAGTTGAAGAAGAGGAGAAGGAGGAAAAATTCGAAAATGTAATCAATGGGCTAGAAAGAGCCAACATCAAATTTTACCAGTTTTCGTTGCTTGTTCTCTATCCAAACGGATTCTGGAAGTACTACAATTACATTTCCCTATTTCTATATCAAATAGTTGCAATATACTTCTTAATAACCGCAGTAATGACAATTTATTTTGAAATACATGATATATTTGTTGTTTTCGAAGTGGCCAACGGTTTTCTGATTCTGCTAGCCGAATTCATAAATCTTGCAGACTTTCATTTTGTTCGTAAAAAACGCCTTCAGTGGTACAAATTGTTAAGTTATTGTAAAGATGAGTTTTATGAATATGATTGTGAGTCTGTAAGAAAAGAAATGGCTAGATTGCGTGCTGTGCGCGGGAACAATATGAAATGGTTCTTCAGGGTTTGTACACCTGCTATAGTTGTGAATATATTTTTTATTTTCGTTGTGGTACCGATTGTTCGTTTCATACTCAACGAAGAGCAAAAAACGGATGACACAGGCTTTAATATTCTTTTACCTTTGCCGGTATGGAGTATTTTCAATACCAGAACAGTTCTGGGATACTTTACACAATACTTCATCATGCTTTTCTTGGTAGTCAACATGTTTGCTATTTTTATAGTGTACATTGCAACGGTGTTCTACTTTTTCATGGAATTGATTATTCAGCTAAAAATTTTGTGCTTTGCTTTAACGAAACATGAGGAGAGAATCGAAATCTATGGTGAGAAGGAAAGAGGAAGGAGCTTAAGTGAAAGACCTTCACCAACAGGTACTAAGGTGGTTGATGAAGTTACCATAACTGAGGTCTTGAAAGAGCCAATCATACATCATCTAAAGCTCAGGGGGTGAGTATGAATAATTATAATTCGACTAGGTATTGTTATTTATTTCTGATAAACTAACTGCCAAATTATTTAAATGCGATTTATTACACAATCAAAAGTTAATATTTTATCAGACGAGTTGTTGAGAAAAGCTCACATTTGTTTGCAATAGCTCATTAGTGTAACAAGAATGAAACAAAAATTTCATCTGTGTTGTTTTCCATGACAAAATACTTGATGAACAATCTTATATAAAAACTGACTCTGTATTTCTATTTAGTTATGATTTTTACGCATAGAAAAAACCCCTCCCGCCCCCTCTACACTGTATCGACTGGGTTTGAATTTTTCCAATACCTATAAAAAATTTCTTTTATTTTTAGAAAGAATAAAGGGGGAGGCTATTTTTCGCATTTTTTTGGGTGCCTAATTTATGGGTGGGGGCTGGTGGTAAATTTAGGGGGGTGCGTCATGAGGCTTGGGGGGTGGGCACCCCTATATATCACATCTAAAAAATTCAAACAAATACTTATTGAAAATACTTCACTAGTGATTCAACACTTACATAGTTGTGTGATTGTCATTTCTCATTGTTGTAGTGCTTCTTCAGACACGGCTGAAGGCCTACTGAATCAGGTTTTAAAAACTGGGGTTATATAGTTGGTGAGGGGCGGTGGCGGGCGGATGAAAAGGCGGGAGATTTGAAATTATGAAATCAAACAGGGTGTGTGAGATCGATTGGATTTAAATATCAAGTAAAAAGTAATATGAGACTATAAAATTTCAAATAAAAATATAATATCATAAATAATATAATAATAATTTTGCATTTTATAAATTTTAAAAATTGAGTTAAAAATAAAAAATCCATCAAATAATCAAATTGTTTGAAGATAGAAGTGATTCAAGTGATTAGATTATTCACTGGACTCATGAAACAAAATTGTACTCTGTGAATTGATTAGGTACTATACGTAAATATTTATTTCAATGCATAATTTGTCACTTTCCAGGTTCTACAACATGTTTCAAGAATTCAGCTCCTTCTTCTTTGGTCTAGTGCTTACTGCCAATATGCTAATCATAGTAGCGCTGTCTGTCATTCTGACTAGAGTAAGTAGTTTAACATTTTACTTCAATCTTATATTAAAAAAAAAACAACAATAAACTCATCCTTAACTTACAATGTTCAATTAAAATTTGAAGATATGTTTCAGGTCTAACCTAACATTGTTGTTGATCACAAAAAAATTTCCTTAGCATTCATTTTACACCTTATTCACCTTTGTATCATTTTGCTTTCCTTTTATGTGACTGTAAAATAATTAAAAGAAATTTATTATGCTCGTATTTATGAACGTTTCTTCAGTTTCTCTTGACTCGAGAGATTCTTGAAATTTAAAGTATTTATATAGACATTTCAAGAGTGCCTTAAATCAAGAGAGCCTTAAATCAAGAGACACTGGACCGTTAAGAAATTAAAATGGCCATCAAACTTAGCACTTGTTTATCCATGTCGAACTGCGAGTAGAATAGATATTTTCACATAGACGACATGCAGAACTATTTAAAAGAAATTTGAATTATTTTCTTTATTGAGACAGAAAATGTTTTCAGGCAGACGATGTTCTGCCTCGAGTAAGAAGTATGAAAGAAAAATTCCAATTTCTTAGTTATTTTAAATAGTTCCGCTTGTCATCTGTGTGAAAAATATTCAACTTCAGGAACAATTCACATCATTCTACAACAACATTATTTTATTTATTTGCCAATACAATGGGTAAAAAAACATAGAGAAACAAAACTCATTAATGAAAATTAAAACCTCTGAAATCTTTGAGCATTTCATTTCTTTGCAATTTACTAAATTTTTATAATTAGCTGTCTTTAACTTCTCTGGAACTTATGGAGGAAATTTTTGGATTCAACTCTAAAAAATATCAATAATAATATTTTATAATAATAATGATAATTTGAAAATGGCGAATAGAAATATTTAATACTAGAAATAGCCAGGCTTTGAGTTGATAGATGAAATAGTGGATGCTAATATAATTACTGTACCTTTCCTCTATTCAAAATCTCCCTATAAACGCCCCTAAATCTCCCTATAGGACTGGTGTAACTATGATTATCGTCCTTGATAAACTTTTCTTGATTCGCAAACTGATTTTGACTTGAATTGTATTGAAAGACCTTTTTCATTTTAAACTTTTCTTTTATTTGAATTCGTGCTTCTTTCCCTCGGTTTCGTTACGATAAGTTAATGTTGGAAAATTTATTACTTTTTACGCAGATGGATTATGTTAAACAGTCACATAAAACCATTCAGCTTATTATAAGGAATCTAATATCAAAACTGACACTGTATTTCTATTAAAATATTATTTTCACTCACTTATACTGGAGATGCTAGAAGCTAGAGGATGCATTTCACTTCTGAAGAAGTGATCTACAATGTTTCCATCTCCTTGTGTGCTAAAAATTTGTCTAGACATTGACAAAGCCAATGTCAACCAATATACATTTATCATTTTTTTTGCTTATGTTTATCCTTTATTCTATTCTTGCTTAAACGGGGGAAAAAGGACAAGTGCCGTTAACTTCGCCTATTTGCATAAGTCATTACTCTTATTTATACTTTATTCTTTGATATCTATCTCAGTATTTCACTACATTTTTATTAAGTTAACGAATATCCAGCATCATATCCGGTGGTTCGGAACCCACCTATAAAATCCAATTCATTACCCAAGCACAGGTCTCAGACCTATTCATCCTCAAAAAAAAAAAAAAAAAGATAAGCTTAGTCAGCCTCGTGAAACGCATCCCTCCAGTACCTCCGGTATAAGTGAGAGAAAATAATAATTTAAATAGAAATACAGTTTCAGTTTTAATATTAGATTATAATATAAAAATATAATTGAAAAAAAAATAACTCCACAAAAAACTGTCATTGTGTGATATGGATTGGAGATATAAGTTAAATTCTTAGATTTCTTATTGTTCCATAATGATCTGCATCGTTAATATTGTTATGGGTTCTATCTCTAAAATAATGCTGGCAACACTTAAATTTATCACTTGCACTTTATTAACACAAATTATCCAAAACTCACACTGTTCAGTTATTTCTTACACAAAATAATTAAATCAGAACAGATAAATCGATATTGTTCAACTGATAAAGAGTTTTCAATATTACTGTACAAAAATCAATCACCAAATGTCATAAGACCGATCTAATATTAAATAATAACTGTTCAATAAACTGTTAAGTAATTAAAGGAGAAGCGTCTAATACATAGCATTTGAAATTCTACAAGCACTACAAGTCGCTGCATAAACTGCCAAGTAAGCCTGAATAATAATCTGGCCCAAGACACCGCAATTAACACTACAGACAACGAAAGTTCATTAACACGGTTTGTAATAGCGCCAACGGGATTGCACTTTCTGTATTAACGTAAACAGGAACTGTCACAACTTGTTTATCTCGACAAATGTCAAAGAAGACTGACTAAACTTTTACGAAAGCGTTCGCCTTAAATAGGTTTTTCAACAATCCAGAAAGAACTTCATATTCCTATCAACTTCTAAATAAACAGATAAGGACTCTCGCATTTTCCACAATAATCAATAAGATTCCATTAGATTCTAATTAAACACCTAGAATACTCTACAAAGTTCCAAGTAAATACCATAAAAGTGTCAAAAGAAGAGTAATTAATTGCTTAGAAGTTAGTATTGACACAGCAGATAACGCTGTAAATTCTTCTTTCTCTTCATTTTCACTACAATATTAACTTTTTGATGTTGAAGATCCATCTTGTTTCCACTAATATGTTATATAAACTTAATAAAACAACCTTTGAATGGAAATTAACTCACGTTATGGCATGACGGCCGTTTCGCTCTGTTGTCACGCCGTCACGCCATAACTTGAGTTTATTTCCATTCAAAGGTTGTTTTATTAAGTTTATATTAACTTTTTGTTGTAAATTTAACGACTTGCAGTCAGTTTTATATTATGAATATATAATAAATGTTAAACTCACATTATTATGTTTAACTCACATTATTATGTATTCACAATATAAAACTGACTGCAAGTCGTTATATTTACAACAAAAAGTTAATATAAAAGTTAAAGTTGAATACTTAATTTTATACCAAAATCATATTGTCAATCTAGGTAGATAAATCTAGCTATTTTCAAAACTATTTTTATTCCAGATGGACTCTTTATTATCTGTAGAGGGTTTCAAGTTCTGTTCGATTTTGATTCTCGAGATTCTTCATATTTTTTGCTTCACCTATTGTGGCTCATTGCTGGTTGAAGAGGTGAGCCTTTTCCTAATTTATTATCAACTAAACTGTAATTTGTCAAGTATGGAATACTAGAGCGCTCTCCAATTGTGAAGCTGCTCCAAATAAGTAATCTAATATCAAAACTGACACCGTATTTCTATTTAGTATATGATTTTTACTCACTTATACTGGAGGGATGTATTTCGCTTGTTAAAAGAAGCTTCGTTAATCTGTAATAGCTGAGTAGTTATTGATCTATGACGATTGCGAGTGGAATAAGTTCATATTATAAGTTCGACTGCAGAACAGTTTTTAATTACCTGTAATAAGGAGTTGAATTTTCCTTACTTGAAGCAGAAGCTGTTTTTTTTTTTGTTATTTTATTAATCAGTTCTGATATTACTTAAAAACCGGCGTCAACTGTACTGTGATGTTCACACGGTCCGGCTTTGCTGCTTATTGCTGTGCTCTCCTCTTTCTTCCATTGCGCTTCCAGTTCAGTTTTATTTATTCCAGTCCAGGATTTTTTTTATTTGTGTAAGATTTTTTTAAATAAGTTTCTTACTGAAGGTTTCTCTTAAATTTTTATCAAAGTACGCAAATTCTGGTTTCAATATTCCACAAATTTCTCGCTGCGCTGATCATTTTCTCTTTATTTTTATATTAATCTCAAGTCTTGTCCCACAAGGCGGGTCATTCATATATTAGAGAAATTAAATTTTCACAATTAATATCTTCCATTTCTGGACACTGGAATTCACTAATAAGAAGATCAATGCTGAAGAATATCAATGAAGAAGATCAATGCTGACGATCTGAAGACTGCTTCCAGCGTAATAAGCGTATCGTTTGAACATATACATTACAATACATGTGCCACATGATACGGATACGGATACAGTTTTTTTGCAGTACATCTGATTTTAGCGATACAGTTTTCAAAGACAAAACCGAATGTAGATATCGGCTGGAACAGCTTTTTTACTGGATCCAGTCGAAACAGTATTGTGTGAACGTACAATATGAAATGTACATGCAAACGAAAGCACTGCAAAATAACTGATACAGCAAATTTACTATACCGCACAAAAACTGTATTGTGTGAACGGGCCCTAAGCTGCTGACAACTTCATGATCGTTGCTATAAAAAAAGACGAAACATATTTAGTCTTATTTCTAAACATAATCCGTACGGAGAACAGGCACAAGCTACTAAATTATAAAATGAGTTATTTTTCTGTCTCAACGCTAGATATCAATATAGAGTATGTAGCATCAATTTTGGATTATGCTCCTCAAGACAATTATTATACTAAAATATCATATTTATTCCGTTTCAGAGTTTTAATGTTAAAAAATCTCTCTACTGTATTCACTGGTATGGATTCAGTTCAAACCAGAAGAAAATCATCAATATATTTCAAATTCAATCGTCATCAAAATTCTTGCTATCAGCTTCTGGAATCTATGATATCAATCTCAATACATTTTTGCAGGTCTGTTCATTTTATAGTAAAATATTTATAAGATACAACCAAACAATAACTATTTTCCTGGATTTCTTGTTCCATGACGAACTGCGTTGTTAATATTAACTTCTCATGTGAAATTTAACGACTTGCAGTCAAATTTGACTGCAAGTCGTTAAATTTCACATGAAAAGTTAATAATAACTATTTTGTTCTCTAGATGAGAAAATGAGCAAATATTTATTTTTTTATCTATCAATCTATTACAGAAACACAATCAAGTAAAGATACAACAGTCACAGTCCACTACTGCTTTCTTTACAAATTTTTAACTGAAAAATATGGTATTTTTAGTTCATTTTTTAAAATCTATACAGTGGTTTAAAACTATAATTTGAATTTTTGAACCTCATTATTCACCTATATTAGTATGAGATATGAAAAATAGGTTCTCGAAATATGAAGACTACCTAATAATAAAAAATAAAAAAATAATTATAATTCAATAATAATTGCATGTGCTTCAAAATAACTTCTTTGTAAGTATGGTCTGCAACTAAAATTTCATAATATGGTAGTAAATTAAAATGTCTTGGTAGACCCGTCCAAACTAACAAGCTTATCGCAATAGAGCGCTCTCTTAGACCAATCTCGACTCTATCTATATGAGTGTAGACTAGTACTAGACTCATATCTGGAGAAAATTGCTCTATGAGAGAGATGCATGCTATAAGTCTCTGTTTGCATGGACCTCAATACTAAGAAGCAATTCAACATTAAAAAATACTAGACTGATAAATTAGGGGCTGATGCATGAAAATTTACAAGCAAGTTTTATTTTAAATTACTTTAAAACCTTATAAAATGTTTAATTATGAAATGTAATTTGTAAACTGTCATTAAACAGGCTCCTTATATTAGAAATAAATTCTAATATTTTTCTTTTTCTAATACTCTTTCCTTGGAAGGAAAGTTCAAGTAAACACTAGTTTCTAATCGTATAAACTGAAAAAAGGTTTATTATTATGCATAGGTAATTTCTATTACAGTAAGTGAGCTACTTTATTTAAAATATTACTCTTGTATTTTTCCAGGTTTTGCAGACTGCATATTCAGTATTCAACGTTTTCAATAAAATGAAAACATGAACACAAATTTCAGCTAGGCGAATTTTGATCTCAGAAGTCATGATCTTCAAATTGCAAAGCTGTGTAATGAACGGTTTACCAGCATCTATAGGAAATAAATATATAATACAAATAAAATGGAGCTTGGATATTACTGTATTGAATGTTCTATGCTGCATGTGACGAAAATTGTGTATGAACTACTCTGTGAATGAATGAATCTTTTATTTTTGCCATTACATAACCAAATACTGTCAAATTATGATTTAAAAGAGTAAAATAATAACTCGCACAAGAAGTATTTAAAAAATTGCAGTAAGTGCATTTTAATAAATGCTCTTCAAACAAAAATTTTAATTTAATTCAATCAAGGAAATATTTTATGATGTGATAGCCGAGTGCTGTAGCAGGTATCTGTTCAATCAGAGATAAGCTACGAAACTGCTTGGCGCTCTTTGTTAAGGTAGCATTCCGATCTCGGCAGTCGCTGCCTGGCAGCCGCAACACATTGCTGCTGCTGAGCGGCGCTGCCACTATGCGTCGGATAGCAGCGACCAGGCAGCAACTGCCATGTGCAGTCTAAGATTTAACTATTAACTATAAATTTAACTACTGTCTGTCTGATAACTTGAATAAACGAAAGCGAGAACTTGTGAAGCAACTGATAGAGGATCATTACCAATTTCTAATTAAAGTCCCTCTGGCACAAATTCCCACCAAGTGTCCGGAACTGATTTAAGTATTTGTAGAAGACAGTTTGAATATATCTGTGATAAATTAATCAACATACTGCCAAATAAATTTGTAAAAGAAAAGATCACTCCAAAATTGCTTAATGATGTGGATGCATGGGTGAAAAGTAATGAATTCTCAGAAACTATCTTTCACTAAAATATAAGTTCTATAATTTTGTTTTTTCATATATTTCAACTTATTATTTATATATATTACTATAGTTCAGTTGGTAAATGAAATCGCTAAATATAGTGTTTAATCTTTCCAATGTGCTATCTAAAAATCAAAATTTTGATTTTGCAAACAATTTTTTCTTATTTTCTTTTCAATTTTTCATCTCTCGTAGAACTCCACTCCAGCGCACAAGCTAGAGGCTTATCCTGGAATGTAGTATACAGATTTATAAGTTTTATTTAAATTATATTTTTTCTGTATATGAATTGTGTACCTAATAAATATATATTAAAAGACAGAGAAATAATAATAGTTATATACATCCGAGCTATATATACTTGTCATTTTCATCAGTAAACGTCACCATTTGAATGCTTTTCACAGCAATTGAATGCTTTCTACAACTACTATCCCGAGTGAGCAGCGCGACCATACCGCTTCTGTAGCAGCTCGGCAGCGCTGCCAAGGTCGCGCAGAAGCCACGCCCCCTGGCGGCGCTGCCAGGTCGCTTCCATCGGAAAGCGGTGCATGTAAATCCATAAGAGCAGTAGGCGCAGCCACGGTCGTGGCTGCTGGGCAGCGGCTGCCGAGTTCGGAATGCTACCTTAAGGGTGACCGATTGGATTGGCCAGCAAAAAAGACTGTTCTCCGCTGTAAAATCACTTCCCGGTGGTTCGGAACCCACCTAAAACTGTAGGTCCAACTCATAAATCAAAATCATCCAATTCATTACCCACTCACAGGTCTCAGACTTATGTGGGCTTCATCCTCCGAAAAAGAAAAAAAGATGTGACAAGATTTGTCACATCATAAAATACTACTACTTAAACTACATAAACTACTTACCAAACAAACTACTTAAACTACTACATAAATACTACTACTTGGTAGTTTCATCTTCTATTCCACTACTGGTTTGGTAAAACAGAACTTCATTTAAAATCTGTGATGTTTTCCATTACGAAATACTTAATGAACAATCTAATATTAAAACTGACACTGTATTTCACTTTTAAATAATGTTTTACTCACATATATTGGAGATGCTTGAGGAATGCATTTCACTTCTGAAAAGAAGCTTCGTCAGCCTGCCGCCAGGGGTCATGCTTTGTTTAGGTTAGGATGAGCAGCCATTATGTAGTTAAAAATTGCGTTTGATTTGAATTGTATTTGGTCATTGAGTATGTTGGTTCTATCTTGTTTATGGTGTTTGAATATTTCATATTGCTCCAGTGTATTTAGTTTAAAAAAGCCACAAACTAAATACACTGGAGCAATATGAAATATTCAAACACCATAAACAAGATAGAACCAACATACTCAATGACCAAATACAATTCAAATCAAACGCAATTTTTAACTACATAATAGCTGCTCATCCTAACCTAAACAAAGCATGACCCTTGGTGGCAGGCTGACGAAGCTTCTTTTCAGAAGTGAAATGCATTCCTCAAGCATCTCCAATATATGTGAGTAAAACATTATTTAAAAGTGAAATACAGTGTCAGTTTTAATATTAGATTGTTCATTTAAAATGTAACAATAAATTGCCATGTGTAGAAGGAAAATTCAAAATAGCTTATCCAGCCTGCAGAAACTTGCCTAAGTGAGCGTTAGAACAGTTTGCAAAAAAGTAAATAAATCTCCGTCATTAGTTCTTCATAAGAACCGACTTCTTTAAATTTTTCATGTATTTGTTTTTTTTGCTAGAGTAATTCTATTTTGCTGTGTCATGGTAAAGCTAAAAACTTCTGAATAATGCAATACCGTCGAGGGATGTGCCAAAGCCTATGTAGTGTGGCCTTGGTTGACCCTAGGAGGACGAAGTTGGGGCGCAGCTGGCCCTCTCTTCCATTTAACTCTCAAGGTTAGGTACTATTGTCAATATTACATGTGCTCATGGTTTCCATTGATTTCATTGTACTTTCCTGTTGAAACAACATGAATACATATTTCATCTTCTGATTCATTTGGGGTTTAACGAAGAAAAAGACTCTAGATCTAATAAATAAATTATTCGATTTCTTTTTTTCATTTCTGAAATCCAATAGAAGAATCCAACACCCTTTCATGACTCAAGGTGACACTTACTTTAACTATTTTGCAATTTGTGAAAGAACTCATTTTCAAATTTTAATTCAATAAATAATTGTGATGCGTTCACAAGGGCACAGAAGAGTGAGAGTAAGTGGGTTTCTTTTCTGTGGTAAGGGGTTCTTTGAATGAAATAGTTGGAAGCTTGCTGGTAGTGAAATACTTTCAAAATCTGTTCCAAGCTTGGATAGCATATAAAATTGGGTTTTCTGTTTCTCTGAATCAGTGCAAAGCTTGAATAGTGTATGTTGCTTTTGTGTTCAAACATCATTTAGAGTTGTCTCAATCACATATTATTTCGTATATCACAAGACTAGTATGTCAAAGGACGTACAACAAGGTGCAGAAGAGGAAGAATTTGAGAACGTCATCAGTGGACTGAAAACAGCCAACATCAAATTTTACCAGTTTTCGTTGCTTGTTCTCTATCCGAATGGTTTCTGGAAATACTACAATTATATTTCTCTATTCCTTTATGAAGTAATTGCAATATACTTCTTAATAACCGGGGTAATTTCGATTTATTTAGAAATAAACGACATATTTGTTGTATTCGAAGTGGCTAACGGATTTCTGATTCTGCTAGCAGAATTTATAAATCTTGCAGACTTTCATGTCGTTCGTAAAAAACGACTTTTGTGGTACAAGTTGTTGAGCTATTGTAAAGATGAATTTTATGAATATGATTGTGAGTCTGTAAAAAAAGAAATGGCTAGACTGCGTACTGTGCGTGGAACAAATATGAAATGGTTTTTCAGATTCTGTACACCTGTTATAGTTGTTAATATAATTTTTGTGTTTGTTTTAATACCGATTATTCGTTTCATACTCAACGTAGAGCAAAAAACGGATGATACAGGATTCAATATCCTTTTACCTTTGCCGGTGTGGAGTATTTTCAATACCAGAACAATTAGGGGATACACTATACAATACTTGCTCATGCTTTTTATGGTAGGTAATGTGTTTGCTATTTTTATAGTGTACATTGCAACTGTGTTCTACTTTTTTATGGAATTGATGATTCAGGTAAAAATATTGTGCTTTGCTCTAAAAAAACATGAGGAGAGAATTGGAATTTTTGAAGAGAATCTAAGGCTCAGAAGAATAGATGAAAGTGCTGTTTCTTCAACAGGAAGTACCAATATAATTGATGAAGCAACCATAACTGAGGTCTTGAAAGAGCCAATCATACATCATCTTAAGATAAGGGAGTGAGTATGAATAATTAAAATTTAACTTTGTAATTTATTTAACTCTTTAGCTTATTATTAGAATGCATAACAAGGCCATGTAAACCAAAGCTACACAACCAGATTAACAACACAAGATACAAAAACCAAGAAAACAAATAAACAAGATACAAGAAATTAATGTGAGTATATTAATTTATTAATATATTCACAATTTAAAACTGACTGCAAGTCGTTAAATTTACAACAAAAAATTAATATTAACAACGCAGATCGTTATGGAACAAGAAATCCAAAAAACCATAGCTTTTTACCAAATTAAATTCCAAGTTTCAATTTTAAAATTATTCTGCGACAACTACATGTGATGTTTTTCATGACCAAATACTTGAAAAATCGAATATCAAAACTGACACTGCATTTCTATTTAAATTCAACCAGAGGCTGATGAAGCTTCTCTTTAGAAGTAAAAAATGCATCCCTCCAGAATCTTCTTTTTTACCTTTTTTAAAGTATGAAGCGGGTAATGATTGGATGATGGTGATTGATGAGTTATACCTACAATTTTAGGTGGGTTCCGAACCACCGGGAAGTGATTTCACAGCAGAGAACACAATCTTTTTTTGCTGGCCAATCCAAGTCCAACCGGTCACCCTTACAGTAAGCATTGCTTATCTAATCTAATTGAACAGATACCTGATATGGCACACGGTTATCACTTCCCCTAAATCTCCAGTATAAGTGAGTAAAAATCATATCTCTATATATAAAAATGAATGTCTGTCTGTATGTATGTATGTATGTATGTATGTTCCCTATAGACTCCAAAACTACTTGACAGATCGGCATGAAACTTTGGGAATATGTTGTGTGAATATTGGGGATGGTTTCTGACCATAAATTTTAATAGGGGAGCTAATAATTATTATTAATTAATCCATTTTATAGACCTAACCTACTGAACTTGCCGGCCAAACAGCTTAAAGGAACAGCTGATAGAAGTCAACAGTTTTTAATCATATGGCAGGCTCCTTAGCGGTGTTATTTACGCTGTCTTTGAACAGCAAAAGACTTTGCACTTTGCATGTAGGCTACCGAGCAGTCGGAGCCTTGCAATATGTAGGAAACATATGACTAGTTATGATGAAATGTAATTATGCCAGGTTGATGACATCTGTTAACCAATGCAGCTAGAAATTTAAAATGCAGCCTCAGCGGGAGATGGCGAATAATAAAATAAAAAACCTAGCTTCTACCATGGTGGAACGATACATTGTAAATGTATCATTCCACCATGAGCTTCTACCACTATAGTCGTAGAGGAGATTTAAATTTGAAGTGTTTCTTCATTCAGTGGTGGTGATTAAGAAAACAACGATGCCTCTATGATCAGCTGGAAGAGCCCTAGGACTAACTTCTTTCCTAATTTGAAATGTAACCTCAGCGGGAGGTGGCGAATAATAAAATCAAGGAGAATTTTTATGAGAACGCAGCAACGCGCGTTGGGCCAGCTAGTTTTAAATAGAAATATAGTCAGTTTAGATATAGAGTTTAGTTTAGACAACATGTCACCTACAAAAAAACAACATGTCACCCTACCATTGTACAGGACATTGGCACCAGTTGGCACAACTTACACCCCCGCAGCGTGGGGGCCCTGGGCTACTAGGGAGCCCCAATGAGGGCCCAGATTGATAATATGTATTTCACCCAGGCCCAGTGACGGATCCAGGGGGAAGGTCTAAGGGGGCTACAGTCCCCTTGGTTGTCCAATTTACTTTAAATATAATGGGACTTCGGAATATAGTTTAGCATTATGTATACCTAATACCTAACCTAACCTAACGGTTTGTCATGTACGGTGATGACAAACTGTCACCTTGCACGCTCGCGTCAAAGTGTCACCACGACAACTTGTCACCTCCTGAACCCCCAGGTAAAAGTTTGTCGTCACTATACATGACAAACTATCACCTTGTACGCTCGCGACAAGGTTTCACCCCGACAACTTGACACCTCCTTAGAAAGGTGACAGTTTGATGGGGACGACACACCTCAAACTGTCACCTTAAAGCCGGTTTTAAAAGGGGATAGTTTGACGGCGTTCCCAATTGCCATTAATATTGTCAATACTATCATCTTGCAAGGTCTGCTTAACATTGCTGTTACTATTCGATATTAGATCTAGACCAATCACAACTGAGGATTCTAAAAAAAAAGAATTTGTGATAAACTGTGACACTGTGCCCAACTATAATAGGCTACTTTACCAGAAATAAATTAAAATATCTATACTTCTCTCTATATTGTCATAGGGAATATCTATTCTTAAACTCACGATTAGGCTGACACCATATAGAGGTGAAACATTGAGTAACATACTTGGCTATGTTCTATTGAAAGACTGCAAAATTTAGTTCGAAGTTACTGACAATTGAACAAACTGACAAATTTACTTAAACATAATTTATTAATTTCGAATTCCTCTAATTGCTATTAGTTTATATTGAAGACTTCCGCAATGGCGGATATTGACAGCAGTATTTAATAGCTGATGGAAATCGATGAATGCTACTGTAAAAAAATATCAGTCACCACCGGGAATCGAATCACGGACCTCCCAATTGCGGAAGTCAATATCCGCCATTGCGGAAGTCTTCAGTATAAACTAATAGCAATTAGAGGAATTCGAAATTAATAAATTCTGTTTAAGTAAATTTGTCAGTTTGTTCATCGATTTCCATCAGCTATTAAATACTGCTGTCAATATCCGCCATTGCGGAAGTCTTCAGTATAAACTAATAGCAATTAGAGGAATTCGAAATTAATAAATTCTGTTTAAGTAAATTTGTCAGTTTGTTCAATTGTCAGTAACTTCGAACTAACTTGTGAGATACGAGCCGATATGGCCAAGTTAAAAATGAATGCTGCTGTGCAGAAAGGTCTCCATGGTCTAGTGGTTAAGGCGTCCGACCGGCAATTGGGAGGTCCGTGGTTCGATTCCCGGTGGTGACTGATATTTTTGTACAGTAGCATTCATCGATTTCCATCAGCTATTAAATACTGATGTCAATATCCGCCATTGCGGAAGTCTTCAGTATAAACTAATAGCAATTAGAGGAATTCGAAATTAATAAATTCTGTTTACTGCAAAATTATTTATTTCTAATAGAAAAATCCAATTTTCAATTTCAATCTGTGATGTTTTCATCTTTTCGATGCCAAAATACTTGATGAACAATATCTAATATCAAAACGACACTGTATTTCTATTTAAATTATGATTTTTACTCACTTATACTGGAGGGATGCATTTCACTTCTAAAGGGAAGGCCGATGATGCTTCTCTTTAGATGATGCTTCTCCAGTATCTCCAGTATAAGTGAGTAAAAATCATAATTTATATAGAAATACAGTGTGAGTTTTGATATTAGATATTTCAATTTATTTAAACTCACACTCAATAATAATAAGAAAAAAAATAATAATAATATACGAAAATTATAATGAAAAACAAAAACAATAAACATAGAAATAAATGATGGATACACAAAGATATTGCAGATAAGATCATGGTAGGGCGTGGAGTTAAATAACCTATCCAACTATGGTTACCCTCCTACTGGGAATAGGTTATTCATTTTAGGAAAAGAAGGGGAGCGAAGGAGAAGAAGAGGGAAAATGAAGAGGAATTAAAGAGAACGATCAAACTTTAATGTATGCTGTAACCCACGAAAATAAAATAATTATCCCATCTAGAAACGTCACTTTCCATTAACTTCATTTTTTCATTGTCATTCTTTTCCATACAGTACTCATTTTTCACATATTATGTTACTGTAAAATCGTTGGAATTATCATTATGAATAATAAGACGAAATTGTCACATAAACAGGCCGCACATTCAAACAACGTTACAAGGAACATTTTCAAGCCCTGACATCAAAAGCTGAATCGAATTTTGCCGACCATATCATTCAAACTGGACACACTTTTACTGACATCAGTACCAACCTACACATTCTACATATAAAATCTAAAGGACACGAACTCAACACCTTGGAACAATTTGAAATATACAAACACACCACACACAATAAACAAAACATTCTCAATGAACAACTAAATTTTAAATCTCACAAACTTTTTGATCACATTTTACAAAAACCACAACACTTCTAACCAAAAAAACTGACATGATGATCTAGGAACCCACGCCTCTGAAGATGGATCTCAAAGATTTGAAAGCGCTCGGCCTACAGATTAAGTGAGTTATAATATTCTTAACAAATATTTGACTGCAAGTCGTTAAATTTCACATGAAAAGTTAATGTTTTTAAGTTTATATTACATGTATTTATTATTTATTTAGTTCAAATTAAAAATAAAAATCCATCAACTAATCCAGATATTTGAAGATAGAAGTAGTTTGGATTATATCACTGGATGGACTCATGAAACAAATTTTGTAGTACTTTATAGGTACTTGTAGCTTGTGAATTAGTTCATATGAAATAGACCTTAGATATGCGGTACCTTCCCATTTCAATGCATATAATTGTGACATTTTTCAGGTTCCTTACCGTGTTTCAAGAATTCAGCTCTTTCTTCTTTGGTCTAGTGCTTAGTGTTAACATGCTAGTTATAGTGGCGCTGTCGGTCATTTTGACAAGAGTACGTAAGTTATGTCTTATATATCTATATCACAGAATTATGTTTTGAGGATAAAGCTCACATAGGTCATAGACTTGTGCGTGAGTAAGGAGCTGGATGATGGTGATTGATGAGTTGGACCTACAGTTTTAGATAAGTTTCAAACCACCGGAAAGTGATATTACAGCAGAGAACTGAGTCACGGAGACCCTTATTACAGCTAGGGCCCATGAGTTTGTAGCTTATCTTTATCTGATTGAAAAGATACCTGCTACGACTCTCGGCTATCACTTCCCCCATTAGAATAGATGAACTAAATAGGCAGTACACGGTATCTATTCTGTGTCTATATGTTCACAAAAAATACCTTAGCATACACCTTATACATCATTCACATAGTATTATCTAACTGTTAGATAGTATTAGCCTATCATTATTATTTTATTTTTTGTAGTGGCAAAGGTGATATATCCATAATGAATAATAAGATTTGAAGTTATTATAACCACATCCATAAATGAGGTACTGTACCTACAACTTTGTCTTATTATTCATCATCATCATCATCATCATCATCATCATCATCATCGGTATTATTATCATTATTAATTTAGTATTATCTAACTGTGATGAAACTACCGGTACCAAGAACACATTATTCCACGGCAACATTGCCTTCCAGATCTCCAGACATTTTTTTACAATTTCCAAAAGTTTTTCAACTGATGGCAACCCTCTAATTTTTCCACCACGTTCGTTATGGAAGAAATTTACTGAATACAATAGATTAACAATTTAAGCTTTGAAGAAAATCATTCAAAGTAATGATGTGAATAGGGAAATAGAATATTTACTATTGAATTGGATATTTTGAATTATTCAACGCTTTTATTATTAATATTTTAAGTTATTTGAATTGAGTATTTAATATTGATAGGGGAATAGAATATTTAATATTGAATCTCAGAATGATAATTGTAAATTATTCACCCTATGATGATAGAAAGCTTACAAAAGGATTCATAACAAATAAATAATAACAGTAGCCAAATTTAAAAAAATTATTGAAAATGATAAAATTGAGTAGGCTATGAACATACTTCATGCCACAAAATTAGGCGGCTCATAGAAATTGCGGTGTTGCAAAAAATCAACTGACTGGGGTGATAAACCATTATGACTGCTAGTGTCATACTTGTAGAATAGGCAACACGGTACAGCAGTGTTGCCAATTTGTGCATTGAGGTTGGTGATTCTTCACTATTAGCTGCTGGCATGGTCTCCCAAGTGGCAACACCGCAATTTTTCAGTTCACGCTTAATTTGGTGGCATCCGGCTCTTAATGGCATAAGGGATAGAGAAAGAAGATGATATGTAGTTATTCTTAAACCCATTTTTTCAGATGGACTCTCTATTTACTGTGGAGGGTTTCAAGTTCTGTTCGATTTTGATTTTCGCGATTCTGCACATTTTTTGCTACACCTATTGTGGATCATTGCTGGTTGAAGAGGTGAGCCTTTTCCTAATTTATCACTATTTGTATTCACTGTATAAAAATATCGACCGCTACGCTTAAACTATCTAAATTTGACATATGAGATAAATATTTGACATTTTTTATGCTTTTAGTTATTGACAATAAATTTACGTGTTGTGATCTAACAACTGATATGGATTAGGATTAAAAATATATTGACATGTCATACACTGTAAGAGCTGTGCTCATGAAAATACGAGTTTCACATGACGAAATAAAATAATAATAATAATAATAATATATATATATATTTGGCGGCTCTGGCAGCGCAGTTGGTTGGAGCGCTTGTCTGTGATAAGATAAGGCTCTGACTGGCTTCATTTCCAGCAGGCTTGCGTTCGAAGCTCATTCAGCCATGGATATTTATCATCATTCACCTATTCACCTCATTACCCACGCACAAGTCTCCAGACTCATGTAGCCATCATTCGAAAATTTAAAAAATTATATATCTGACAGTACCTGGGTTTGCAACCCACTTATTTTTGAACATGATCCTCAAAAGTCTGTCACATTAGTACGCTTAATAGGAGAATAAAATCTTGAAAATTATAACTTGAAAGTATTTAATTTTCTCTTTGTTTCAGAGCTATAACATTAAAAAATCTCTCTACAGTATTCACTGGTATGGCTTCAACTCAAACCAGAAGAAAATCATCAATATATTCCAAGTGCAATCATCATCACAATTATTGCTATCAGCTTCTGGAATCTATGATATCGATCTCAATACATTTTTACAGGTCAGTTCAATTTATAGAAAAATATTTATAAGCTTCTACTGAACTATAATGCTGATGATGCCCACATAAGTCCGAGACGTGTGCGTGGGTAATGAGGTGAATGATTACACATAGATGTCAGATGTAGGAGCGGGATTCGAACCCACGACCGCTTAAACGAAAGTTGCGACGCCCCAACCAAACGGCCCGCCTATAGCTACTATTATATTCTCTGGACGTGCACATGATAGTACAGTGTTTGGATCATTATTTTCAAAATAAAATAATTTAAAACGTTACTTTGAGATGGGTTTTAAAGTAACAGACAATTTAACAAACTGACAAATATACAGAAACAGACTTTATTAATTTTCGTATTCTCGTATATTCCGTTAATTTGAACGAATGATTCTCAAAATTTACCTAATTTAGTTTAAAAAACGAATTGAAAAAAACGATATGGTAATTACTTGAAAAAAGAGAATTTCTTTAGTGATTCAGTCATAGCTGTATCAGAGAATAATTCGCTTTATAAAAATGTGCACAGGGGTTTTGTTCAAAATTTTTATCCGAAGTTTCTTGTATTAAAATGTTCTTTATACCGTGAAAAAATGTTTCCCACCAATTATTTTGTGAAATATGGGGGCTCAAAGTTTAATTTTTCGTTTTTTTGGGGTCGATTGGTCTCTATGAGTTATTTTGAACATTTGATAACAATTGTGTAACTAAAAGACACTTGGGGGAGTAAATTTATTTATTTCATGTCGATCAAACAATTCGTTTACTCAAAATAAGTTTTTAAAAATTATAGAATTTTTGCTTTTTGAGAAAAATATTACAAAGAAACTAAACCAATAGAAATGAAAAACGCATCATTTAACTCACCTGTGTCGTTGAGTTATAAAAACATTATCAAAAGTTTGAAATACTGCAACTCATAGGGGAGCTCAATTGTCCCCTAAAACGAAAAATTCGAACTTCAGCCCCCATATTTCACAAAAGAATTAATGAAAAAAATGATTTCTCACGGCAATAGATAATATTTCAATACTTTTATCACATCTAATACAAAAATATTTGAAAAAATGTGACCAAAACACCTGCGCACACTTTAAAGTCACGTCTCTGTAAGTTAGGCACGACACTAAAATTTAATAAAATAATAATAAAAATACAAATAATTTATAATTTTAATAATAAATTATTAATGTAATTTAATAATAATAATAATTATTAAAATTTAATAATAATATGTTAGACAATTAATTAAATGTCTTAGAAGGTCCGTTCAAACAAAGGCATTTATTGCAATTGAGCGTTCTCGTAGACCAATCTAGGCTCTAGCTAGACGAGTGTAGACTTGTGTCTGGAGAAAGATAGCTCTACGTGGAGCTTCATCTTTCTATTGTTTCTCCGTTTGGAAGGGTCTTCTAGTAAAGGAACAATACAACGTTGAAAAAATGATAAACTAGGAACTATTGCATTTAATTTACAAACTAGTTCTATTATTAGTAGTTTATTTGATGTTTCTGCGAAACTTTTTGAATTTTTTACTTGCATTAATTTAAATTTGTAATATTGTAAACTGTTATGTACCGGTAACATTTCGTGATATTGGAAATTCTTACTGGAAAAAGTTCAACTTAACACTAGTTTCAAACAAAACTGAAAAATAAACATTCAGAATTTATTCATTAGATTTACTTTATTTAAAATTCATTCATTGCATAGATTTACTTTATTAAAAATTTGTATTTTTCCAGGTTATGCAGACTGCATATTCAGTGTTCAACGTTTTCAGTAATATGAAAGTATGAGTGGAAATTTTAATCTTGGAAACAATGATTATAAATTTCAAAGTAGTGCAGTATACAAATATATTGTGCACTTTCAAATTGTAACAATAAACTGAAGCTCAATTGAATCGAGAAAACACTGATAAAAATGTGTTGGTGTTTGTTTCATCATCTATGATTTGATTAAACTAGAATAATGTATAACTTTGTAGTGGAAATAAGCACTCACATTTTGACGGCTGTTTCGCTTTATTGTTCGACCATCTTCATCTTTTATGAACGGATGATATAAGCAATGCCACCTATAGTAGATCTCTATCTATAAGAGGATGATACCCTGACTCATTCATCAACGCAGAGCCAAAACTACTAGGCCTATGAACTTGAAATTTCGTATGAACAATCCTTATAGGATTTCACCGTGCAATAAGAAAGGATTTTTCAAAATTCGCAATTTTAGGGGGTTAAAGTTTTACCTATGCAAAGCACGGGTACATGGCTAGCTAGCTTACTGGGGATCTTTTAATCATATGGAAAATAATTTGAAATTTTTCGATCTGCTGTACACACTGTTTCGATGGTCAAGCTGTTTGTGTGTTTTGCAAATCATCATTCACCTAACCTACTGAACTTGCCGGCCAAACAGCTTAAAGGAACAGCTGATAGAAGTCAACAGTTTTTAATCATATGGCAGGCACCTTAGCGGCGTTATTTACGCTGTCTGGAACGCAAAAACTTTGCATGTAGCGATGTAGGATACCGTGCACTCGGAGCCTTGCAGTATGTAGGAAACATTTGACTGGGTATGATGAAATGTAATTATGCCGGGTTGATGACATCTGTTAACCAATGCAGCTAGAAATTTGAAATGTATTCTCAGTAGGAGATGGCGAATAATAAAATAAAAAACCTAGCTTCTACCCTAATAGTCGTGGAAGTCTGAAATTTGAAATGTAACCTCAATGGGAGGTGACAAATAATAAAATAAAATATTTTTATGAGAACGCAGCAACGCGCGTCGGGCCAGCTAGTGTGTATATATAACGACTATCCAAGTACCGTACCGGTATATGATTTGAGTGGAAACGTTGTATCACATGTTTATGCGGTCCTATTAAGACGTAAAGACCTGGAAACCCACTTTTTAATAGTACATCCTATTTTAATGTGTAATAGTTCAGTTTACTCAGCTGATGAAGGCGGTCCAAATCCATAACTTATATTCATTTTACAGAAACAAACACTCATTTTTAGTTAGCCTGTATGGATCAAGAATAATAATAACTGAATATTTAAACGAGTTTTATACCTAAAATCCCATGCAAAGCACGGGCAAGCTGCTAGTCTTTTATGAACGGATGATTTAAGCAATGCCACCTATAGTAGACATTCGTATAGGACTTGACCAACAACATGAAGAGTCTACACCATGTCATAGCAATATTATTAGTTTTAAAACGTTGGATTTCCAATTTAAAACTGTATGTGAAAGCTAAATTTTTCTCCATTATTTATAATTATTTCAAGTATATTGTGTGCAACCCTGCCATAGTAGGCGCAGAATCGCCGTTTCGTTTAGTCACAAATTATGAAGTATTATAGGCGACTACATAATGCTATTTGATGTTGTACTTCCAGATTTATTACTTTTACATTTGAACATAAATAGTTGTTGAAAATACTTTACTGGTGAATTTAACACTTATTCGTGTGATAACTATTTCGCATTAGCGTAATGCTTCCTCAGACACGCTTGGAGTTCTACTGAATCATGTTTTGAGAAATAATTCCAAAATCTCCCGTCTTCTCATCATCAACCATAACCTCAATTCTCAAAACCTGTTTGTTTCAGTAGACCTCCAACGTCTAAGAACATTACACCAATGCGAAATAGCTCACACGAATAGTTTTAAATTCACCAGTAAAGTATTTTCAACAATTATTTATGTTTTAATACTATGTATTTATTACATAGTACCATATTCATAATACTAAGTATTACTCATACACTTAATGAATGACTCCTTGAGCGGACCTTCTATTCTGTTGGTGATTTTCTGCAATGGAGTAATTAATGTTCTCTCCATGTGCCTGTCGTAGTGGTTTTTTTTAATTTTTAATGTTTATGTGTTGTCTATACACGTCTTCCACATTTGACTTGTCCCCAGTCTGTTCCTCAGATGTTTGGGATATATGATATGATACATAATACTAAAGTTAAATCTTACTAAGGATTTATGCCCGTATTTATGAACATTCCTTCAATGTCTCTTGTCTCTTGAAATGCAGCCTATATAAATGCGATACCTTTCAGTAGTCCCTCGAGTCAGAGGGAACATTCATAAATACAGCCCTAAGAGTAATACCGCAGCTCACAGACCACAACGGTTTATGGTCTTGAACAAAATTCTATAAATAGGGAGAAAAAAATTGAAAAAATTAGCATAAAAATTCTTTTATTTTAATGCCACAATTTGATAACAAAATATCAGACAGTACAAGGAGAAACAAAAATAGGTCAATAAATTATAATAAAAATATTATACAGAACGAAAATTTGAACGAATATTATTTGAACGTACATTAGCAATTCAAATTACAATAAAATAAAGACTTATTAGTCCCAGACTAAGTGCGAGGAAAAAAATAGAGTACAATAGTACATACAAAATACAATAGTAAACACTATCATAAATATAAACTTGAAAAAAACACTTTTAAATGGAAACTAACTGTTAGTTTCCATTTAAAAGTGTTTTTTTCAAGTTTATATTACATATTAGTGGAAACAAGATGGATCTTCAACATCATACTATCATAAAGTATATACATAACGCTCCTATTTATAAATTTGACCATAAATTGAAAACTATAGATGAAACTATGTTGTTTGTGTTGATCTCTAGATCATCATTATAAAGAGCTATGCAGTCACAGACCACAATTAAATATAAATTACACCAGTAGGGTAAATTTAATTAAAAAATCAGCTGATGGTTATAAACATGATATTGCTTTCATGTACTTTGACATTGTTGAGCTTGGTCAGACGCTCAGCTGCAGTAATTTATTCTAAATTGCAGTGGTTCTGTATAAATAAGGGCCTCTAGGAATTTAGGATAATGAATGACTTGATGAAATAATTTTATTCATTATGGATAACCACAAATAATGATATCTATGAACATTAACAAAACAAAGAAGACAGCGTCTTTATGTCTGAAAACGATTTGATAGTCAAACATTGTCTATATCTGTATAACGGCTGCACTCCCATACAAGTCTACCAAAATAATCGATAGGAAAGTATCGATTTTAGTTATTGTTTTGGTGGATTGATACGGAAACGCAACTATAAAAACTTGATACGCCTTCAGCATAACATATATTGTATTCTTATGGGGGCCAATGCCATTCTCGTGGCGATCCACCTATACCAACAAGTGTGGAAAATTTACAATATATACCCAAATACTATTAGAAAAATAATCAGTGAATAGTGGCTAAAATTAAAGAGAATCCTTCAATCTCCAGTATAGTTATAGAGCATCCAGCTTAGTAGGAATAAAGTCTGATTCTTCATTGAATTAGCAGATGGATGTGAAGAAGAAAATTCTGTAGATGTAGCCATCTCACAACTGAATGATCGATCATCCAATACTGAAATACAAAAAGAAACCCCAATTAATGTAATTTCCTTATTTATTCTTGCCAAATGATTGAATTACAATGAAATCAGATAGAGCTAATAAAACAATGCATCACTGAAATTTCAATGCGAATAGTTCATCATCATGTTCCACACACTTCAATGAATAAAGGTGTACAATAAGCCTGGCGCAAATGGAACGCAGCCTGCGCTACGCAGTTACAGAGTGACTTTTTGTGAAGCACAGAAATCGATTGGACCACATCCTCGCTTCTATTTGCGTTCAATTATATAATTCTCTGCGTTCAATTTTATTTGCGCTAGGCCTTAAGCTATCAGAATCCAACTAAAAAACACAGATATTGTTCAAAATTATGTTATTTCTGTTACGGGAAGTGATAGCCATTTTCAGTCAGTTAAAGCTAAGCTACGAACTCCTGTGCCCTCTTATAAGGGTAGCCGATTGGATTGACCAGCAAAAAAACTGTTCTCTGCCGTAAAATAACTTCCCAGTGGTTCGGAACCCATCTAAAATTGTATGTCCAGGTTTAAGAAAAATTTCTTCAGCCAACGGTATGGCGAGTTCTGAAACATCGTCTGCATATTATATAATACAAACGTTATAGTTGTTAATATTGTGATTGTCAATTTTGCTAATTGCAGGACAATAAATGTTCGTCCATTTGTTTTTTAACTGCAAATGACAGCGCCAATGCACCATGACTGGAATTTCTACTTGGGCTGTTTCAAATTTTCAATTTCCTTCTTTCTACGAAATTTGGAATTATCTCAATTTTTATTGAAATAAATATAGTTAGAATTATATAGTGGAATTATCTCCATTTTTATTGAAATAAATATAGTTAGAAATAAATATTTGAAGCCTGTACCTTCTTTTTTAATAGCTCTATATAAAGCGATATAAAGCTATAACATCGGGAAAGAGATATTCAAGATTTTGCTCGAGTTAAATTTTGTGGGAAAAACACATTCTTAATGACGTAAATAGTACTTATTGATTGCATGAAAAAATAATAATGAGAACGTGCAGCTTTGAATAAATATTATACCTGAATCTGTAGAAACAGGTTCAATTTAAAGTTCATAGAAAACGATGGCACCCTTCGAGGATCTAAACTTGAATCTTTTCCAAAAATTCAAAATAAAATCGAAGATCACCTGAAAATAATGAAAATCTTATTAATACACCTATCTGTCAAATTTAAGACCAACAGCAAAATCTAATATTTTGTTTCTGAATCTACTATTATTATTATTATTATAGAAAAATCTTGTCTCATTTAAAGCTAATAACATGAGAAATCATTGGACAAGTTCTTGGGAGATTTACCAGTAACCGGTAAATGTTACTGGTGGCATCTGATTGGTGTATTCAAATTCATAGACGTTTACCGGTGAATGGGAACGCTCCCATGAACTAAACCATTGAGTTTCAATTTAGTTCCTGAAGACATAAAGCCCGTATTAAATAAATTTTATGAACGTGACTTATCAAAGATCGACTCAAGTCAGACTTAGCAGCAATAAGTCTTCTTACACTAACAGGTTCAAGCCAGCGAGCAGCTGTAACCCTAAAAGCCAACCCAGCTCCCAAAACAAAGATCTGACTCCTGATAAATAATTTAACATTAATAATTTACAATAAACAACTCTAATTTACACTAATATGAGAATTTACACTACGTAAATGTTGCAGGGACAACTGGGTCGGCTTACAACCTCACTTTTCAGCTAGTAAACTCACCTAGTATAAGTAAAGCTTTGACTAAAGTTCGTATTCATGGACCTTACTTAAACATCTTCTTGACTTGAAAGCCAAGACGTGCTTATAATTGGAGTCTCAAATCCGTTCTTAGCCAAGCTAGGTACAGAGCTGACTTGAAGCCGTTCTTAGATTGTTGTGTTGCATCATATTTTGATTTCATTTTTTAGTATAGCATCGGCTCATAATAATAAAATAAAATCATCATATTCAATTTTTGCACCATTGCAATGTAATTCACTGTATATTAGACTTATTGAAATTATTTCTACTTATTTTATAGTTCTAACCTATACATTTTTTTGGCACTAGAATAGAATTCTCTTTCTATGAAAAATTGGATGAAGTTCTTAGGTCTGCTGGCAGATAGCGTTCAATACAATGCCTTGAATGCTCATTTTTCAAATTCGGGAAACAGAAAATAATGATTTGAAAGATGCTGACATGGTAATTATTATGTAACAGTAACTGTAAATTTACATGCAGTGCAGTATCTTTATCTTTTCATGTATGTTATTTTATGTTTGCCTGATGATACGACAAAATTTTAGGTTAGCTTGTGACCACGTTCAATGTAATAGAGCCTTTCCAACTCGGTCTTAGATAGGTCGTGCTTAGATCAATGTAAGTCACATTCATAAATACGGGCCTAAGTATTGCTACGGCCAGGTGACAAGTTGTTTATGTAAAAATCAGCTGGTAATAGCAAATATAATGTTTGCAATGTTTGAAAGCTCCAGAAGGTTTTCCAATAGAAAGATAAATAGTTGAGTTCGTGTTAAGCAGTTCAAGTGTTAATTTTCCAATAGTTATTCTTTAATAAAATCCATGTTTAAAACGCCTCTGACTGTTTTATTTACGTAAATTCATAACAATTGGTGTCAGAAGTGGGATAAGTGCATTTGAGGTGGGTTTATCTATTCGAAAAGTGATTTTATTAGTGTTTTTCAACTATTCATTTGTTCATCCATTTTTTTGTGTTTACTTTTAATAGTTATACTGGTTTGAGATTTAAAATGGCTGGAAAAGGTTTAAAACTTTCATGTTTGAAAGTGAGTGAATTAAAACAAGAATTAGAAGAACGAGATCTTGAAATAAGTGGTAATAAAGCTATTCTGCAAGAACGACTTCGTGTGGCATTGGTTGAGGAAGGTTTGGATCCGGACATATTCCTCTTTGAAACCCCATATGGTGAGTTAAAGTCAGCTTTGGAAAGAAAATTAGAAGAGAACAGAGATATATTTGAGGAAAAATTGCAGGAAAATCATAATTTCTTAAGAAATGAAATAAAAAACATGGAAGATAAATTTGAGAAAAATCATAATTTTGTAAGAAATGAAATGAAAGACATGGAAGAGAAAATGAAAAACATGGAAGATAAATTTGAAAAGAAGTTTGAAAAACTACAGGAAGACAATAATGGCATTGAAAGATCAATCTCTATGGTTGATGTTGCCTCTGTTAATCAAATTAGAGAAGACACTTCTGTAAGTTATCAAAAAGCACCTATCATCCTGCCAAGTCATCCAATTGGGCTACCCACTTTTGATGGAAAGATGCCATGGGAAGATTACCGTTCCTTGCTTGAGACAGCTGCTGACATACATGGCTGGACACCTGCAGTGAAAGCTGCAATGCTTAGCCTGTCACTCCGTGGAGATGCATTAGCAGTTCTCCAAACAATCCCTATGGCTGATAGGCAGAACTTCGATGTGCTTCTGAGACACATAGAAATGAGGTTTGGCCATCAACACATGGATCAACTTTACCGTTCACAACTCAAGAATAGGATCCAGAAGCCAAACGAATCACTCCAAGAGTTCGAAAGTGATATTGCCCACCTGGTAAGAAAAGCCTACCCATCTGTGGATGATAGAGTATATGAGATTCTAGCCATTGAGAGGTTCCTGGATGGTCTTTGGGAACCTGAAACTCAACAAGCTATTAAATTGGCTCGCCCTCAGACACTCAGTGAGGCCCTCACCCAGGCTTTGGAATTCGAAGCAGTACAACAATCAGTGAAGGGTAATGCCCGAGTCCGGGCTGTTGAAGCAAAGGATAGTAGTGATGAGTCTCTGGAAGAATTGGTGAAGAAAGTCATAGAAAAGTTAAGAACAGGAAGGAAGGAGATACGTTGCTGGCGCTGTGGAGAGAGAGGGCACCTGCGTAATAAGTGCCCAAATAAATCAACCACTGAGAAGAATCAGGAAAACTAAAGAGGGTTGATGTAAAGGGGCAACCATCAACCTGTAGACAGAAGACCCTCTCCCCATGTACAAAACCAGTCATTGCAATGTTATCTGATAAACCCCACAGTCTTTACATTAATGGAATGGTGAATGGAAGCTCCTATAAATTACTTATAGATACTGGAGCCACTAAGACAATAATAAACTCCAAAACAGTAGCTAACCAGCAAGATATCTCACCAACAACCTGGAAGCTGAAAACTGCTACAGGTGGGCCTGTGAGTGTCTATGGAGAGATGATTGCCACCTTCAAGATTGGTAAGGCCTGTTTTAAACATTGTGTACTTGTGGCAGAGATTAGTGAAGAAGTCATACTAGGCTTGGATTTTCTTTCTACTTTTGGCCTAGAGTTGGATCTTAGAAGGAAGACATTGACCATTGGTGGAGATGAAGTTGTTCTACACTCTGGAAAAGACTGTACAGCCCAAATACAACTGCTGAAAGAAATCACAATACCAGCAAGGAGCCAGATTGTGACTCATGCTACGACAAAGGAGGATGTCCCTGTGGGGATTAATGTGTTGCTAGAGCCAGAAATCCATGAGGAGGAGCTTGGTCATGGTGTCCTAGTGGCTAGGACACTTTTTCTTACTAGCCAAGAATTCCCTGTCCTCTTGATGAATGTGAATGATTATGAAGTTACTTTGAAGAGAAGTAGTACTTTGGGACATTGCTCACCAGTCACATCTGTCATACAACAAATGCAGACAACTCAACCACAGAAGAAGTGTCTCCCAGAGAAGCTGAAGGCCTTTGTTGAAGTATCCTGTCAAGATCTAGTCAAAGAACAACAAAATGAAGTAAGGGACCTCATAACTAATTATCAGGATATTTTTGATATAGGAGAGGGCCCAAAAGGCAGAACCAACATAGTTGAGCATGCAATAGATACTGGAAATGCCAAACCCATCCGCCAGAACCCTAGAAGGTTACCTCTGGCTAAAAGAGAGGAAGCTAGAAAAATAATTAAGGAAATGGAAAATGAAGGTATAATTGAACCATCCAATAGCCCTTGGATTTCACCAGTGGTGCTTGTAAAAAAAAAGGATAATACACTCCGGTTCTGTGTGGACTATCGTCTTCTGAATGACGTCACCAAAAAAGACAGTTACCCTCTACCTCAAATTGATGACACACTGGATAGCCTGGAAGGTTGCAAGTTGTTTTCGACTCTGGACCTGAAAAGTGGATACTGGCAAGTTGGACTTGAACCTAAGGACAAAGAAAAGACTGCATTTTCAATCGGAGAAGGTCTTTGGCAATTCACTGTGATGCCATTTGGCTTGTGTAATGCTCCAGCAACCTTTGAAAGATTAATGGAGAATGTGTTGAGGGGACTGTCATGGGAAACTTGCCTGGTCTACCTGGATGACATCATTGTCTTGGGAAAGTCTTTCCAACATCAGCTGGAAAACTTGAAGCAAGTATTTGAAAGACTAAGACAAGCTAACCTGAAGCTCAACCCAAAGAAGTGCCATCTGTTTAAAAGACAGGTTAATTACCTAGGGCATGTGGTATCTGATAAAGGTGTGTCTATGGATCCTGAGAAGGTAACAGCCATAACCAAGTGGCCAGTGCCCAAAGACAAATCAGAAGTGCGGAGTTTCCTTGGCCTTTGCACATATTATCGACGGTTTGTGATGGGATTCTCTGGTATAGCAAAACCCCTCATCAAGCTGACAGAGGAGAAACAGAGTTTTCTCTGGGACAAAAATTGCCAGCAGGCCTTCAACAGACTAAAGGAGACACTTTGCCAAGCACCTATATTGGCTTACCCAAGAGTTGAAGGCAAGTTCATTCTTGACACTGATGCCAGCAACACAGCAATTGGTGGAGTACTTTCTCAAGAGCAAGATGGGGAGGAAAAGGTCATTGGATATTTTAACAAGGTGCTGTCAAAACCTGAGCGTAACTACTGTGTTACTAGAAGAGAACTGCTAGCAGTAGTGAAATCAATCAGCCACTTCCACAAATACTTATATGGACGTCAATTCCTGCTGAGAACTGATCATGCATCCTTGACATGGCTTCTCCGGTTCAAGTCTCCTGAAGGACAAGTGGCAAGATGGATCCAGCACTTACAAGAATATGACTTTAAATTTGTACACCGAGCTGGAAATAGTCACCTGAATGCTGATGCCCTTTCTCGAAGACCCTGTGAGGAGGACTGCAAACACTGCTCACGCCAGGATGGGAAGGAAGTTTTGGTACATAGGACAACTATTGCCAATGACCACTGGCAAGGTGCTGAGTTACTTAAGGATCAGGAAGAAGACCCTGATCTGAAGCACCTTTGGTTGTGGAAACGTTCTGCAAGACGACCTAGTTGGCAAGAAATAGCACCTTTTCCACCACATGTCAAGTCCCTCTGGGCACAATGGGACTCTATTGTGGAAGACAGAGGAATCCTGAAAAGGAAGCTAGAGAATGCAGCTGGTGATCAGCATAAGCTGCAAATTATTGTTCCCAGGAAAAGGATTCCTGAAGTGCTGAGACAAATACATGATGGAGTCTCTGGGGGCCATTTTGGAGTTCATAAGACACTGGAGAAAGTACGAGAGAGGTTTTACTGGCCAAATTCAAGCAAAGATGTCAAGAACTGGTGTCGCAATTGCACTGCTTGTGCATCTGCAAATGGCCCCTTGCATAGAAAGAAGGCCCCCATGAAACAATACAATGTTGGAGCACCTTTTGAGCGAATAGCCATTGACATAGCTGGACCATTTCCATTGTCTGACAGTGGGAATAAGTATATCCTGGTAGTGATGGATTATTTCAGCAAATGGGTCGAAGCCTATGCCTTGCCAAATCAAGAAGCAGTCAGTGTTGCTGATGTAATAATCAAGGAATTTGTCAGTCGGTTTGGTGTCCCATTAGAGTTACATTCTGATCAAGGAAGGAACTTTGAGTCTTCAGTGTTTTCCCATATATGTGAGGTGCTGGGAATCCATAAGACAAGGACTACACCCCTTCACCCTCAGTCAGATGGAATGGTGGAGCGTATGAACAGGACCATGGGAAAATACCTGTCAAAAGTTGTATCCAAGCATCAACGAGACTGGGATCAATATCTTCACCTATTCCTGATGGCATACCGAAGCTCTGTCAATGAGTCTACAAAACTTTCACCAGCCAAGGTAGTGTTTGGGCGAGATATTAGACTGCCTTGTGACTTAAAGTTTGGATGTACACCTGGAGAGGATTTGGTAGGAGAGGACTATGTCACCCAGTTTCGGAAACAGATGGATGAGATTCATGAGATTGTTCGAACCAACATCCAAGGAACCAGTGACAAGATGAAAGAACGCTATGATATCAAGGCAGATCATGGTGGATACCAGCCTGGAGACTTAGTTTGGTTCTACAACCCACAGCGACGTCAAGGGTACTCCCCCAAATTACAGACTTCCTGGGATGGACCTTTTGAAGTGGTTACTAGAATCAATGATGTAGTCTACCGGATCAAGAAACCTAGAGGAAAACCAAGAGTTGTCCACTTCAATCGACTGGCACCATTCCAGGGAGACAATACTGCAGGTAATGCCCAAGATGTGAGAACTATTCAACCAGTTGATCCCAACTTTGAAGAATTTATGGCCAATTTGGACATGTTCCAGAAAGCTGAGGTTACAAAAGTCTGTTATCAAGATTTGTTCACCCTACCAAAAGACTATGCTCTGGCTCACTGTGTAGCTAAAAATCTTGGAGCTTCTCGGGGTATTGCTACAGTATTTAGGAAAAAGTTTGGAGGACTGAATGATCTGGAACTTCAGAGACCAGCTGTTGGAAGAACACTACACCTTCAGAGGCAAGGAAAACAGCTCTTCTGCTTGGTGACAAAAGATCAACCTCAGCAGGAGTCCACCTATCAAGCCTTGTGGGAGAGCCTAAATCATCTGCGGAATTGTCTTCAAACTCTGGGAGTGAAGCAGCTTGGAATTCCCCGATTAGGTTGTGGCTATGATGGGTTGGACTGGAAAATCGTGAGGCCAATGATTGAAACAATCTTCAAAGAAACTGGGATTACCATCTCAGTTTGCATGTTTGCTCCATGGGCAGCTAGTCAGTTGTATCCAGTAAGGCCACCCCCAATCTGCAGACCTGTAACTGTTCTGGGACAGAACAGTCTTAAGGAGGGAGCAGTGCTACGGCCAGGTGACAAGTTGTTTATGTAAAAATCAGCTGGTAATAGCAAATATAATGTTTGCAATGTTTGAAAGCTCCAGAAGGTTTTCCAATAGAAAGATAAATAGTTGAGTTCGTGTTAAGCAGTTCAAGTGTTAATTTTCCAATAGTTATTCTTTAATAAAATCCATGTTTAAAACGCCTCTGACTGTTTTATTTACGTAAATTCATAACAGTATCATCATTGAGTAAGTTATAATCATTGAGTAGAATGCCTACAAATCATAAATTTTTGATTGAATGAATTTTGTTAAAAAGAATATTGCTAATATATATATTCAATATCGGAATATTACAACTAATTCTATTTTATATATTAGTTCTATTATCACTGAATAAACTACATCCGTATGTCTTAATAATAAGGATAATAAGCATATGGCTTTTATTGGTGGGGAGACTCTTACGGTTAGTTCCAACTCGCCGTTTGAGCCTCATGTCTTAATGATTTTTTCTTAATAAGGGTTCAAGAGAATTATCTATTATACTCTATTTCGAAAAATAGAAAAAACATACCAGAAACGTTCTATTACTGAATTCATAATAATACATGGATTATTAGCAACAATATTACTCTTGAAGCTCATGATTGTTAAAAGTTCATTGAAGACCGATATGATCGATTTATTTGTTCTAGGGTGTGAATAATATCACATTTAAATATTTATATTTTGACACTTGCTACCGCCACCAACAGTTTTTGCATAATCAGCAAACATTTTTTATAAAAAGGACTATAGAATTTTTGCCCATTTTTTATCATAGAAGGTATGATCGATTTGATTGGAGTGTGAATTTCAACACATTCTCTTTTGACATTTCCTACCGCCAACAATAGTTTTTGCTGAATCAACAAAGATTTTTCAAAAAAAAGAAGTGAAAATGGCGTTTTTGTCCATTTTTAGACAATAGAAGGGTAACTCTATACCGGTAAGTATTCACTAATTTAATAGGAGATTACTGATTTATTGATTAGAAATTCTATTACCTAAGAGTCAGTAAGAAACATTATGCAGATATCTCATTCAGCAAGCTCGAAAATGTAACAGATAGTGTTCAATTCTGAAAAAAAAGGAATTAAATTCAACTCAACCAAAGTATTAATTATTTTTCATAACTTTAAAAATTCATCTGTCTCAGATAGAGCTAATTTAGAATATCATAGATATTTCAATAGTTGAATTATCATCATGGACAAGTTAAATCAATTTCTTTTAAAATCATCACGACCACATTTATTTTAAATACATTCTTAGAAATTCAGTAAAATGACAGCAAAAAAATATAATTTGCATAATGTGTTAATTGTTAGTTGTCTCAGATAGAGCTAATAATGAAATCATTATTTTTTTTTATTTATTTATTTGAACATTACATAATGCAATAGTATCCCTCTAGCTGTAAGCTATTTGAGGGATATTTTATTAAGACATTATATTACAATCAAATTAACAATAGATTCCTTTTCGTAATCTATATAACTGTATATAGCCCATTAATATTTTCTTTGTAATCCATTGTTCTGTCTATTGTCCATTGCACCATAAAAAATCAAGTCACTTAAACAACCAATTATTTCATGAATTAAATTATCATATTTTCATGTCGCTCTTTATATTTAAATATTTTCATAACTTATACACTCAACTTAATTTGTCTCAGATAGAGCTAATAAAGATATCATAGAAATTTCATTAGTTGAATTATCATCATGGACAAATCAAGTTTTCCTAACAAAAATCACTACATTAACAAATGATAAATTTAAAATAGATTACAAGAAATTCATTGAAAAAACCAACAGAATCATCACTTTTCACACAAAAAAAAAAAAAAAAATACCCTTAATTTGTCTCAGATAGAGCTAATAAGAATATCATTGCTATGTCATAATTTTAATTCTTCATCATGGACAAATCAAGCTACTTTTAACTCAGAACACCCTTAATACTCTTAATTTGGTAACCTAATACCCTCAAAAATACACTTAATTTGTCTCAGATAGAGCTAATAAGGATATCATTGCTGTCATAATTTTAATTCATCATCATGGACAAATCAAGTTTTTTTTCTATAACTCTCAAACATCTTTATTTTTACAAAGAGATATCTTTGGTAAAACTATTCACAATCTATGATCTTGACCTGTCTCAGATAGAGCTAATAAGAATATCATTGCTGTGTCATAATTTGAATATTATCATCATGGACAAATCAAGATGATAGATCTAGTAAATTGTGAATCTAATAAGTTTACAGGAAAGTGATAGCCGTGATCCGTATCAGGAATCTGTTCAATAAAATAAAGATACACTACAAACTCTTGGGCCCTCTTTGTAACGGTGACCAATTGGATCGGCAAACAAAAATACACTGTTCTCTGCTGTTAAATAACTTCCCGGTGGTTCGGAACCTACCTAAAACTGTAGGTCCAACTGATCAATCACAGTCGTTCCTCATTGCCCACGCGGGCTTCATCCTCCAAAACAAAGAAAAGTAAAAATCAAAAGTCCCTCATCGCATGATCGCTACACAAATTCCATCATCAATTAATTATTTAAATCAGAAGTTAATGAATCGTTCAAACTTGAATTAATTGAGATTAAGAAAGAAATCTAATAAATAAAGTAATGAATTGAGTCACAAAATCATATTCCTAGTTTCTTTTCAATTGTAATTTGAGAAATTGAGTACCGTATTGCTTATGAATAGTGGAATACCCTATTGTACTTTAGTTTAATAAGCTGAATCCATAACTGAAAGGAATTATTGAGTTCCTGGGAGCCTTCTCATTTACCGGTAGACGTTACTGGTAGCGTCTGATTGGTCTATTCAAATTCAGACGTTAAAAAATTTGATTAAACCACTCAGACGCCACCAGTAACATTTACCGGTAAATGAGAAGACTCCCATGAACTGAACCATTGACATTAGGAGAACCATTGAGAGTAGGCCAGATCCCACTGTAGCACAATAAGTAAAATATTATTGAACTAATACTTACTAATGATCTATTTCTTCCCGTTTTATCAGAGTTCAGCATAGAACTTCAAGCCCTTGGTTTTGAAAGCATGTAAAAAAACAATTTTCACTTTAGAAGTAATTCATTGCTTAAAATCTAATTTTAGAATAAAAAATAACTACTAATTTTATTTACTTTATAACTTAATTTTTATTTACTTTAATAACTTTGCTCTACTATTGATTTTTTCCTAGTAAATAGGCTACACGTACTGGTAAACGTGGTCACTTAAATTTCCAAGCTTTTGTTCAAATGCTTTGTACCGTAGTTTTCGAAAGGGAAATAAATTCATTATGATAAATGTTATTTGTTGCAATCAGAGCACTGTACAGTCTGCTTAAAAACGAAATGAATAAAACAATGTGAATTTATATTAAAAATAAATTTGTTATGAATAAAAATACTAGGTACCAACTTACAACACCAAACCTTGTTGCTGTTACCAGAGCAATACGGATTAAGGATACTACTAATTCAACTTCAATTATTCAAGATTAAATTTATAAATTAATTTATAAATTACTAGCAGACCGTACAAATGCTTCAGTTATTCTCATGTCAACTGCCACGAAGGCGGTCATCAAATGCACTACGATTTCATCATTTTGCAACGTCATAAAATAAGATGAAGCATTAAAATAATACTCTATGAGCACCGCTTAAGGCTGTGCGCAGGGTTTTTGGTCATAATTTTTCCAAAGTTTATTAGATTGAATATTATTAAGATATTGCAATGTTACCTATTTATTGCTGTGAGAAAACATTTTTTCACAAATTATTTTGTGAAAATTAATAAGGGAATTCAAAGTTGAAATTTTTCAGTTTTGGGGAAAATTGAGTTAAATTTGAGTTATTTTAAACTTTTGATACATGTTTCAAATGTAAAAGAAACCTTGAGGAACAAAATTAAGTATTCATCAATCAGACAATTAGTTTTTTCGACATAAATTTTTGAAATCTGATTTTTTTAGATTTTAAAATAATTACTTTGAAAAAACTATGTCAAATGAAAAATATGTCAATTTATTACCCAAGATGTCTTTCAGATATAAAACAATTATTAAATTTAATGTTTGAAATAACTAATAGATGAGATTAATTGCCCCCCAAAACCGAGAAATTTCAACTTTGAACTTTGAAGAAAAAATGTTTTCTCACGGCAAGATACAATTGCAATATCTTAATAACATCCAATTTGAAAAAAAATTGGAAAAGATTATGACTGAGACTATAGAGGCTTAGGATGTTCTCGCAATTTTCATCATAATATTATAAAGAATGGCTAGTTACCAGAATAGCCGCTTGGAGCTCTGCGTTACCAGGAATGCGCAGTGGGACAAACAAAATTGCTTGTTTCTGCGCACTGCCAACAATGAACTGACAGACTACCATTGTGTGCATATGAATACAGTTTACACAGAATCTACTATATTATATGGATATTGTAATACTATACTAGTATATTCATAAGCCCACATTGACAATGGTAGAAATGTACTGAAACATGTTCAGTTAAAGAAAATCAATGAAACAGATATAGACTAAAGGCCGAGTTAATAAATGTTCCTTCAGTTTCTCTTGACTCAAGGGACTCTTGAAAAGTAATGTATTTATTTAGGCATCTCAAGAGACCCTTGAGACACTCAAGGATAGTTCATAAATAAAGGCACTAATCTAAACGTTTTATCACGTTTAAATACTGTATGACATCGCATTGAACGGTGCCTCAGAAATTACTGTACTGCAAGTTAATAATTAAAGTTGAGAGTTATAAATACGGTTAAAATATATAGGCTGACGAAGCTTCTTTTCAGAAGTGAAATGCATTCCTCAAACATCTCCAATAGATGTGAGTAAAGCATTGTTTAAAAGTGAAATACAGTGTCGGTTTTAATATTAGATAGTTATAAATAGTTGAACTCAACTCACAATTTCCAGAGGTCCTCCATCTTGGAAGGACATTGCATCCATTAACTCAGAGCGTCAGTTTGAGGTCTAACACTATTTCAAGACTTCAATGTTGGTTTCACGAATACTGCCTGCACAAATCGCCTAGGCAAATCAATATCTTCCTTTTTATTCACTGTCCGTCTATGCACATAGCAATTGGACTTCATCTCGAATCCACTATCTACAAATAGCTTTTCCAAGTACTCAGTTGAGAAAAAGTAGCTCCTGAAACAAGATTAGATCGATTATTCAAAGATAAATACCTATTTTAATCCTGAGAATGAATAAAAAAATACAAGATTAATAATTTGTATAGCCTATATCTAATCTCTCTAATGCTATTTTTTTTATGATGCCTACATGAGTCAAGAATATTCTTGGAAAAGTTCCAAAAGTATTTAGTTATTTTCTTCTTTGTAAGAATCACTTTATAAAAGTAGCCTACGTTATTCATTTCTAATTAAGTTTTTTTTCGCACACAGGCTTATGAACAAGTTTAAAAACTGTAATGAACAGTACTGACATTGTCACAACCTTATTACAAATAAGATACTATAGTTTCAACTGTCACGTCATTTCCAATCTCAATTAGAATTTAAATGAGTTTGAAAATGATTTGACTATAGTATCGAAAATATAGTATCTTATTTGTTAATAATTATAAGGCTGTTGTGAAAATATCAGTAGCATTCTCTAAGGATATCTACCACAATATTTTCATCACCAAAATCCAAAAGATTCATCAACTATGTTGCAATATTGCAAAGTATGTGAACAAATCACATGATTAAAATATCCTTTAAAATCAAGTTCATGGAATAGATGAACTTAACTTTTAATTTTTTACTTGATATTCCAAGATTAGACCAAAGAATTGTACCAATAATTCGAAATAGCTATTACACAAATAACGTGCTAGATTCACCAGTAAAGTACTATCAACAATAAATTATTTAAAAGTTATAACATATTTTTTGAATAACTCTTATTACATAAGGCAATTAGCGTACGTTTTCCAAGCATGGAGCCATCACTGTCAATGAGTGATTTATTTGAAGCATGGAGTCGATTCTACGCTTCAAATAAATGGCTGTCATTGTCTGGGAAGACATAGTCAATGACAATCAGCCCTCTGTGTAAGGGTGACCGATTGGATTGGCCAGCAAAAAAGACACTGTCCTCTGCTGTAAAATCACTTCCAGATGGTTCGGAACCCACCTAAATCTGCAGGTCCACCTCATCAATCATCATTCAATTTATTACCCACGCACAGGTCTCAGAACTATGTGGGCTTCATCCTAAAAAAAATAATTAAAGCGTGGATAGAACTTCACGCTTGAAAAACGCTCAGTGTGCGGAATCCCTATGACCGTCCACCAAGCGTCACAAATAAATAGCTGTCATTAAATTAATATGACTCAACCAATCATAACCATTTATTCATTATGATTAACACCTGTGACGTTGGGCGAACGCTCTATGTGAACCGCCTTTGAGTATTATTATAAATTGCATACAAACCTTGTACAATCCTGTCGCATGTAGAAATTATCAGCAATCTTATGACCCGGCTTAAATCTCAACTGTGTCATATCGTACAGGCCATAATCCCTGAATATAACTTTGCCTCCAGGTCTGATAACAGGCAATAGATTCTTCAAAACTACCGCATGTTTATCTGGATGAATGGCTGATAAAACAAATATCAAACTAACAATGTCTACAGTTTGTTCAGGAACATTGGAGGTTAAATCGTCAGCAGTTATGTCAGCCTGAAACACTTTGACGTTTTCTGTAGAGTACTGACTGTGATTTATAACAAATTCAACAGCACGAGGCGACAAATCACACGCGTAAACAAACAAATTCAGTCCATCTTCCAAAAGCGGGTACATCAAGTTACCAACCCCGCATCCTACTTCAAAGAGTACAGTTTTTCTATTACTATCACACTCTGTCAATTCGACAAATTCTCTAGTTGTCCAATGACGATCTTTGAAAAATCGAGTTTCATTCCGTTTATAAAACAAATCCCAGTGCTTCCTTGATTCACGTTCTATTTTGTCGGCCGTAAACTGTGACACCATTCTGGAATTTTGTCGCTCCAACTGCATCAGTTCTTTGTCACTCAACTGAGTTTTCACGTCAATACAATTTTCAAGATTGTCTTCCGATGCCATATTGATGTAGAATTACCTAAAGAAAAAACATATTTGCTATAGAATTTGTAGACGATTATTCGAGGGAATAAGAACAAGAATATTTAACGTATTTATAGTCTTCATGCTTCCCTCTGTCGACGAAACTAGCGCTGGAGGATAAGGGATTAGAAAAAGAAGAATAAGGAGAAAAATTATGGCGAAGAATAAGTCTCGTTCTAGAATTTCAGATTGAGTTGTGTTCTCGGCTATTTGATATGCAATTTTTTTTTGTGGTGAATTAGCACGGTTTACTAAAAAAAAACTGCAAGAAAAAGGTGGTTGAAGGAAATGTGGTGTCACATCTGGTGGAAAACCTTGGAAAATGATGATGAGGAGGAGGAGGTGATGGTAAATGAGGAAGACGAGGTGGTGGCGAAGGAGGATAGGGTGCCAGTGGTGAATGAGTGAATTGCATAATTTCTTAACCTTTATGTAACTTACAGCATGTACATAATCATCTGAATTTGGTAATAATTCAATCTGTTTAAGTAATTGTAATTTTTTAGCATAGATTTGCGCAACCTCTTTCAACTCAGGCCCATGATGATGAACCTTCCTAATATCGGCCAATGATACCAAGAAATCACTCAAGAGAAAACGGCAATTTCATACACCTCAAAAAATCCTATTAAATCTGTAGTTTCTCATCGACTTTCAAACTAGATGTTTTTAGAAAGATCAGAAACCAATGAATTATACCCTGTTACCCAGCTGTTGAAATTTTGAAGCAGACGCTTAAATTTTCTGATATTTAGCAGGTGGCCGATTTAATTGATAGTTTTGCCTAATAGTATGTTAACGGTACTAATTGACTAAAATCTCATTCTTAAATGTGTAACTAATTAATTAATTAATATTCCTATCTCCAACAAAAAGAGGGTGAAACACCTAAAACATAAAATATTTTTCACACTGAAAAATGAAAGCTGTAAGACTCACGTGTTCGAAGTAGTTGCTAAAGCGGTTGAGGTAGATTGGTAATAAATTGATTAATTTTATGAAGGTGCAGCCTTGAATTAACCATTAAGTTAATGAAATGAAGAATTAAAACTGGAATTTGAAATAATTCGACAGAAGTAACCAAGTAAGTCACGAAATGAGTTGTAAGTTATATAAATGTCTACGTGCACTATTGAACGTAAACGTTAAATCTAAAATCTAACCTAAAATCTAGGTGGAAGCCATGAAGAACAGTGGTACCAGATTACCACGTGCTATACGAAAGCTAAATTAGCAAATTTAATTCTGTAAATTGTCACAATATTCAACCATAAAAAAATATAAAGATTACATCATTAAGAAAGGTGAACGCTTAATAAATTGTTCTTAAATAAATAGTTCTGATAGTGAGTTGGTCTGGAATGAAGTCGATGTTTTCCTTATATCGACTCTGTGATCTTGCACTCCATTCGATAACACGTTTTTCAACCGCGGGAATACAGGTTATAATAATAACTTTGCAATGCCAATCTCATTATTTCCTCGTAAGTTGTTGGCGGCAATTCCTAGAATGTCGAATGATATCCAGAGTATTGAAAGATTTTTTTCCAGAAGTGCTTTATCTAATGAAAAGACAACTGAATACAAGGTAGGTGCTTTCTCCCTTTTGCTCTGCTTGCATAACTTACTAGATTGACATATAGTACAGTGCATTGAAGTTGTGTAGAAATATTCAATTTTGGGGCTCATGAGTTTATTATGGGTGAAAGAAGTGAGGATACTTATTAAATTAGTTGTAAATGTGATGAAGACGAGGGTCGAATCATCATTTTACAACTGCCAAGGATCGTTGTCAATAAGTTAGTTTTGTGTCAGATCGACTAATGCTGAAAGGGTAGATGTCTGCTACCCGATAGGTCCTGAGTTCGATTCGCGGTCTAGGCATGGCTTTTTTGACTGGCCCGTAGCTAGGATGGGGCACTACCCTAGGCCCTCCAACCATGTGGGCCCCAAAGGGCTCATACTTGCAAGAAATTTGTCATTTTTATAAAGGCCCCTTTTTTTTACGTTTCTTGAAAAATTATGTCAGATCTCGATTCCATAAAGCCAGTCTTGATCAATAATTTATTGAGTGGCCCGATGAGAAACCTTTCGGTCTCACTGGGTTCGAATTAGGGACCATTGGATTATCATGCCAGCACTTTCAATCGGCTACGGCTACTTCCTTTGGAGAATTATTACTTTACCATAAATCGACTTTTACAAAGTCAACACAAAGCGTCGATTACGCTGAGCGAGTTTTCTAGTTGAAAGTTAAAAAGTCAGAGTTTAGAAACAACAGGCCGATCCAACCCCCCCCCTCCCCCCACCAAAAGCCTAACTCCTGAGCCTCCCTCACCATGCTCGTTGCTTCTCATTGGCTTGTTAGCTAGTAAACTCGCCCAGTGTAATCAACGCTTAACTAGAGCATCCCGTTGGTTTCGACTCGATACTTGGAATGTGTAGCAATTTTGTGGCATCATTTCACTCAATTTAATTATTTCACCTGGCATACTACTACTATCCGTGTCCAAAGCAAAACATCATATCAATAATTTCCAAAAATTTGCTGCCGACCGGGCATTGTCAGTTGCCTCAAAAAGTTTCTCCATAGTACAAGGATTGTTGAGTTGAGGGCACTCCAGAAGATGGTTCTCATCTTGTATGTTACCACACTCACATAAAGTATCAGTGTCAGCTGGTAGGATGCCCCATCTCCTGAGGTTGGTTTTACATCTAGAGACTCCTACTCTCAGACACCTGGCATAAAATAACATGACAATATCTGCTTTATGGTGGTCCGGAACCCACCTGAAACTGTAGGTCCATCCATAAGATTGGGAAAAAGAGGAGATTTTACTATGCGTGGTAAATCAAATGGTGAAGGGCCGGAAAGGACCACACTCTTATGAAGATTAAAAAACCATGCTTATGAAGTTAATTTTTGTTTAATGTTCATTATTGGTGGAAAAATTCACTGGTTCACTTGCAAAATTAACCTAATTTTTACAGTTCCAATTCTAAATATACTGTAACTTATTCCAAATTTGAGTATTTTATATGGGATGTTTATAAAACCCTCCAAAAAGAAAAATCTTATTTTTCTCTGACATCCCCCGGAGCCATATTATTAGACTCAAAATCCGGAGATCTCCAGGAAAATCCGAGGATATGGGAACCCTATCCATCCATAACATAAGCCTAATAAGGAAAGTGATAGCCTTGAGTCATGGCAGGTATCTGTCATGTTAAGATGAGCTCCTGGGCCCTTTTTGTAAGGGTGACCGTTTGGATTGGCCAGCATAAAAGACACTGTTCTCTGTTGCAGTCTACAATCACTTGCTGGTGGTTGGGAACCCACCTAAAACTGTAGGCCCAGCTCATAAATCACCATCATCCAACTCATTACCCACGCACAGGTCCCAGACCTATGTTGTCTTCATCCTCCGAACGCATATCCTCTCATTACAAACGCACAAGTCTCGAACTTATGTGGGTATCATCATCATCATCATCATTATTACCAAAAACTCATCCGCATGCTTATATGAGATACATCCACAATAGAAAAAATTCAGAATAATTTACTTATCATAAAAAGAAGTATAGTACTGTAACAATATAATAATTTGAAGTTGAGAAATTATCATGAATTTTTTTGGAGGATGAAGTCCACATGGGTAATGAATTGGACCTACAGTATCAGGTGGCTTCCGAACCACCGGGAAGTAATTTTAAAGTAGTTTTTTTGCTGGCCAATCCAATCGGTCACCCTTACAAAAAGGGTCAGGAGTTCGTAGCTTATCTTTATCTAACTGAACAGATCCTGATACGGCTCACGGCTATCACTTCCCCAGACTTTGAAATCTATTTTGAATGTAATCTTTCACGAAATGCCGAATTCAGTTTGTTAAACATCAGTAAATATTCTGTGTTATTTTAATATTCTGTGTTTATTAAAAATTAATAAACGAATTAATTTTTCCTATTTCATCTTCTATCTCACTGCTTTTAATTGTTTATTTTGTGATGGTATAATTTTTTTGAAGGACGCAATTATGGTCTCTGAATAAGTTACGTCAGAGACCATGAACTTTGTTCAGGTGTGACCTGATAACTCTGACCCCAGACCTGAGCCAGCCAGGTAACTCGATATTATATTTATTTGAATAAATAAATAATTAATCACTAAATGGGAATTCACACTTCAATCAATAAATGAACATTCATAATTATCAGAAATCTTTATTTTTTCAGTCAGTAAATATTGAGTATAAACTAATGATAAGATCGAAAGGCGCATCATGACGTAAACTTCCACAAGCAAATTAATGATAGAATGTTGTAAATCGTATAATTAACTCTTTAATGTTATCATTCCATTGATAGTAGCGGTCATAGTTTCACTACTTTAATTTATGTACAGCGTAGTGTTCAGACATTGACAATCACCAAGTTTCTCTAGTTACTGGATTATTAATCATAACTCATGTCGGATAATTATGTGGTGAGTTCCAGTAGTATAGTTAAATTTTTTGACAATAACTATTAGGCCTATGCTAACTGTATTTCAAAATTTTAAGTTACTGTACGATTTCAAAATTGTTCTAAATGGAAATTTAATGATTTTCAGGATGCTATTACCTTGCTTAATTGTCTACAATCGAATGTAATCAACTTGAAAGAGTGCACCAAAAAAGTGGAAACAGGCGTTTCTAAACAGAGTCAAGAGGAGTGCAAAGTGTTCTTAAAAAGGTAGGTGTTTTTTTTTTAATTTTAATTAGATAAACTAATAATTTAATGTGTTTTAAGTTTTATTATCACCTACCTGGTGGTTTGGAACCCACCTAAAATAGTAGGTCCACCATGTTCCCCATAACGTGGCACAAACGGAGAGGTGGAACTATACCCGTAAGGGTCTCCCCACCAATAAACGTCTTACGCTTATTATTATAGGTGTTTTATAGATTTATTTTGTTTTGAAGTGAAACAGATTTTTTTCTTTTTTTCGGAGGATGAAGCCCATATAGGTCTGAGATCTGTGCGTGGGTAATGAGTTGGATGATGGTGATTGATGAGCTGGACCTAAAGTTTTAGGTGGGTTCCGAACCACCGGGAAGTGCTTTTACAGCAGAGATCAGTGTCTTTTTTGCTGGCCAATCTAATCGGTCACCCTTACAAAGAGAGCCCAGGAGAACGAAGCTACGGCTCACGGCTATCACTTCCCTCAGTATTTATCTTCTTGAAGGAACAGGCTGTGTAGAGCAGTCACACAAATGCATAAGCTACTACACATATGATAACTCTAGTATATTTTGTTTTGAATATCATGTAGCACATAACTTGGGCTAAAATAATTGAATTTATTATAATAATTCAGTAATGGTGGAATAATCCAAGGATTAATAATCCAACAATCCTGGTGGTTCGGAACCCACCTAAAATAGGAGGTCCCCCCCCATAGTCCCTACACATGGTTCAAACGGCGAGGTGGAACTACCCGGAATTTCAGTTGTCCGAAGAACATTTTCTGTTTTCTCTCTTTTTTAGCAAGTAGAAGAATACAGTGGTAGTTCTAGAAGTACAGCACGCTTTTATGGGCCACCCTATAATAATAAGCATATATGGCTTTTAATGGTGGGGAGACCCTTACGGGTAGTTCCACCTCGCCGTTTGTGCCATTTTGCGGGGAACATGGTGGACCTACTATTTTAGGTGGGTTCCGAACCACCGGGTAAGTGATAATAAAGCTTGTAACATCAAGTCATTGAAGCACGGTCACCCATCCAAACGCCATCTATTATGTGACTTCATTGCAGTTAGTGTATAATTATTTTAAAATAATCAATTATAACAAAAATATAATTACTAAAATTTATATTTCTAGAACCGGCATTAACTTGGAAAAACTTGAAAACGAGCTGAGCGTTATTCATGTTTCGGGCACGAAGGGGAAAGGCTCAACATGTGCCTACTGCGAGTCGATTCTGCGCAGTCATGGCTACAAGACGGGCTTTTTTTCGTCACCCCACCTTGTTGCAGTCCGGGAGCGTATACGAATCGACGGCATGCCAATATCTGAGCAGAAGTTCGTCAAACATTTCTGGAACGTCTATCGGAAACTGGAAGCCAATAAAGTAATATGCTGCAAAGGTTAACTTCACCACATGTTCTGTCTACTTTCATCCTTTTTTTGTTTGGCTAAGTTAGTTTGTATGTATTGTTATGGGTTCTATCTCTAAAATAATGCTGGAACCACTTTAAATTAACACTTGCACTTTATTAACTCAAATTACCGACCACTCGTACTAATCAGTTATATCACACAAGAGAAATCAATCAGAAACAGATAAATCGATAATGTTCAGCTAATAAAGAATTTGCTATATTACTGTACGAAAATCAATCACCAACTGTTAAAAGGCCGATCAAATATTAAATAATAACTTTTCAATAAACTGTTCAACAATTCAAGAAGAAGCGTCTAAAACATAACAGTTGAAACACTACAAGCACTTACAAGTCACTGTATAAACTGTTGAAGAAGCCAGAATAATAATCCGTCACAATATACTGCATTATCACTTAACACATTGAGCGTTCATATTACACAGTTTGTATTAGCGCTCACTGGTAGTATGGTTTGTATGAGCGGGAACTGTCACTGTCACTTTGTCACTCTGTCGCTTTGAATCACAACTGACTCATGTTGACAAGAGCTTCTGCTTTATATTCATTTTTATCAGTTCTGGAAAGGATGAGAGAGTTCCCTACTTCTCCATAAAATTCTAAAGTAAACAGATGAAGCATTCTCCAATTTTCGAGACTATTCTATTTAAACAGATAAAAACCGACCTGAACTCTCCAGATGGATTGCAAGGCGAGGAGAGTACGGGGATAGTAAACAAACATGCCAATTATAGCTTCGACTGGAAGACAATATTGACACAGCAGTAATTACGCTGAAAAATTCCGGTCCATTCTTCCTTGCATTCCATAACAGTATGTATAGTGTCATAGTCGATTTCAACTGTAGGTGACACTTCAGACATTATCTTTGGTTCCAAAGAGCGTACTACGCAAACGAGGAGTGAGGTAGGTTGCGATTACTTTCCTCACTGAGTTAACAGTGTTGCATCTATGCCAAGCCGACCGAAACAAATTTTGAAGCTCTATGCTTAACAGTCCACTCCCACCTTTACACAGGGTCTTGCTGCACAGGTGCGTGTGCATACTACTGAGCTACTTCCTGCGTCCAAGCCATCAATCACCAGAGGCCCTTAGAAAGCAGCACAATTGATGTAGCCTTTTTTGTATCTGTGATGAATTAATTTTACTTCACCGCAAGCCACAATAAGGAAATAATTTAGGTTAATTGTTGTCTAATTGTAGATCTAACAGTTCTAATTGTAGATCAGAGGTTATTTAATATTACTTAAAATTCGTATTCATCTAATTAAATTATTGTTGAAATGAGGAGATACAACATTTCGCATTCAAATACAGTTTTGGGTCTTTTGCAATTAGAAAAAAGTGTCATTGAACAGTAGATTCCTAACCTAACCGGGTCTTAGATTAGGTTAGGAATCTACTGTCCAATGACTTTTAAAAATACGGGTTATAGTGCATAAGACCCACAGTTTTTTATACGGTATTGTTAAAAATTAATTGTTGGTTATTTTAGTTGAGTAAATTATCCAAAATGACTGACAGTGATAATAAAACTTGTATATTGATACTTATAGATAAAACAGTCGTTTTCAATTATTGTATCTAGCATGTAAGCCACTCTTGAGGTGTTTAGAACACTCTTTTCGCTTGTGCCTAACTCACTTGTGGCTTAAAGGCAGTTATAATACAATCCAAACTAAAATTTTTCAGCATTCTAAACCACTTACTATGTTTTTCTTGCAGGATGAGTACAATGGATCAATGCCATTCTACTTTGGATTTTTGACAGTTATGGCGATTCATGTATTTCTATCGGAGAAAGTCGACGTGGCTGTAATTGAGGTTGGGATTGGCGGTGAGAACGATTGCACTAATATTTTCAGGTTTGTCGAAATTACAGTTTTTAAAAAAGTAATTGCATAAGTATCTGTCATACCTTGTCATTATTTCAATATGTCGGATTCGATACTCATTCATTGATCATAGTGTTAAATACGTTCAAGCTATGTTTTCCCCGGTGGTTCGGAACCCACTTAAAACTGTAGGTCCAACTCATCAATCACCATCATCAAATTCATTACCCACGCACAGGTCTCACATCTATGTGGGCTTCATCCTCCGAAAAAAAAGGAAAGTCACTGCATCGATTTGTTATTGTGTCTTAAATTAAAAACGCATTTTTATCAATATTGATTCGAAACATGTATTTCAGTTATTGATATCAATTCGGTTCATTAAATACAAATGTTGTACATAGTCTGAAAATAAATTTAAAATAGCTAAAAAACAACACCTACTGATAACATTTTACGTCATGATAAAACTTGGTTGCTATGTTGATTGAAATTGATAATTACATAAATCATTTATCTAAGTTTAATTTCTATTTATTGTAAGAAACATTTAAAATAACAATCATAGCAAACGTGAAATTGTAATTAAAAATATAATGGCACATTTCAAATAAAAATACAGTATATCAGAAACACATTATCAGAAATTACGCAAAATGAATTGTATTACAGAGGCGGATGAAGCTTCTCTTAGAAGCGAAATGCATCCCTCCAGTATAAGTGAGTAAAAATCATAATTTAAATAGAAATACAGTGTCAGTTTTGATATTAGATTATTACAGGCACCTGTAGGTACTCCATTAAAAAGCAAATACCATACAATAAATACGTGTAAAATATTATTAAAAAATAAATAACATTGTTGTCCTTGAAAATAAGAGACAATATTTCTTTCAATGCACTGAATAAAAGTTATGATTCATTGATTATTTCTTCAATTCTGCTTTAAATTTATGCTTGACATTTTTTATAGATTTTATTTCATCTAGTAGTTTGTTAAAGAAGCTTAACAAAAGGAATTTTCTTTGCTATGGCTAAGTTTACAATGGGAAAATGATAGTTTAAGACTGATCTAACTCTATGGTTGTAAATATTCTTGTTTGTGGATAGACTATTGTTTTTAATGGTGTCAATGGTCTGGTAGATGATGGCAGATCATCTGGAAGTTCATAGAAGATCTTAAAGTTCAATAAAACAGTTTTTTTTTAAATTACGTCTTAGAGACTCCGGTTAAGGAGTAAAAGACCAGTCAGAACAACAATTATATACAAACAATGTTACCAATCTTATACAAGAGTTACCATAATTACTATATCAATTAGTTGAGGTGAGGTTAATGAGGTGAGCTTAGTGAGGTGAGCTTAATTGTGTTGTGAAAGGAAGTTTTGTACACTATAAAAAGCTTTATCAACTAAATATTTTTCAATTGTTTTTCAAATATTTCTATATTTTCAATACTCTTTTAAAACTGCGGTAGTTTGTTGTAGAGTTTCCAACCAATATAACTAGGGTTTTGTTCGAATAAGCTACTATTTTTTTTAATTGCGGATGATGCCCACATAAGTCTGGATACTTGTGCGTGGGTAATGAGGTGAATGGGTGAATAATGGGAAACATCCATGGCTGAATGAGATTCGAACCCAAGGCTGCAGGAAACGCAGCCAGCCAGAACCTTATCTTATCACAGACAAGCGCTACCGCCGAGTGACTCACCAAGTGATAATCTCCTCGGCTTCGAGTATTATAATCATGTACGTCAAGATTCTGTTTTATATTACTCTTTTTTACAAATAAAGTAGCTTCATACACATATAAGCAGGGTACAGTTAGGAGACCAAGTCTCTTGAACAACGGCCTACATGAATCTAATCTATTTACTCTTTCCATACACCTAACAGCTTTCTTTTCGATCTTAATTTTCTTACCTAATTTTACGTCGTAATTTGACCTATAGTAATACACCAATTGTTGGAATAACATCGCTAGGATTGGACCATACAAAGTTGCTGGGCGACCGCATTGAGATGATAGCGTGGCAAAAGGCGGGAATTATGAAACCGATGTCGACTGTAATTATTTCACGAGGACAGCCCCAAGCTGCGCTGGATGTTCTCAGAGACAGAGCACGAGAAAAGAATGTGAGTTTTTAATATTTTATTCTCAATCCAGTTGGCCTTGACCAGTAATTGTAGCAGTTGATGCTAAAAAACAAACTTGATTGAATAAAGAAGCTTTGAAAACTGTTTGGGTTCTGCCTCTGTTTAGGGCACAATCAAAAAACTATAAGTGAATTGATTGCCTTATTCAAGGACAGAGTTGTTAACTTTTTTGTTTTAAATTTAACGACTTTTAGTTCCATTGAACTTTCATTATAGTTTGAATTTTTCTTTTTTTCACTAATGTTTTTATATGAATAATTAATTATTTTCCGGTAATGTATATTAAACTAATACCTGCGCTCAGGCTCAGCCTTTGCGGGTATTTTATTTGTATTTATTGCAATGCATGTACACTACATAATTTGTTATAGTTGAGTCTGTTAGATTTAGTACTATTTTTTCAGACATGTTATGTTCAGTAGAATATGCATTGCATTTGTACACTTTTGTTTATTTTTCTTTCAATAAAGTTTAAAGTTTTATATTGTGAATATACATAAAATATACTCACATTCGACGGAACGATTTCGATGTATTGAATCTCATCTTCAAGGCCTTGAAGATGATATTCAAAACATCGAAAACTTTCGGCCGAATGTGAGTATATTTTATGAATATTCACAATATAAAACTGACTGCAAGTCGTTAAATTTACAACAAAAAGTTAATATTAACAATGCAGATCGTTACAGAACAAAAAATCCAAGAATTTAATTTGACAGAGGTTCTCTCTTCCACTTAATCCTTTAAATTATATGTACATAAGTTTTAACAATGTGAATATTATACCTAAAAAATATAACAATAAAAATATAAATATTATATATTTATAAATATAAATATTATATATTTATAAATATAAATATAATAAATATTGTTATTTATAAAAATAACAATAATTTTATATAAAAATATAACCAGATTCTGATAAGAATCTAGCTGGTTGCTACTCTAGTTCTAACCTCGTTCCGCTTTCACCTAATTATCCATGCACATTTAAATTTTTACCCAAAAACTTTTAAATTTTGACTTCATCGTTGAACATATTTATAGTGATCATAAAATGCAACTTTTTTGAATAATATCTTTCAATATTCTTTTGGATGAATTTATTTATAGTGAATTTGATAATGTAATAAGATACTCTGTCTTTTTTTATCGTAAGCAAAAAGTACATCGCATGAAATACTGAAATAAGATATTGTCGTTTTTTGAAGTAGAGGAAAAAGCGCGATAATGATATTAGATACCATACTCTTTCTTCAATTGGATCTCATATCTAAGAACCGCTTTTTATAAGCGTCGTAATTATAAGATACTAACCTTTTTTTTTAAAGAGCTCTTATATAAGAATGGGTTGCCAACGTCTTAATTAATTTGACCTTAAGGCATTCTTTTAAATGTGTACTATACACTATACACGGTATGTGTGTAAATAGTTATTATCTATTAATTATAAATCAATCAAGTCTAGACTAATATTCGCGTGAGAAATGTTCTTCAAATGTATTTACATTGTTATGTTTGTTATTCTTTTTCTTACAGTCTAATATAAATTAGACTCTTGTAAATTATCTGCTAATTATTTAATAACTCGTAGAGTGTTATACGTGTGATGCAATATTCTAAAATTGTATTTATCTACGACCGTGTTATAACGCAATCATTACAGTTTCATAATTGAAATCGAAATAGTAGCTTTTTCGAAATGGAATTTGAAACTTGTACTGTAATGACCTCATTACAGTACAACTTGTACATTATAACACGACCCTAGTTCACTGTTCCAGTTTCGAAACACTGGAACGGAACAAAACAGTATCGCATCTGATAAAAGCACTGTATAGGTTATGTTGCTCATGCGTATGTTTGGCTGAACTGTTGGTGCCGGTACATGATAGATCTACCTTTCCAACTAAACATGAATAATAGTGACAGTGAAAATGAAATTATCTCAACACCCGAAGAAATAACTGAAAGGGCAAATTCGACATTGAAGAGCCTTTTGCCTGAGAAATTGAAAAGTTTGTATGAAAAAACCTACAGTCAATTCATTGATTGGAAAGAAGCAAATCATGTTGACTCTTTTTCTGAAAATGTTCTTATCACTGTATATCAGTGGTCGTAGATAAAATAGTGTATGCAACGGTTGTATTTGGCCTTTAAAGCACTCGTGAGATATTTAGAGCACGCGCTTCGCTCGTGCCCTAACTAACATCTAACTCGTGCTTTAAAGGCTCTCATAATACAACCGTTGCATAAACTACTATTATTATATATTAATATTAATTATATCATTATTGTCAATCATATAATTATAATTATTTTATTTTTTCGTATCACCCACTTCGGGGTACGCTAAATCAATTATAATTCTTCTTTTGTGGATGTTCCTTGCACTTTCGCCAATACTCTCTCATTCTCTCCTCGGATACTACAGTTCCCCTTCTAGCTTTTAGGTTTTCTTGAAATTTTATATTTTCATCCTTTAGCAGCTTTCTCTCAAATGTATTCTTGATTATATTTTCAGTAATATCTAATTCATCTAAGTCAAGTTGTACTTGTTTAAACCAGTTACATTTTGTCTTTCTTTTACGGAAGAAGTCAAATATTTGCTTAGTAAGACGATTTCCATTCATTCTGAAGATGTGGCCGTAAAAACTTATTCTTTTTTCTAGATATTATTATTATAAATTCAGTTGTTTGTGATAGATGTTTAATTTAGTTGTTTGATGTTGTGGTACTTTTCCTTGATGAATAATAAGACTTGGATGTTGTCACTTCTCCCAAGTCAACAGTACAGCTGAGGATGTGGCAGGTTAAGCCACGAAACCATGGTACTGTAATTTTTCAATAATGTATTCAAAATAAAGTGGTTTGACAACATCCAAGTGTTATTATTATCATCATTATTATTATTATTATATTAATAAATTTATGTTTGGGGTAGCCTATTCGATCTCACTAGGCGTAAAAAAAATGAAAGAAAGTGGAAACCAATCTGTCAAAAAAATATATGGAACTTTAAGGGTGACCGACAGAAGAAACATGACGTTGTCTACTTTTTATAACATAACCAGGTGGTTCGGAACTCACCTAAACTGTAGGTCCCTCATTCAAAACATCCTTCTCATTATCCACGCAAATCGAATCACATTTATTTTCCATACACTTGTAAAATTCAACAGTATAATTCAATTAACTTATGTGGCTTTATCAGGTAGAGAAAATAGAGTAAATTTGAAAATAATATGTATTGGTATATTTTCTATATTCCTTGAGGAAATGAACAAACTGTCAATTTTGATTTATATCCCTATTACATAACTCCAAATTACATAATATATATATTATGTCTTTTATTATATTAGGTTCAAAAATATTTTTTTATATTTGATATTGTATTTTAATTACAGTGCGTTCTCCTTGAAGCTCCAGCAATAGAAGACTACAAACTTGATAACTACACCAATAGTCGTGAAGTAATCAAGAAAGCTCTGGATTCAAGTGTGATACAAGAACTGAACGTTTCATTAGCCCTACAATTATCGTATGCCTGGATGGCCAGATGTAAAAACAGTAAGTACTGATAATAAATAATATTCCATAATGTATACTATCCATATTTCTCCACTTTTGATTTTTTTAAATTTTCAATGCAAATGAATGTGTTTTATTTTTGAAACCTAGAGGTTTTGAAGCTCAAATTATTAAAAGGCGATAAATTAGACTGTAAAAAACATTCGCATCGTAAATGATGATTAAGCAATAACGTGTTGTTTTTTTTTGCTTAAACAATCATTTCATATAAACATATTTAAAATAGCAATTGCTAACTTAAATAACTCTAACCTTAAAATTAAACTACCACTTATCAATTCTTGATAATCACATTAAAGTAAAAAGTAAATGCGTGTGCTTTTATTGGTGGAGGAGACCCTGGGTAACTCCACCTGGCCGCTTGAACCTTTTTATTGGAAACATGGTGGACCTTCAATTTTAGGTGGATTCCGAACCACCGGGAAGTGATTTTAGAGCAGAGAACAGTGTTTTTTTGCTGGCCAATCCAATCGTTCAACCTTACATGAAGGGCCCAGGAGAGCATTGCTTATCTAATCTGACTGAACAGATGCCGGCTACGGCTCACGGCTATCACTTCCAATCAAGTTTACTAATCTTCCAAAAAAACGTGTCTCTTAACTTTTACTTTCACCAAAGACTATGTACTACCAATCAAAGACTATGTACTTATTCTAATTACTAGAACTTCCATAGTACTAGAACTAGTACTTCCATTCCTCTTTGCTTTCGCTGGCATAAGCATTTTATTACTCCATTTTAGTGACATCACAGATTATGAACAATTTCCTACTAAACAATTTCCGACTTAGTTTACTAATTCATTTCTCCATGTGCCGCATGTGCGTTCGAGTTCATTTTGTTTTGTTTTATAAGTATAACATAACCTCTACTGTCTGATTCATTCGGTCGTTACTGGATTTAAGATACTAACAGCTTTTACCAAGTGACGTAATGTTACTAATGTTTGTCTTTCATTTTTATGTATTTTTGAAACACGGTTTGATATTTTCAGGAGGGAACCTGAATGATATTGGAAAAGGCCTAACGATTTGTGAGCGCACTCTTGATGGCATAAACGATTGCTATTGGCCAGGAAGACAGCAAATTGTGGAACAGAATGATAGTCCATTAACTTACTATGTTGATGGAGCTCATACCAAAGAAAGTATGGTGGAATGCGTTTCATGGTTTAACAGCAAAACTAAAATGTGAGTTTTACGTTAAAAATTTCGCAATATTTACGTTGAAATTTCGCAATATTTATTTTAAAAAAAATGCATTAAATTTATACAATAATTAAAATATTTATTATTAAATTACGAAATATTTAAAAAACATTTTTTATTTTGTTTAATAATGCGTTGAAAAGCGTAATTTCTTTGTTTTGTGATAAAGGGTAAATTTGATTAAAATATCAGCTGATGGTCTAAACATGCTAATGCCTAAAGCTGGGCATTCACGTTCCAACTTGCAGTACCACTTGCAGTACTGCTAGTAGTACTGCTAGATGGATAGTCGACTCCACTCACGCTCCTACTTACAATCCAACTTTATTCCTAATCAGCTGTGAACGTCGCTCTTGAGCCGAAAAATGTAACCGAAGTTGCCCGATGTTGCCCTAACTTACCCGAAGGTCATGCACTGACTTTGATCCGACTGCCCCACACACGCTCCAACACCGTCGACATTCGTAAGTCGTCCCTCTAGTGGTCCATCTAGTCGTCCATCTACAATTCCAACCATCCAACAAGCCCATTCACGTTCCGTTTTCGGATCCAACCTTGAAGGTTGGACTGCAAGTGGTACTGCAAATCGGAACGTGAATGCCCAGCTTACGTCAATTTTAACATTGTTCAACTTGGTCAGACGCTCAGCTGATACAATTTAACCTAAATCGTGTAGGCGTTCCACCTCCACTTCCTGCCTAATAACCTCATTTCTTATCCTTTCTCTCATTGTCTTTCCAACATCATTCTCAGGAACTTCATTTCAGATACTCTTATAATAGCTTGTTTAAAAGTATAGAATTGAATTGAAAAAAAAAAAATAGTTTTGACGAATTAGCCAAATTTTCAATTACAACTGAATCTACATTAACTTTATAAAAACAGTGTGGCCATTGGACGTTTCGTTTCTATTTGGATAATTCGTCCAATCCGCAATTTGGTGTCCAAATTGAGTGTTGGCTACAGTGACTGACTGAGACTGTCGCTTCACAGTAAATGTAGTATGAACCATATGAAATCCTATTTATTTAGGCTACGCGAAATTTAACAAGCTTATAGCTCCGAAGTTGCCAGACATGTTTCACTCACCCTATCCAACACTGACTGACTGAACAAACACAGTTTACATGCGTACTGTGTAGTCGCAACCATGCAGTCACGTAGAAAACATGTGTTTGTAATAGATATCTAATATCAAGCCTATATAGATATACAATCAAACATAAAATGCAGACAATATTATGGCGGCTATAGGCAATGGCCACACTGTCTATATAATAAAATCGCTGTAACTGAATCCAATTAATTAACGAATAGGCATTAAAATATGATGGATATCATAGTTCGAAAATTTAGTTTGAAAGTATGTATCTTATTTATTTTTTGTCTTGCCTGATCTCATCAATCACCATCATCCAACTCATTACCCACGCACAGGTCTCAGACCTATGTGGGCTTCATCCTCAAAAAAAAAAAAAAAAAAAAACATATTTTTCATTTGTAATGCGCTAGTTTTTTTTAAAGTGAATAACAATTCGTTATGTTTTTTATTGATCTATGTATTTATTGTAATAAAATTTCGTCTTTTGTTAATGCATGAGAACTAATTGATAAACTTCTAGTTTGAAATATTTATTTTTGAAAATTCTAATTTATTTTAATTTCTGTTTCAGGAAAAATTCAGTGAAAGTATTATTGTTCAACGTTACCAGCAATAGAGACTCATACGAGCTCTTATCGCTTCTTGACAGCTGTGGATTCGATATTGTATTATTCTCAACAAATATCGCCAATCAAAATGATTATAACATCACATCAGGTTAGTTTAAAAACGTAGTTGATATATAGCTCTATATATAGATGAAATTCAAAGTGTGGTCGATGTTAGAGTCTTATTATACCGATTAGAGTCGGTCGATTAGAGTCTTATCTTATTATCTTTAGTCGCGGTGGCGTGCTAAAATTAAGTTTAAATTACACCAGCCGGGTAAATTTGATTAAAATATCAGTTGATGGTCTAAACATGTTAATGCCTACGCCAACTTTAACATTGTTGAGCTTGGTCATACGCTCAGCTGATACAATTTAATTTAAATAGTGTAGGGCAGGGGTTCTCAATCTTTTTCAAGGACAGTACCCCTTAATGTAAAATTAAAATTTAGTGTACCCCCTTGTTACCGCGAGGAGATGTTGAAGACTGGTGGGTGACGTTTAAATTAAAAAACCTTTTTACATAAAAAACACAATACATTTGGAAACATATTTGAAAACCATTACAAAAAATGAATGAAGGATGAGCTTGCTTCTTAACATAGTTCCTCAATGCTAGGCTCGAGGTCAAACCTTAAATCGTCCCCAACATTAACCTTGTCTCTGAACTTCTACGAAATAGTTATACAAACCTATTGCACTTGGTTCCAAGTAACTCGAACACAAAAGTATTCAATTTATTAGATTTCATTATTAAATAATAACCTTGCGTGATTGCGAAATGGAAAAAATGGTTTAATTTTTCATTAACCTGCCCCGCGTACCCCCTGAAAATTTTCGAGTACCCCCAAGGGGTACGCGTACCACAGTTTGAGAACCCCTGCTTGTAGGGGTTCCATCTCCACTTCCTGCCTAATAGCCTCATTTCTTATCCTTTCTCTCATTGTCTTTCCGACATCTTTCTCAGGAACTTCATTTCAGATACTCTTATTTTCTGAGCATGCCTATTTTTCCTCTCTTTTTCCTAGTACCGGTGTCAGGGTGACTAGCGACCGGGAAAATTGGGAAAACTGGGAAAAGTCAAGGAATTTTTAAATTCTGGAAAAGTCATGGAATTTTAAAAAAAGGGGAAAACTTCGTAGTAATTATGTAGTTAATAATAATTATAGAAACCCTCACGCGAAATGCTCCAATATCGAACTTGAGATGCGTTTTTAGATGGACAACCAGACAAATAAGCTAGGTAGGCTAACAAACATAAAATTGTTTTGATTATTCTCTAAGGTATTTTTGTTTTTCATCTATATTAAAGCCAAATACCCCTGATTCACTGACTCATTCATCAGCGTTTCTCAAAAGCCACATGGCTAATTAAGTTGATATTTGGTACACATGTCCCATTGGGGCTTTAGATGCATAGATGCATGCATAAGAAAGAATTTTGAAAAATTCCTAAAAATATGGCCAAAAGTGAAAATTTTAAAATTAGGTATAAGAAATATGGAGTTGTGAATTGAATAACTGAGCCCGTATCCATGACTACAGATGATCAACAAACAAAAGTGCTGGATCAATTCACGATCTTGTACGAATTTTAAACCTGGGGTCAAGGGGGGGCTCTACTCCCTGGCTAGATGGTTGAGGCGAGCGAAGCGAGCCTGCCGGCTAGTACCTTATATTGGCCAGGGAAAATTTTATTAAAGATCAGGGAAAAGTCAGGGAATTTTGTAGCTTACTTTGCTAGTCATCCTGGGTGCTTTATACATTCTTTATGTATGCTTTCATACATTCTGTTTTTGTTTTTTTCCTGCCTGTACGGCCACAGGGGACCACTTTACAAGTATGTTTCTTTCCTGGTGTGGTGAACCACTGGTTATATTCTGTTTATTTAATTAATTTTTTATTAAATCTTATTTTAATTCTCCCTAACAGATCAAGCCAACCTCATCACGTCAGTTTCAAGTCAATTGGAGCGTTGCAGGGAACACATGAAGATTTGGGAAGAGCTGACCGAGTCACGAATCACGAACGGGGAGCCAGAAACAGTGTCGAGTTATCCCAGCGTTCGTGATGCTCTAGATTATTTGGAAAATTTGAGCAGTTGCGAAAAGCGCGAGTTTTCTGTACTTGTCACTGGATCCCTTCATCTTGTCGGAGCTTTTTTCAGTACTGTTGATCCCGATTTGACTTTCATGAAAGCTAAGGCCAGCTAACGATAAGTAAAAAAAGAAAGAACATTATCTGAACGTGTGCCTTATACTACTGTGTGTTACTAACGAGATGGCGAGCCTACTATTTATACAGGGCTGTGGCGTAACAGTGGGGGGGGGGGATAACCCCCCTCCCCACCCAGAGACCCGGAAACAAAAGAAAGTTCGTAATTTTAACAAGTCCTAAGAGACAAAAGAGTCAAAGAAGGTGTATTGAATCGTTGAAAATGTGGTTTTAGAGGGATTATTTATCAAAAAGTTTTCGCATAGCTTTTACTCACCGAAATAATGAGAAAAGTTCGTGCGAACATGGGAGTTGAAGATGGCTGACGTTAGCAACTAGTCCAATTATTCAGAAATTTTTAGTTGCCTTCATTTAATTTGGTGTGGTTGTAAACAAAGTAGGCTGAAAAATCGAATTGCCAAGTTCCACTTCTGACTTGAAATACATTCTTGTAAATTTTATTGATTATCTTGAAAATTACTGTACTTAAACTGACTTCTAACCTATTTTATTCGATGTTCTAGCTCATTCAATTTAACCGGATTAAGTAAAATGAAGGCATTAAAAATTTCTGAAGGTGTAATTTAATGGGGATAGCTGTGAACTTCCATCATATTTAATTCTGTAATGAAGCATTCCAAACCTCTGTTTATATGGGTTTTTTTGAGTGTATACCCCCACAAAGTATTGGTAATTTTTTGCAAAACATCCTGTAGATACAAACATAGTAGACTCACAGTTTCGTTAGACATGTTTTATACATACGTAGAAACCACCAAATTGGCCAGGTGAGTAGAATATCAGTGTTACTAATAAGACAGCTGACTTTGCAAAATGAGTGAACGAATATCTGGGTAAACGGCTACCCGGAAAAATTACATTGCATCATAAGATTTCAAAAATCGTGCAGGTGTTAAGTGCTCCATATTACAATGCCCCTATGGCCGGGTAGACTGACACCGGTTATGTGTGAAACAAGCCTTTTATTAGTAACAGCAATAATTCTATTCGCCAGTTTTATTTGGTGGTCGCTGCTATAGTTATTTACTTTTTAAGTTATGCATATAAGTGATTAGATCATTCCATTATTAGTTGATTATTAGGCGAGTACATTCACCTACCTCACTCCTCGCTCTTGTAGTCTGTTCTTTGGGCCGAAACTTATTTTTGAGGTCTGAAGTCACCCATCTGAGGAATCTGCTAATGGAACTATACATTCATACATTAGGCAAGGCTGAAGTTTACATTAATGTGATAATGTGATAATACTGACACCGGTTATGTGTGAAACAAGCCTTTTATTAGTAACAGCAATAATTCTATTCGCCAGTTTTATTTGGTGGTCGCTGCTATAGTTATTTACTTTTTAAGTTATGCAGATAAGTGATTAGATCATTCCATTATTAGTTGATTATTAGGCGAGTACATTTACCTACCTCACTCCTCGCTCTTGTAGTCTGTTCTTTGGGCCGAAACTTATTTTTGAGGTCTGAAGTCACCCATCTGAGGAATCTGCTAATGGAACTATACATTCATACATTAGGCAAGGCTGAAGTTTACATTAATGTGATAATTTTAATTTGTTATATTTGTTGATAAGGTCGATTCACACACATCAGTCACGGCGCGTCTCAGTTCCGAGCTATCCGTCTCGTCACAGTCATAAAATATATTCCGGTTACGCTGTCTACACTCGTCCGGCGCCGACCCGTCAGGTGACTGTGACTGAACTGAGACGGAACTGTGACTGTGACGCGCCGTAACTGATGTGTGAGAATCAATCTGTATGTTGCCAATTTTACTTGATTTCTTGATTAAATGAGATAGTAGGAAGTTAGTAATCAATATTTTAGTGGTCTCTTATTAATATTGCAAAGTGTGATATAAGTAAAGTTTTCTATAATTTGTAGCTATTGATGAGATCTTAAGCCTATTGTTTAACAATTTAAATCGTTATAAATTTAATTTAAATGTTATGTCTGTTTGCTTATCAAAAAGGAAGCATATTTTTACAACACTGAACAACGATTTGTTTTGATAATATTAAATGTTATTGTTGTGTAAATATTATTTTTGAGTGAACTTTCAAATTAATTGCCTTCAAGTGAAAAGGAATCATTTTATTATTTTTTGAGTGGAGTATTTTGGTAAATCTAAATTTTCAGCATTGAAATTAACCTCAACGTTTTGGACAATATAAAGAGAGCAGTTTTAGACTTAGTCTGTTGCGCCTTCACATTCATTGTAATTTTGTCACAATAAATAAATATTATTAGCACAGAAGTATTATTTCAATTTATTGTAGTTAGTAATGATGTTTGATAGCCGCGAGCCGTAGCAGGTATCTGTTCAATCAGATAGAGATAAGCTGCGTTCTCGTAGGACCTGTTTGTAACGGTGACCGATTAGATTGGCTAGCAAAAAAGACACTTCTCTGCTGTAAAATCACTTCCCGGTGGTTCGGAACCCACCTAAAACTGTAGGTCCAACTCATCAATCACCATCATCCAACTCATTACCCACACACAGGTCTAAGACCTATGTGGGCTTTTTCATTAGTGACTGCAATTCAAGAAAAACAATGATCATGTCAAGAAATTGAGTAGAATGAGCAACATGGTCTGTACCATTCCATTATATTTTATATCAAATAGAGTTTTTATGTATAGATTTGTATTGCATGGATAATAATTTTTTATTTTAAGCATAATGCGAAACACCGCAAAATTGTTGTATAATGTACTTTTTTTTTTTTTTAATTTTAATATTTATCTTTTCCTACAGTTGCCAAACAAAGCAGCTATTTATGCACTCATTGTAGTACGCAAATCAGCTGATTCCTGCACTATTTTACTGTGCCGCACTCATTTTACTTTGTCGCTCTCCAGGTGTGCCAACTGTAGGAAAAATTTAATGTGTAACTCGTGCTAAAAGTATCTGCTGAAGAAACTATTCCACACTCGCCTTCAGCTCGTGCGTAATGCATTTTTTCTCTCGTTCAGCAAAGAGCTACTTTTCACACTAGTTAAACAAATATATATTTTCTCCACAAATTGGAGTTGTGACTACAATACTGTCTGTGCTGAATTAATCTTATTATTATTTTCATTTAAAATGACGATGAAATAAATTCAAATTCACATTCTCAATTTTAAAATTTTAAAACCAGGTCTCTACAGTACCTGTTGATTAACTATTGTTAAAAAAGCTAGTTATAAGATAAGCTTTTGGTATACCTACTGTCATCACATTAATGTTTAACTATGTTATTCAGTATAGTAATTACAGCCTACAGTATTTTAATTGTAGGTGAAAAGTAAAATGCCTTTATTAGTACTCATGGTGAATGTTTTTATAGTTGGTCATAGTAATAAATAAATAATATCGTGTGACCTGGCTGGCTCAGGTCTGGTGTCAGAGTTATCAGGTCGCACCTGAATAAGTTCAGGGCCTCTGACGTGACTTAACGACTGTTTTTTAGGCAGCCGGGACCGACAGCTTAACGTGTCCTTCGAAACACGGAGTAATGTAATACATTTATTCTGATATTTTTAATTATTTTGAGAAAATTGTTTAAGATAGGATATTGCAATTTATATTATTTGTCAAATTTGGTATTTTATTGATGTTATTTTGTTAAGATTTTATCAAATAAAAATATTTTCTTAGTAATGGCGAAGGTGATATTGTGGAAGGTATCCATAATAAAAAATAAGACGAAATTGTCACAACCACATTTATTAAAACTTCGAGAAACTAGTTTCGGTTGTTACACCGTTATCAATCTCAATCAAACTTGAGTTTGATAATGATTGATTGATAACTCAAGTTTGATTGAGATTGATAATGGTGTAACAACTGAAACTAGTTTCTCGAAGTTTTAATAAATGTGGTTGTGACAATTTCGTCTTATTTTTAATTAAAATAAAAATATAGCCTATTGTTTTTAATTTGTTGGTTTACTCGTCGAGAATGAGCCTTGGGCAAACATACTCTTGCTAAATTTAATAAATGAAAGTAAGGAAATTATGATGTTGAAGATCCATCTTGTGTCCACTAATCTCTATATATAAAAATGAATGTCTGTATGTATGTATGTATGTGTGTTCCCTATAGACTCCAAAACTACTTGACAGATCGGCATGAAACTTTGGGAATATGTTGTGTGAATATTGGGGATGGTTTCTGACCATAAATTTCAATAGGGGAGCTAATAATTATTATTAATTAAACCATTTTATAGACCTAACCTACTGAATTTGCCAGCCAAACAGCTTAAAGGAACAGCTGATATAAGTCAACAGTTTTTAATCATATGGCAGGTCCCTTAGTGGCGTTATTTACGCTGTCTTTGAACAGCAAAAGACTTTGCGCTTTGCATGTAGGCTACCATGCTGTTGGAGCCTTGCAATATGTAGGAAACATACGACTGGGTATGATGAAATGTAATTATGCCAAGTTGATGACATCTGTTAACCAATGCAGCTAGAAATTTGAAATGCAGCCTCAGCGGGAGGTGGCGAACAATAAAATAAAAAACCTAGCTTCTACCCTTATAGGAGGTTAAATTTGAAATGTTTCTTCATTCAGAGGTGGTGATTAAGAAAACAACGAAGCCTCTATGATCAGCTGGAAGAGCCCTAGGACTAACTTCTTTCCTAATTTGAAATGTAACCTCAGCGGGAGGTGGCGAATAATAAAATCAAGGAGAATTTTTATGAGAATGCAGCAACGCGCGTTGGGCCAGCTAGTATATAATAAAAACTTGAAAAACACTTCTAAGTGGGAATTATGAACATAATTTCCACTTAAAAGTGTTTTTCAAGTTTTTATTAAGAAAATTATTTCTAATATAGAGTACAATATACAGAGTGTTTCGCATATACAGTAATAGTCTTATCAATTCTTTGTAGGCTTGTTATAATTACTAAAAATAATGAAAAAAGTTCATTTAAACATTGGTCCAGAAATTAAAGGAGGTTCCAGAATTGAAAACTATGGTAGTCAGCAACCACTATCCCCATCAATTTACTCATTCAGAAATTTTTTAGTACATTGATTTTACTGGTTAATTGGTCAGATTTCAAGTAGAATTAGCTGAAATATAATAAGTTAGAAGTCGGATACTTCTAGATATTCATCAAAATAATTATGTATACATGTAAAAAAAAAACATTTTTTTTCTTCAAGTTTGAAGTGGAATAGTTGTAGTTTTACAATAAACATGTAGTTCTTTCTGATAAAACTTGCAGAGAATTTAACTCTGGGGGAATAATGTTGAATACATTAAAACTAAAAACCCACCTCAACTTAATAAAATTCGGATTTTGACGAATAAACTCATATAAAAATAGCAAGCTAGAGCTTACTGTGCAAAGTTAATGTGTTTTGATTCAATAAAAGCCGCTTTTATGATTTAATGTGCATGTATTTTGCTATTGGGTTATTTCCAATTTTTTACTCAGAATTAAATTTTTCAGAAAAACTGCAGGTTGACAACTAAATTCTCTTGAAACCTGAAAAATATGTTTTTTTAATAGTTCGTGCATATTTTGTTGTATATCTCAAATAGTACTTTAAACTAGTTTTCCTTGATTTTTCTGCATTTTGTACAAAAAACTTGAAAAATTCACAAGTAAATGAAAACACGAAATTCTTGGATTTCTTGTTCCATAACGATCCGCGTTATTAATATTAACTTTTTGTTGTAAATTGAACGACTTGCAGTCAGAGAACACTACAAGTGTTTGTTGAGTAAACTGAGGATGGGGATCGCTGCTAACTTCGGCCGTTTGTAATTCTGTAATGAGACCGTTTTTAAGGACTTTTCGCATTATCTTGATAGTTATAACAAGCCCAAGAAGTGTAACAGTATCCGAAATATCCTGTATATGTAGAATGAATATAATATTAGACCATTTCCATACCTATGTTTATATGATTTTTTTTTCATTATTTTGGTGTGTACAACATGCCCACGAAGTACAGAATTAGTAACTCTAGCAAAACCTCTGTACATGCGTACATGGCCGATCGACCGATTGTAATTCTTTGCCTTTCAAAGATGTCCAACTAAAATACATTTTTAATGGTTGATTTTTAATATTTCATTTATTAATTGAAATTCCATTCATTTATAAAAGAAACTTCATCATTTCTGAGTCTTGAAAGACCTAGTAGTCTTACTATATTACAGAGGAATTTTAATTTGGCAAGAATGCTGTAATTTTACAACGTTGTCTTATTACCATATTCTTGGGCATAGACCTGCTTGCACAGAACTCTTCTTGACAACCACGTTAATTGATTTTGTCAGAACTAACCTGATATATGACTTAACAGTTGGGGGATGTGAGCGGCGATATTCTCAACCTCTTCAATAACATTTGCCTTTTTTAATTATTATTATCATCTAATTTAACATTATCGGGATTTTTTATAGAAAACTCCGCTGAAATAATTTGTTTAAAAATATTTTTTGAGCCGTATCATGGGCCATATGACCCGGATTAATCATATGGCGGATTTGGCTTGCAGCCGTAGTTTATAGACCCCTTGTTCAATAGATATTATACCGTATCATAACTCAATATTTTCTGTGATGTTCAAACGCAATTTTTAATTACATAATGGCCGCTCATCCTAACCTCAACAAAGCATGACCCCTGGTGGCAGGCTGACGAAACTTCTTTTCAGAAGTGAAATACATTCCTCAAGCATCTCCAATATATGTGAGTAAAACATTATACAAAAGTGAAATACAGTGTCAGTTTTAATATTAGATTGTTCAATATTATCTCTGTTTTTTCTTTCAATTTGACGATTTAAAATGATATAAGAAAAACGTTCAACATAATCAAAAATTAAAAAGTCTACACTTGCACTGTAGAAATAAAGTGGTTATTGGAATATTCATAATATTCTTCATATTTTTTTTTAAAATGAACCAGCTGTCCAATGTTTTCATTTTAACTAGCCAAAACTAAGCTAGAGCCTATATTGAAAATCTGTTTAACATCATATAATAATTTAATATTAAAACTAACACTGTATTTCACTTTTTTATAATGTATTACAAAAATTGGAGATGCTTGAGGAATGCATTTCACTTCTGAAAAGAAGATTCGTCAGGCTGACGAAGCTTCTTTTCAGAAGTGAAATGCATTCCTCAAGCATCTCCAATATATGTGAGTAATACATTATAAAAAAGTGTAATACAGTGTCAGTTTTAATATTAGATTGTTTATTAAGTATTTCGTCATGGAAAACATCACAGATCATGATAATTTTTATATATTCAACCCCCAAACTTCAAAATCAATAGCGATCCCACTTGGACTATGAGGAAGCTATATACCAAGTTTAAAGAGTCTATTATCCTCATTTCAAGCGCTACAGCACAGACGGATGGACGGACACCGACACGATTTCAATAAGATGCTATCGGGTCCTTATAATAAATAAATTGAATAAATAAAATTTAATTAATGACCTAGTATCTTTTTTCATGTATCAAAAATTATTAAAAACATGGGTTAAATTTGAATAAAACTAACCTATAAAGGAAGTTTTATTATAGAGTGTACCCTGTCTGAACGGTTTGGTGAAAGAATGCTTAGACCTCTAGAGGCCCATTGGGGCCTCGAGCACTTGGGGCCCGTTTTTGCTGCCATTGCAGTCATATGAAGTAAAGGTTCAAGTAGGCTGCATTTGGAATATTTCAAAATTGAACGTTTCTACATCAGGGTCCCCCTATTGCCTCGGTTTTGGGCCTTCAGGGGCCCCTTATTTTGCCAGTTTGGGGGCTCTAGGGTCCCCTGGAGGCCCTCTGGCACTGTATTTATTACGGTATTCTAAATTTTAACGTTATTTCACTGGAAAATAATTACTCAGTGTCTGTGGAGACAAAACAGGTCCACGATGCTGGTGGCTCCCAGTATTTTCGGAGCCCCCTGAAATGAATTTGAATAGACAAATCAGATGCCACCTGTGACACTTACCGGTTACCGGTAAAGCTCCTAGGAGGCTCAACCATTGTTTCATTCAAGGCGGTCTCTGGAATGGTGGGGGCCTTTCTAAAATCGAAAATTTACTGGAGTGGGAGAATAATTTTGCAAAAAAGGTCAACAGAATCCCCAAAAACCCATGATCTCCCCAAACTGTACAAGAGTTATTGGTCCAGTTTGTCGCTGGCTTTATGTCGCCGTCCCAACAGTACTTGACAAATATGTACGGTATCTTTGAACCAAATCCCCCACAATTAATTAGTTTGCTTCTGGCTACACTGACAAGCAATAACACAAAAATGATAAAAGTAATCAACAGTGCAGTGAACAGTGAATATTATTGAAATTATTCTTGAAAAAAAGGTTGATGTTGCTGCAGTAAATTTTAATTTATTGCAAAACTATGAAGGTTAGATAAAATTAGATATGTTTCCCACAGTCATTCATCAACTTGAACGGTGTTCGTAAATATAACCTTTCTGATGTTTCTGGTATGCTATATTTTGTATTGAATCTTCTTGAAAAATTGTCGAAACTATTCTAGTTCGTATTATAATTTTCAATATTAGATAATCGACTATAAAAGTGACTCGTTTGTATTCATTTCCGTTTCCAAACATAATAAGCTAGGTAGTTTAGGTCCATGTTACAGAGGTAACCCACTAACTGAACTGCTTATTTTGCACTTTCTAGTTATTTCTACGCAAATCTAAATAATCTCTTGCTTCACCGCATTGACATTAAATTGTGCGAATTACTCATTATTATTCAGCATTTGCCATTTAACTAATGCGATATGAAATATCTCTACACTAATACGGTGTAGAGGCAAACCTTCCAACTGTGGGCCACCTGCCAAATATCGGGCACTCACACTTCTTAACAGTAAAATGAACGTCTATTTTAAGACTTCAATCGCTGATTAAAAGCAAATTATTCATTGGTTTCTTGTCTTTCTAAAGACATATAAAGTTTGAAAATCGACGAGAAACTTCAGATTTAGTGAACTTTGTTCTCCCGGCTTATATGAACGTGCTCTGTTGTAAAAGCTAGCTTGAAAGTGTTTCAGGATATAAGTCCAATTTACAACGAACAGGGAGTTTACTATATGAGTATACTCTATTCATGCTGTGTTTAATCACTGTACATTTATATTCGCTGAAGATGGGACTAAGGTCTCGGAACGCGTCCAATACTACTCCTACTAGTTGAATGAAAGTTTTGTTGTAAATGCACCAAATAATTTTCGAATTCGCTTCTAATGCAATCATTGTGCAATTTTTAAGCTTCATTATCACATACCTGGGGGTTTGGAACCCACTAAAATAGTAGGTTCATCATAACTTGGCTCAAACAGCAAGATGGAACTACCCGCAAGGGTCTCCCCACCAATATTATCTTATTATTTCAACTAATTAAATATCTTTGCCATTTCAGGTTGATCTACTTCACCATTCGGATAAAGAATTGAATTTACCTCCCTTTCCTTCAAATCATTCATTTCATAAACTATTCTAAACAATTCCAAACTATTCTCCCCAAAAAGCATTACTGTATCTATTGCCATAACAGTACCTTGTTTAATGTCATTCAATCATCGAAGCTCATTATTGAATATCTAGGATTGACATCAACTTACAAAATACCTTTATTTCTTAACTAATTTCTATTTCTTTACTGAAATCACTTTTGTCTCATCAATCTATTTTTGTCTTTATTGCATTTCCAGATGTTCTAAGCAGTAAGATAAATATCTATAGACACAAAATCCTTCAATTTCCTTAATTTCTTTACTAATTTTATTTTTTCTACTTGATCATCTTTTTTCTTTCATTCCTCCCGTATTAACCGATATTGGTCCTACCTGTAGACAAATATCTACTTATCTAAGAAATTTAACGGTCTTGTAGAAATATATACATATCTGTAGACACAAACCCCTTAGATTCCTTAGTTCTTACGTATTTTTACTAATATTAACCTATCTGTAGCTACAAATATCTACATACCTGTAGATATATACCTACTCATCTGTAGGCACAAACCCCTTTAACTTTTGTAAATTTTTTACTCATTTTATTTTTTTAACTTTATTTGTCATCTTTTTCTGTCACATTCTTATCGTTTTCAACCATCTTTGTTTTCATGGCATTCTTTAGATGTTCTGAACAATATTAACACATACTTTAATCACAATAAAAGATTGTAAAAAGCGAACAATTTGTAACCTATTGTTGTCTTTGTTTGGTATGTTCTAAACAATATTAATACATATTCAACCATAATAAAAGATAGTGAATTTTTAAAATGGTGGCCCAGATGGCACCCTTAAAAGCACCCTACGGCTCCCAATCTTCCATATCAACATCTACCAACACACACATCTCTATTCCATCTTCGGCTTCTCTACGTGTCTCCCCCTCTCGTCCTCCTCCCCACCACCTTCCCAAACCTCTTCCTTCCTCCTCCTTATCCTCTGCTTCCCTCTCTTCCTCTGTACATCCCAATTCATCACGTTATTTCGATCTGTCATCCACCCAGCAACAATCCTCTTCATTTCCTCCAGGTCTCCCCCATACTTCTCGTCTTTCCTCCTCTTCCCATTTTCGTCCTCTGCCTCTCCCTCCTCCTCCTCCGCTTCCTCCCCCTCCAATTTCGCATTCTTCTTCTTCATCTTCTCAAACATCGAAGTCGGTGTGCGACAAGGCTACTTCCCCCATTCCTTCGCCAACGGAACCTAGTTGCAATTTTTGTGGCCAACAGTGTCCGCCATACTACTGTACGCGCATGCGCTTGCCGCATCCTATGATACCAACCATGGTACCGACACACTACGGCACCAATTTCGCCGATGAATACAATCCAACAGGTAATAATTTAACCCGACTTTTCAATTAAACTTTCTAGAATAAATCACATTGTAGTCTTTTTTATAACAAAATAATGATAATTATTCACTCACATTTACAACGCTTCCTGGATGTGCTCCGCAGTTGTCAGTGGCGGTCCCAGGATTTCATTTCGGGGGGGATAACCACCGGGGGGTCTGGATCCCCCCCCCCCCGGAAAAAATGTGGAATTTAAAGCCTAAAAACGTATTTTTATACGTATTTGAGCTCTAAAATATGCTGAAGCTAATAGTATTATTTATGTTAGCTAATAAAATAGTTTTTCATTTAAAGTTTATTGTACCTAGGTGAAATAGGACCCAACCATAGTATGTGTTTTTCCTTTGATTTCCTTTAGCTACACAAAGAAAATTGATTAAAGGTCAATGTGATTATTTAATGAGCATGATGACAAAGTTCAGTTAAATAAACGTATAATGAAATCAAAAATAAATCAAGTGTTCACTGTGAATTTTTTCTTTATGGTTAGGCCCTATTTTTAACATGTAAGTTACGGAGGAATAGCCAAAAAATGCTCAGATTGTTACACAACAATGTAATGTAAATTTATTAAGTTTACAAGAAAGAATATCACAAATAAAAAATTAAGAATAATACAAAAACTATTGTAACTTGTAGTAAAACAAGAATTCGTACAAGAATTTTACACATTGGTTGGGTGTTTATTCTTCTAGCTAACAAGTAGCAATGTCACAGTTTAAATTTATTTCTCGCAAAAACTATACATACATAATTATGAATAACTTTTTTTTAGGGGGGGGGGATCCATCTTGATATTTGGGGGGGGGATATATCCCTCCCATCCCCCCCCTGGGACCGCCACTGGCAGTTGTAGTATAGTTGTATAGATATCGTTGGGGGGAAGTGCTGGATGATGAGGCCCACATAGGCCTGAGACCTGTGCGTGGGTAATGAATTAGATGAGTTGAACCTCCAGCTCTAGATGGGTTCCGAGCCATCGGGAAGTGAGTTGACACCAGAGAAAAGATCATTTTTTGGTGGCCAAACTAATCGGTCACCCTTACAAAGAGGGCCCAGGCGCTCGTGACTTATGTTATCTAATAAGATCCCTAGCACGGCTCACGGCTTTCACTTCCCTTAAGCAACAAAATTTGATAAACGATGCTTTATATAATATTGTTATGAAAATTAAAAATATTTTTTTCAATATATACTTCGATGTATGTAACATTTCGATTTTGAAAAAACTGCATTCTGTTTTGAAAAGCTTATGTAACCTGTTACTATATATTTATTTATTTATTTAGCGTATGGCTTATCGTATAGCATATTCAGTAAGAATCATCTCTTGTCACCAATATAAATCTTTAAAAATAAAATAATATATATATCACTATAAAACCAAGCTATCCATACATAGTGCCAGATTGTGCTGATTTTATTTATTTAGAGGTGAATATCCAGGTTTCTCATATATTCTGTGACTTCTTCTGTCAGTTCGCTGAAGTCACGAATATCACCTGTATAAGCTCGCCTCTGACAGTGTCTGACTATGTGTTTTACAGTCTGTCGAGTCTCTCCACAGTCACAATGAGGTTGCGCTATTTTTCCCCAGTCATACAGTGCCGCCGCACTATGCCCATGCCCCGTCCGGATTCTGTTCAGCATAGTCCACTCCCGCCTGCACAGAGTAAATCCAGCCACATTTTCCCCGACCGGGTAATCCAAGCACACACTGAGGGGGGCGTTACTATATAAAATTGTTTTGTTACATCTTATCCAGTCACTCAGCGGAGTCCACTCCCTCAAATTACTCAACGTGCTCAACTTTATAAATAAAAATGCGCTGCAATAAATAATTTTGAATTTTATTCATACTACCGACTGTGAATTCTAGTGATTCTTGATCATTATTGATTTTTTAGGAATCCAATAATTAGTTTAATAATATGAAATAGGGCCCAGGCGCGCGTTGTTTACATCTATCAAAGATTTCTTGAACAAATTATTATGATCTGCTCTTTATTTTGATGCATAGTTCAAATTTGCATTAATTCTACATTATTTTTCGTTACTTGTTTCAGTTAATTTGGACACTAAAGGACACTTCCCGTTCGCATTTCCAGGCAACGAGACGCTAAACCCTCACCAGAACTTTGCCAACAACCGACCACCGACCTCCACAATGAACCCCGACAAACCGCGCAGTGTGACACCGGCTTGCAGTGAAAAGGAAATGGACACTGTGAACCGGCCTCACAAGTGTGACATCTGCCATAAGGGCTTCACAACTTCGAGCAATTTAAAACAACACATGCTGACACATTCAGATGAGAAAATGCACGAGTGTAAGGAATGCTCGAAGCGGTTCAATCATTCGAGCAATTTGAAGGAGCATGCTCGGGTACATTCGGGGGAAAGGCCGTATACTTGTGAGGTATGTTCGAAGACGTTCCCAAGGTCGGGAAGTTTGAAGGAACATATGAGGCGTCACACAGGGGAACGTCCGTTTGTTTGTCACGTTTGCAGTAAGGCGTTTTCAACGTCGGGGAATTTAAAACAACATATAATCATTCATACGGGGTTGAAGTCGCATAGGTGTGATGTTTGTGAAAAAACTTTTAATCACTCGAGCAATTTAAAGGAACATATGAGGAGGCACACGGGCGAAAAACCCTACCCATGTAATGTTTGTGGGAAATGCTTTTCCACGTCAGGAAATCTCAAACAGCATCAGGTTATCCACACGGGGGAAAAGTTGTACTCGTGTGATGTGTGTGGGCGTGCGTTTAATCACTCCAGCAATCTCAAGGAGCATACCAGGATTCACGCCGGTGTTAAACCCTTCTCCTGTGATCTGTGCTCTAAATCCTTCTGCAAATCGGGCAACCTTAATAAGCACATGAATGTTCATACTAGGTCACCTTGTGACATGTGTCAGAGACCTCCGCGGCGAAATAGTGAAGAGAGGGAAGAAGAGGAAGAGTGTGAGAAAGAGGATGATAGGTTTAGTAATAACGGACGATGTGGTAGCGGGTATAGTTCTGAGCATGCGCAGCATATCAGGCATATGTTGAGTGATTTTGTGGCGCAAGTTATGTAATATGTATAGGGTAATTAGCTTGAAATTACACCGTAATTCTATAACATTTGTTCCACTTTGTCTGGTTATGACTTTTTGATCTTTATTGAATTCATTGTTAAAATCAGCCCTGCATTGAGTAGAAGAATGCGTGGCAACCATAGATATGATTCTGTAACGTTTTCAATGACGAAATACTTTATGAAATCTAATATCAAAACTAACACTGTATTTCTATTAGTTTTTTGTTTTTTAAATATTTTGTTTTCTGAGTCTATTGCTTTTCACTATGGTGTTGAATTTTTGTGTGGAAGGTAGGCTATATTTTAGTCCTTTGTTGAAGAGGTTCTTTTCTGTATGAGTGAATTTACCTGTGTAAGGTTTACTTTCCTTTCATGTAATTTGTGTGAGGTTACTATCATTTTCTGTTTTGGTTGGAGGTTTTGGATTTTATAATTACAGTGTCAGTTTTGATATAAGATATATTAATAACACTGGTTGAGTTCATGGAAGTCTTACCGTTCACCGGTAAATGTAATTTTAACAAAAACTAAGGCTAAGGTTTATTCAAATTTTTGAACTTTGATAGATTTGAATAGACCAATCCTTGGTTTTCGGTAAAGTTCCATTTACCGGTTAACTGTAAGGCTCCCATGAACTCAACCATTATTATTGTAATTATTGTAATAGATATAATAATAATAATAATAATAATAATAATAGTAATTGAATCAATGTATCTATGGTGGCAACATACTGTTCGACAATGAACACTTTCTTCTACTATAAATGCATATTGACTCAGCACTATTGAAACAACTTACCACGCACCGTAGTTGTAACAAGCAGTTACAATTGCAGTCCTGTCTAACGGTCTTAACTAATTCATACTAACTGTGCTAAATTTAATTACCATTATTATAATTACACATTCCCTCTACAAAGAATTCATACATAAAAACCCGCAAATATTGTAGCGGTGTACTTCTAAGCTGATCACTTTATATGTATGAAACTAGTATTCAATTTTGTAAATAGTAGCCTATGTACAGAGTTCAATGTTGTAAGTAGTTACAGTATTCAGTATTATGGTACAGCACAATATTCAATACTATCGTATTTTTTTCTATCCTCAATATTTTAATTAATTGTTGATAATTATTAATTTTCTTCCAGTTCTATTAAGCAATTTCTATTAGGTTCCACAAAGTTTTCTTTTTCTTCTTTTTTTCGAAGGATGAAGCCCACATAGGTCTGAGACCTGTGCGTGGGTAATGAATTGGATGATGGTGATTGATGAGTTGAACCTACAGTTTTAGGGTCCCTCAATGTAATAAATTATTTCGTTTAAAATTGAAGTATTCAAAATTATTTGATTTTGTTTTATTTATTCTTCTCGATTTTTTAATTAATTATTAATTTTTCTCCTATTTTTATTATGCTTTTAAGCAATTTGTATCAAGTTCCACAGCAGAATATTTCTGTACCCTCAAAATAATAAATGAGAGTGTTTAAAATCAAAGTATTCAATATTATTGCTAACATTTTTATTGTAAATTCAATGACATCCAGGAATATTATTGAATGTCGTTTTAGCCATTCTTCTTGATTATTTTAAATAACTGTAGATAATTAATTTTACAATTTTTCAATAATACTGTTCTATCAAGCTATTTTTTATTACGTCACGTGACAGAATAGTTCTGACCCCCAAAGTAATAAATTAGTATATTGCTTAACAGTACAGTATTCAATATTATTGAAAATTGTTTTATCTATTTTTCTTGATTTTTTAATCAACTGTTAATTATTAATGATAGACAGTTTTTTTAAATATTATTTTATCAAGTTGTTTTTTATTATGCTACAAGACAGAATAGTTCCATCGTCTGAAAGTAATAAATTAATTTGTTTAAAAGTACAGTATTCTGTATTATTGTAGATTCTTTTTTCTATTCTTCTTAATTTTTTTTATGTAACTGTTGATAATTAAGTTAATTCTTCACCGGTTTTATTTTTTTAAATGAAAACTTTTAATATATCTATTGAGCTTTTTTATATCATCTTCCACGACAGAATTGCCAAGTCCTCCCCTCAAAGTAATGAATTAGTTTGTTTAAAAATACAGATTCAGTATTATTAGGTTGTTTTGTCTATTATACTTTATTTTTTATCAACTGTTTGTATACAAATCGCCATCAAATGTTCAAATACTGTACTTATATTATGTAATTTAGTGTACATTTCTATAAATTTCATAATTCATATGGACCAAGATTTTTCTGTACATTTGTGTTTATCTGTGATGCTTCCATGACGAAATACTTGAACAATCTAATATCAAAACTGGCACTGCATTTCTCGTATTTAAATTATGATTTTTACCCACTTATATTGGAGGAATGCATTTCGCTTCTGAGCAGAAGCTTCATCAGCCTGATGAAAGGAGGAAGCTCACATAAGGCTGATGAAACTTCTCAGAATCGAAATGCATTCCTCCAGTGTAAGGGTGTAAAAATCATAAATTAAATTAGAAATTATGTGCCAGTTTTGATATTAGTTTGTGTTTTTTATTAATTTCGATGTACCTACAGTAAAGTATTTGTTTTTATTAAATCACTGTTAATGAAAAACATTTGTTGTTTTTTACTAAATCACTGTAAGTTAAATGGAAAACTGTCAAATTGACAGTTTTACAGACAGATTAACACTTTGTCAAACTACTTACTGTTTTCAATTCATGACGATACTTTAATAATAGTTTAAAAAATCCCCCTCAAATGTCTGAATATCCCTTAAATTTTTTTTGACTGAGCTCCATATTAAGTACCCGTATGTGATATATTTTATCCCCTGATTTTAGAGTGTATGACAAATTATAGCATGTTTAGCACACAATACGAATATTGATGTAGAGTAGACTATTCTTATTCAATTTAAATTTATATTATTGAAATACTGAAATTATTTGTGAAAACTATAAGAATTATTGTAAAAGTTGAACATAGGCATTTCAAGTGTTATTTGTTATTAGATAATAATAAATTATACAGTACAAAGATACTCCTAAAACGGATTTTCTTTTCATTAATTAATCCTGACCATAATTCTATTATTTATTATTTTATATAATTTTATAAACTGACAACGTATAGCTTGTCAACTCATTCTTGGCAGTTGTATGAATTTGTTTTACGCATGTCGGCTCTCTACTAGTACTACTACTCTATGCTGTGAGATGTTCTCACATACTAGTACTTCAATATTTTTGTGAAGAATGACTAGTTCTCAGTGCAGCTGGTACTGGAACGCTGTGTATGCTGCGTAGAGGCAAACAAAATGTGTTTCTGCGCACTGCCAGGAATGAGTTGACATACTATATATTTTTTTTCAATTGGCAATCAAATTGAATAAACTGAGGATGGGTGCTCGCACAGTGGAGCATCCAATACTCGATTATAATCATTGCAAAATGAAACATGCTGTGGAATGGTGGCATTCACACTGTCCTATCTGTCATACACCATACCACAGCATGGGTTTAATTTTGCGATGGTGGGTATCATCGATGCTCCACTGTGCAGGCACCCTTAGTTATATGAATTTAAGTATTCACTAAATTTCAAGTTCAATGGGTGGTGTGAATAAAGTTGAGTAAGCACGCTTAGGTTGAGTTAGTGGACTCTGTTGAGTGACTAGAGTCAACAGTTGATCTGCTGAGTCAACGAGAGTCGTGATAGCTGTGATTGACTCAATTCTTATTTACATCAACATGAGTCAAAAATATGAGTTAATCAATTGTTATAATTCAATATTATATTATTTCCAGTTAATAAGAAGAACTTACCTTGGAACACCAAAGTGAAACATTACAACACTGTTGTTGATTCAGGAATTGTTTTTGCGAGTGAAAATGTAATTTTGATAAAATCTAAAATAAATGAAATTACTAAAATTGAAAAAAGAATTCTTCGAGAGATCTATGGACCAAAACTTACACAAGATGGATACCGCCTTGAAAGTTCTGAAGAAATCTGGAAAAACGTGAACCCCATCTACTCAGAAATCAAGAAAAGAAGAATGAAATTCTATGGACATTAGAATGGACCCCTCCCGACTTACATACAAGATTTTCAAATATTTTGATTCAAAGAAAAATAATCCATGGTCTGATGGCTGTCACAAGGACCTTAGAACGCTCAACATACCGTTTGAAGAAATACAGAATAGGAACTGCTTCAGACTCAAGATTGATACTTCACGAGAGTTTTTGGAGGAGATGAGAACAAGAAGAACAATGAACTTGTCTGAACAAGAACGTAAAAGACGGGGACAAGTGCTGCGAGATTATCATCGAAGATTAAAAATGTCTAAATTGTTAAATCGCGGTCCTAAGTGGCCAATCACGAAAATAATAATAATAATTATTATTATTATTATTTCCAGTTATCTGATCACCTGATCATTAAGATGTTATTCATCCCATCCTCGTCGCCAACGAAAGTGACCTTTAAAATAACTTATTATTTGATACGAAATGATAAGACATATTTTAAAACAACTCAAACGTTCATTTCAGAACGAAACCAGATATAATAGAAACATATTATGGAAAAACTACTTAATGATCAGATAACTGGAATATAATATAGAGTTACAATATAACATACTCATCTTTATACCACCCAATATCTTGTTTCGTTTCTGAGATACAATCGATTTTTGACCATGCAAAAAGGAGATAAAATTGGAATTTGGCATTTTTCTAACCTAAGAAGCTAAAAAACTACATTCAGGAACAATATTTCTATTATAAATTTATTCATCAATGTACAAAGTGCTTACTCATCATTATTATTAATACAATTGTTATTGTTCACAATCTTCACAACAAACAGGAATTACGGTACATAAACTACAATAATTGTACTAAAAGTATAAATAATCATATAATCCTTATAATATAATAACATATTATACAATTTGGCTTCTTCTACCGTACATTATTTTTTTATAAGTGTACAAACTTCTATAAAATCATCTCATTTTTCCATTACAATGACTAGACAGACTAGGTTCAATGCTTACAAATATTACAATAGTTATTAGTAAATTCCCAACAAATAGATGTTATAACAATTTAAAATTAATTTAACACAAAAACATAAACACTAACATTGTTTTGGTAATCAGCTATAAACTTCATTGAAAATGGAACAAATTAATAATCTTTGTAGTGAATAAATAACAATATTATGGGTGTTAACAGCAATAAAAATATTCAACATAAAACAATATTATCGTTATGAAATAAGTTAATCACTTGGAATTATTATGTTTGTACAGGATACTTTAAATAACATTAGAAACAATATTATCATTATGAAATAAGTTAACCATTTAAAATGATTCTGTACAGGATATTTTTTATAATATAACATATATATATTAGAAACGTAAACAAACGCTAGGAACTACGCAAGCTAGAAGCCACTCGTTACAAAATTCTGTTTTAGATTATAAAATATTTTTTTTAGGAAAAATTCTTGAATTTCCTTTCATGAAAGGTTATGATCAGCTAGTTTACTAAGATTTGAGTCTTTCCAAGACTTATTAATCACTTCCTATAACAGGAAATAGAAAAAAACAGTTCAAGATCTTGATGTAGGGTTTAAACAAACATTCGCTTTTGCTGTCAGAGATATTTAGATCGCATTCTTGTCAAATCCCGTTCACTCATAGTTGGTACCCTTGGCTTTTTCTCTGGCGTTATTGCGAGTCCTGTAACCGATAGCTCTTGAATGCTGGAACATGTGTTCCATTTCAGAGACGTTCCATTAATCCTGAAAAATTGTACAATTTCTTTTTTGTAATGTACAACACTAAACAGTTGAGAAAGAGGAAGAAAGATGAAGCTAAAGTGAATAAGAAATATACAAAAATATTATATTAACTCGCAGTTAGTTGGAGTGCTTGTCTGTGATTAGTTGAGAATCTGGCTGGCTTCGTTTACAGCAGCCTTCAGTTCGAATCACATTCTGCCCTGGATGTTTCTCAACATTCACCTATTCAACTCATTACCCACGCACAAGTCTACAGACTCATGTAGGCATATTATTCGCAACGAAAGATTGAAGCAGTTTAAATAGCACCATTCTACAGTAAGTGTTTGATTTTACAATGATCATAACGTATTGGATGCTCCAATACACAAGCATACTTAAAAGACTTTCCCGATGATAGGTTTTAAATTAGTGATGTTTTCCATGACGAAATACTTAATGAACAATCTAATATTAAAACTGACACTGTATTTCACTTTTATATTATAATGTATTACTCACATATATTGGAGATGCTTGAGGAATGCATTTCACTTCTGAAAAGAAGCTTCATCAGCCTGCTGCCAGGGGTCATGCTTTGTTGAGGTTAGGATGAGCGGCCATTATGTATTTGAAAATTGCGTTTGATTTGAATTGTGTTTGGTCGTTGAGTAAGTTTGTTCTATCTTGTTTATGGTGTTTGAATATTTCATATTTCTCCAAACTAACTACAAACTAAATACACTGGAGCAATATGAAATATTCAAAAAACATAAACAAGATAGAACCAACTTACTCAACGACCAAACACAATTCAAATCAAACGCAATTTTTAACTACATAATGGCCACTCACCCTAACCTCAACAAAGCATGACCCCTGGTAGCAAGCTGACGAAGCTTCTTTTCAGAAGTGAAATTCATTCCTCAAGCATCTCCAATATATGTATTACATTAAATAAAAATGAAATACAGTGTCAGTTTTAATATTAGATAAGTTTGAAATTATTTTTATCATTATTTTTGTAAATCTACTGAAAATTAATTTAACATTTTACTATAAATTGTGTTCTACTGACATGGCGGCGGTCTTGTGCGTGGGGCCGTTGGCTAGGATTTGCTCGACCTTGGGCCAGACAAAGGCGAAATGTGACGGCGACTCCGGCTCTTTGCCCCCGCCACCCCTGCTGCTCCGACCCTCTCTCTCTCTTCCCTGGCAGCAAGCAGTCTTCTCACATCCTTTCTAGAAAACACAGGCTACATTCCTATTAATGTCGGTTGCATGGTCTAATTGTGCAGCTAAAACTACCATCTATGATCGACTAAGATGTGCAAAACTTGGATTTGAAATTCTGATAGTGCTGAATTTTAACAAATTTGACTGGCATCATTCTAAAATGGTCTTCAAATCGCAGAATTATTGTGCTTTGAGGTGAAATTTTTAGTGAAACAGGCCTAACCTAGATTTGAGATTAGAAACTAGTAGCATGTAGTCTAAAAATATTATTATTAATTGTTATACTTCTCAATTTAATATTCAATAAATTAGTAACATGCAACTTTGCAAAACTAATGTAATATTATTTTGCATGTTCTAATACCTTATAAAGAAATAGACAAAATAGTGGAATCCCGACACATATTTATATAGTGGGAACCACAAAATTCAGAACTGCAATACTTTAGATTTAAGACTTTAATTTATTTTCTGAAATGTTAATTTTTTTAAATTTATTGTGAATGAACTCCTCTGGTGGTGCTGTACTCACAACCAGAGAAATTATTATTATTATTTCGGTTCTAATTTGAAATTTTGGAAAAGCAGTTTTGGGCAATAGCCTGTTGTATTCACATTTATAGATGTTAGTTGAATGGATAAATAAATGAATAAATACACTTCTATAGAAAGAATTTCTAAAAAACGAATTCTTTCATTTTTCAAAGCAATTTGACTCAAATTCAATATTGAAGGTTGATAGATTCTATAAAAAGTAAATTGAAAGACTGATTGGAAATGTAACAACATCTACTCATTCATTTATTAATAGTTTTTCAATTATCTATCATTAATATATTTATTATGTATGAAGTTATGCAACAAACCATATAATTCAGAATATAAACCGACTCGTTTTAGTTTATTTTTTCATGTTCTATTGCATGTGGTGTTAGTGTACATTTTGCTACTTGATAGAGATAACCGATTTTTTCCAAATTTGAATTTGGTTCACCTTTGAGGTTGAGTAGCTACTTGGTCCCGTATGGTGTCGTCCACTCCCCCCAACTCCTGGAAATTCACTCTTTCCTTCTTGCTGCTCTTCTGCTGACAAAATGTTCATGTTTTATTGAGATAAAAAAGAAACATTTTCAATATGTAATAAATTGTTAAATAGTGTGATGTTTTCCATGACAAAATACTCAATGAACAATCTAATATTAAAACTGACACTGTATTTCACTGTTATATAATGTTTACTCACATATATTGGAGATGCTTGAGGGATGCATTTCACTTCTGAAAAGAAGCTTCGTCAGCCTGCCGCCAGGGGTCATGCTTTGTTGAGGTTAGGATGAGCGGCCATTATGTAGTTAAAAATTGCGTTTGATTTGAATTGTGCTAGGTCGTTGAGTAAGTTGGTTCTATCTTGTTTATGGTGTTTGAATATTTCATATTGCTCCAGTGTATTTATTTTGTGGCTTTTTGAAATGTGTGTAGAATTTCTAAGTCAATTTGGATGTTATTGTGTGAGTGTCCAGTGTTGATTAAGTGATCTGCAAATGTTGAGTCACACATTCCAGAAAAGCCACAAACTAAATACACTGGAGCAATATGAAATATTCAAACACCATAAACAAGATAGAACCAACGTACTCAATGACCAAGCACAATTCAAATCAAACGCAATTTTTAACTACATAATGGCCGCTCAATCTAACCTCAACAAAGCATGACCCCTGGCGGCAGGCTGACGAAGCTTCTTTTCAGAAGTGAAATGCATTCCTAAGCATCTCCAATATATGTTAGTAAAACGTTATATAAAAGTGAAATACAGTGTCAGTTTTAATATTAGATTGATAAATAGTGTTTCTCCTTCATATTTTCT